>JAIUJO010001013.1:40000-400000 GCA_023846275.1 Vanilla planifolia
AGAAGGAGAATAAAGAAGAAGAAGAAGAATAAGAAAAAAGAAAAAGAAGAAGTAGAAAGAAGAAGAAAGAAGAAGGAGGAGGAAGAACAAGAAAGAAGAAGAAGAACAATGAAAAAGATGAAGAAGAATAAGAAAGAAGAAGAAGAAGAAAAAGAAAGAAGAAGAAGAAGAAGAAGAAGAAAAGAGGGGAAGAACAAAGAGGAAGAAGAAAGAAGAAGAAAAAGAAAGTAGAAGAAAAAGAAGGACAAAGAACAAAAAGAAGAATAAAGAAGAAGAAGAAGAAGAAGAAGAAAAAGACGAAGAAGAAGAAAGAAGAAAAAAAAGAAAGAAGAAGAAGAAAGAGGATGAAGAAGAATGAAGAAGTAGAGGAAGAAAAAGAAGAAAGAAGAAGAAGAAGAGAAAAGAAGAAGAAGAAGAAAGAAGGAGAAGAAGAAGAAGAAGAAAGAACAAGAAGAAGAACAAGTTGAAGGAAGAAGAAGAAGAAGAAGAATAAGAAGAATGAAGAAGAAAAAGAAGAAGAATAAGAAGAAACAAGAAGAAAAACAAGAAGCAGAAAGATGGAGAAAGAAGAAAAAGGAGGAAGAAGAAGAAGAAAGAAGAAGAAGAATTAAAAAGATGAAGAAGAAGAAGAAAGGAGGGGATGAACAAAGAGGAAGAAGAAAGAAGAAGAAAAAGAAAGAAGAAGAAAAAGAAGGAAGAAGAACAAAGAAGAAGTAATAATAATAATAAGAAGAAAAAGAAAGAAGAAGAAAGAAGCAGAAGAAGAAGAAGAAGAAGAAGAAAAAAGAAAGAAGAAGAAGAAAGAAGATGAAGAAGAATGAAGGAGTAGAAGAAGAAAAAGAAGAAAGAAGGAGAAGAAGAGGAAAGAAGAAGAAGAAAGAAGTGCAAGAAGTAAGAAAAAGAAGAAAGAAGAAGAAGAAGAAAGAAGAAAAAGAAGAAGAAGAAGAAGAAGAAGAAGAAAGAACAAGAAGAAGAAGAAGTTGAAGGAAGAAGAAGAAAAAGAGGAAGAAGAAAAAAAGTAGAAGAAGAAGAAGAAGGAATATGGAGATAAAAAAAGATGAAAAAAGAAGAAGAAGAAAGATGAAGGAGAAAGAAAAAGAAGAAGAAGAAGTAAGAAGAAGAAAGAAGAAGTACAAGCAAGAAGTCATAGAAAGAATAAGAAAAAGAAAGAAGAAGAAAAAAGAAGTAGAAATAATAATAATAAGAAGAAGAAGAAAGAAAAAGAAGAAAAAGAAGGAGAAAGAAGAAGAATAATAAAAAGAATAATAAGAAGAAGAAGAAGTTGAGGAAGACGAAAGAAGAAAATAAGAAAGAAGAAGAAGAAGAAAGAAAAAGAAGAAGAAGAACAAGAAGTGGAGGATGATAGAAGAAGAAGAAGAAAGAAGAAGAAAAAAGAAGAAAGAAGTAAAAAACAGAAGAAGAAAGATAAATAAGAAGAAAGTAGTAGAAGAAGAAGAAAAAGAAAAAGAAGATGAAAAAGAAAAAGAAAGAAGAAAAAGAAGAAAAAAAAGAAGGAAGAAGATAAAGAATAAAGAAGAAAGAATAGGAAAGAAGAAGAAGGTAGAAGAAAAATAAAGAAGAAGTTGAAGAAGGCGGAAAAAGAAAAAGAAGATGAAAGAAGAAGAATAAGAAAGAAGAAGAAGAAGAAAGATGAAGGAGAGAGAAGAAGAAGAAGAAGAAGAAGAAGAAGAAGAAAGGAAAAGAAGAAGGAAGGAGAAGAAGGATGAAGAAGAAAGAAGTTGAAAAAAGAGTTATATAAGAATTAAAAGAACAATGTTGAAGAAGAAGAAGAAGAAGAAGAAGAAGAAAGAGAAATATAAGAATGAAGAATAGGAAGAAGCAGACACTGAGGGAGAAAAAGAAGAATAAGAAACAAAGAAAGAAGGAAAAGGAGAAGAAGAACAAGAACAAGATGAAGGAAGAAAAAAGAAGAAGAAGATAAAAAAAGGAAAAAGAGGGAAAAGATAGAAGAAGAAGAAGAGGAAGAAGAAGAAAAAATGAAAAAGAAGAAAGAAGAAGAGCAAGAAAGAAGTAGTAGTAGAAGAAGAAGAAGAAGAAGAAGAAAGAAGAAGAAAGAAGAAGATGAAAGAAGATGTTGAAGAAAGTAGAAGAGGAAAGAAAAAGAAGAAAGTAGATGAAGAAGTAAAGGATGTATAAGGAAGAAGAAGAAGAAGGAGACGGAGAAGAAGAAGAAGAAGAAGAAAGAAGAAGAAGAAAAAAGAAGAAGTAGATGAAGAAGAAGAAGAAAGAACAAGAAGAAGAAAGAAGGAAGAAGTATTGAAAGAAAGAAGAAGATGAAAAAAGTCAAAAAAGAAAGAGAAGAAAGAAGAAGGAAGAAGAAAGAAGAAGGATAAGATGTAAGAATATTAAGAGGAAAGAAGATGAAGAAAGAAAAAAAAGAAGAAAAAAGTAGAAGAAGAAGAAAATGAAACGAGAAGAAAAAGAAAGAAGAAGAAGAAGAAGAAGAAGGAAAAGAAGAAGAAGGAGGAGAAGAAGAAGAAGAAGATGAAGAAGTAAAAGAAAGAAGCAGAAGAAAGAAGATGAAGAAGAAAAAAAAGAAGAAAGATGACGAAAAGAAATAATAAGAAGAAGAAGAATGAGTAAAAGAAATATAAGAAGAGGAAAATGAAGAAGAAGAAAGAAGAAAAAAGAAATAGAACAGGAAGAAAGAAGAAGAACAAAGAGGAAGGAGATAAAAGAAGATAAAAGAAGAAGATTTAAGAAGAGGAAGAAAGAAGTAGAACAAGAAGAAGAAGAAGAAGAAGAGGAAGGAAGCAGTAGAAGAAAGAAGAAAAAGTAGAAAGATAAGGAAGGAAGAAGAAAATGAATAAAGAAGAAGAGAAGAAGTAGTAGAAAGAAGAAGGAGAAAGGAGGAGGAAGAAGAAGAAAGAAAAAGATGATGAGGAAGAAGGAAGAAAGAAGAAGATGAAAAAGGAAGAAGAAGAAGAAGAAGAAGAAGAAGAAGAAGAATAAAGATAGGAAAAGAAGAAGAAAGAAGAAGAAAATGAAGAAGAAGAAGAAAGAAGAAGAAGAACGAAGAGGTGGAAGAAAGAAGAAGAAGAAGAAAGAGGAAGAAGAAGAAGGAGAAAGAAGAACGAGAAGTAAGAAGAAAGAAGATGAAGAAGAATGAAAAAGAAGAAGAAGAAGAAGAAGAAGGATAAGAGGAAAGAAGATTAAGAAGAATGAAGAAGAATAAAGAAAAAGAAGAGGAAGGAGAAGACGAAAGAAGAGTAAGATGATGAAGAAGAAGAAGAAGAAGAAGAAGAAAGAAGAAGAAAAAGAAAGAAGAAGAAGAAGTAGAAGAGGAAGAAGACAAAGAAGATGAAGAATAAAGAAGAAGAAGAAGAAGAACGAAAAAGAAGAAAGAAGAAAAAGAAAGAAGAAAGAAGAAAGAAGAAGACGAAGAGAGTAGAAGAAAAAAGAACAAGAACAAAAAGAAAGATGAAGAAAGAAGAAGAAGATAGAAGAAGAAGAAAGAAGAAAAAGAAATAAGTAGAAAGAAGAAGAAATAGGAAGAGGAAGGAAGAAGTAGAAGATGAAGAAGAAAAAGAAGATGAAGAAGAAGAAAGCAGTAGAAGAAAGAACGAAAAGTGCAAAAGAAATAGTAAGAAGAAAAGAAATAAAGAAAAGAAGAAGAGGAAGCAGAAAGAAGAAAGAGAAAGTTGAAGAAGCAGGAGGAAGAGGAAGAAAGAAAAGCAAGAAGAAAGAAAAAGATGATGAGGAAGAAAGAATAAAAAGAAGAAGAAAGAAAGGAAGAAGAAGAGGAAGAAGAAAGATAGAAGAAGAAGAAGAAGAAGAAGAAGAACGAGGAAGAAGAAGAAAGAAGATGAAGAAGAAGAAAGAAAATGAAGAAGAAGAATAATGAAGAAGATGAAGAAGAAGAAGAAGAAGAAGATAAGGAAGAAGAAGAAAGAAGAACAAAAGGAGAAGAAAAAGAATGAAGAAGAAGAAGAAAGAAAAGGGAGAAAGAAAAAGAAGAAGAAGAAAGAAGAAGAAGAAGAAGAAGAAGAAGAAGAAGAAGAAGAAGAAGAAAGAAAGAAAGAAAAAGATGAAGAAAGAAAAATACGAAAGAAGAAGAAGAAGAAAAAGAAGAAGTGGAAAGAAGAAGAGGAAGAAGAAGAAGGAGAAGAAGAAGATGATGAAGAAGAAGAAGAAAAGAAGAAGTAGAAGAAAAAGAAGAATATGAAGAAGAAAGGAAAGAAGGAGAAGAAAGAAGATGAAGAAAGAAGATGAAGAAGAGAAAAGAAGAAGAAGAAGAAGAAGAAGAAGAAGAGGAAGAATAAAGAAGAAGAAGAAGGAGAAGAAGAATGAAGAATAAGAATGAGAGGTAGCAGAAGAAGAAAGAAGAAGAAAAAGAAGAAGAAAGAAGAAGAAAGTAGAGAAGAAAGATGGTGAAGAAGAAGAAGAAGAAGAAGTAGAAGACGGGGAAGAAAGAAGAAGAAAGAAGATGAAGGAGAAAGAAGAAGAAGCGAGTAGAAGAAGAAGAGAGATGAAGAAAAAGGAAGGAGAAGAAAAAAGAGGAGGAAGAAAGAAGAAGAAAATGAAGAAATAAGATGAAGAATAAGAAGAAGAAGGAGAAGAAGAAAAAAGAAGAAGAAGAAGAAAGAGGAAGAAGAAGAGAGAAGAAGAAAGTAGAAGAAAAAAGAAGTTGAAGAGAGAAGAAGAATAAGAAAATGTTGAAGAAAGTCGAAGAAGACGAAGAAGAAGAAGAGGAAGAAGAAGAAGGAGAAATGAAGAAAGAAGAAAAAGAGAAGAAGAAAAGAAGAAGAGCAAGAAAAAGAAGAAGAAGAAAAAGAAGTAGAAAGAAGAATGATGATGAAGATGAAGAAAGAAGAAAAAAGAAGAGCAAGAAGATAGAAGAAGAAGGAGAAGAAGAAGAAAGATGAAGATGAATAAAGAAGAAGAAGAAAGAAGAACTGGAAAGAAGTAGAAGACAGAAGAGAGATAAAAGAAGAAGAAGAAGAAGAAGAAAGAAGAGGAAGAAGAAAGAAGAAAAAGAATAAATAAGAAGGAAGAAGAAGAAGAATAAAGAAGAGGAAGAAGAAGAAGAATAAGATGAAACGAAAAGAAAAAGAAGTAGAAAGAAGAAGAAGAAAGGAGGAAGAGGAAGAAAGAAGAAGAAGAAAGAAGAATAAAGAAAAAGAAGAAGAAAAAGGGAGAAGAGGAAGAAGAAGAAGAAAAGAGTGGAAGAACAAAGAGGAAGAAGAAAGAAGAAGAAAAAGAAAGAAGAAGAGAAAGAAAGAAGAAGAACAAAGAAGAAGAAATAATAATAATAACAAGAATAATAAAGAAGAAGAAGAAGAAGAACAAAGAAGAAGAAGAAGAAGAAGAAGAAGAAGAAGAAGAAGAAGATGAAGAAGAAGTAGAAGAGAAAAAGAAAGAAAGAAGAAGAAGAGGAAGAAGAAGAAGAAAGAAGAAGTAGAAGAAGAAGAAGAAGAAGAAGAAGAAAGAAGAAGAAAGAAGAAGAACAAGAAAGAAGAAGAAGAAAGGAGAAAAAGAAGAAGAAAGAAGAAGAACAAGAAAGAGGAAGATGACGAAGAAGAAGAAGTAAGAAGAAGAAAGAATAAGAAGAAGTAAGAAGAGAAAGAAAGAAAGGGGAAAAAGAAAGAAGAAGAACAAAGAAGAAGAAGAAGAAGAAGACGAAGATGAAGAAAAAGAAAGAAGAAAGAAAACAAAAGAAGAAGATGAAAAAAAAAGAAGAACAACAAGAGGTGGAAGAAGATAGAAGAAGAAGAAAGGAGAATAAGAAAAAAGAAGAAGAAAGAAGAAGTAGAAAGAAGAAGTAGAAAGAAGAATAGCGAGAAAGTAGAAGAAGAAGAAGAAGAAGAAGATGATGAAAAAAGAAGTAGAGAATGAAGAAAGAAAAATAAGGAAGAAGATAAAGAATAAAGAAGAAGAAAGAAAGGAGAGGAAAGAAGAAGAAGGAAGAAGATGAATAAAGAAGCAGAGGAAAAAAGAAAAAGAACAAGAACAATAATTAGAAGAGAAATGTGGAAGATGAAGAAGATGAAAGAAGAAGATGTTGAAAAAGAAGAAAGAAGAAGATGATGAAAAAGAAGAAGAAAGAAGAACAAGGAAGAAGAACAAGAAAGAAGAAGAGGAAAGAAAAAGAAAAAGAAACAAAAAGAAGGAGAAGAAGAAAGAAGAAGAAGATGATGAAAAAAGAAGAAGAAGACAAAGAATTAAGAAGAAGAAAGAAAAAGAAATATGAAGAAGAAGGAGAAGATAAACAAGAAGAGGAAAAAAAGAAGAAAGTAGAAGACGAAGAATGAAGAAGAAGAAGAAAGAAGAAGAAGAGTAAGAGGAAAAAGAAAGAATAAGAAGATGGAAGATGACAAAGAAAGGAGAAGAAGAAGAAGAAGAATAAAGAAGAAGGAGAAGAAGAAAGAAGAAGAAGAAGAGGAGGAAGAAGAAGAAGAAGAAGAGGAAGAGGAAGAAGAAGAAGAAGAAGAAGAAGAAAGAAGTATAAGGAAGCAGAAAGATGAAGAAGAAGAAGACGATGAAGAAGAAAAAAGAAGAAGAAGAAGAAGAAGAAGAAGAAGAAGAAGAAAAAGAAAGAAAAAAAGAAAGAAGAAAGAAGGCGAATAGGATAAGAAAGAGGAAAGAAGTGGAAGTAGTAGAAGAAGAAGAAGAAGAAGAAGAAGATGATGATGATGATGATGATGATGATGATGAAGTGGAAGAAGAAGAAGAAGAAGAAGAAGAAGAAGAAGATAAAGAAGAAGAATAAGAAAGAAGAAAAAGAAGAAAGAAGAAGAAGAAAGAAGAAGAAGAATAATGAAGAAGAAGAAGAAAGAATAAGAAGAAGAAGAAGAAGGAGAACAAATATAGGAGGAACAAAGATGAAGAAGAAGAAGAAGAAGAAGAAAGAGGTAGTAGAACAAGAAGAAGAAGAAGAAAGAAGAAAAAGAAAAAAGAATGAAGAAGAAGAGTTAGAAGAAGAAGAAGAAGAAGAAGAGCAAAGAAGAAGGAGATGAAAGATGTAGAAGAAAAAAGAATAAGAAGAAAGAAGAAGAAAGATGATTATGAAGAAAGAATAAGAAGAGGAAGGACAAGAATCAAGAAGAAGAAGAAGAAGAAGGAGAACAAGAAATAAACAGAAGAAGAAGAAGAAAAATGAAGAAAAAGGAAGATAGAGGAAAAAAAGAAAGAAGAGGAAGAGGAAAGACGAAGAAGAGAAAAGAAAAAGAAGAAAGAAGAAGAAGAAAAAAGATGTCGAAAGCAGAGGAATAAAGAAGAAGTGGAAGAAGAAGAAGAAGAAAGAAGAAGAAGATGAAAAAAAGAAACAGAAGAACGAAAAGGAAGAAAGAACAAGAAGAAAGAAGAAAATGAAAAAGATGAAGAAAAAAATAATAAAGAAAAGAAGAAGAAGGAAGAAGAAGAAGAAAGAAGAAGAACAAAGGAGGAAGATGAAGACGAAAGAAGAAGAAGATGAAAGAAGGAGAAGTAAAAGAAGAGGAAGAAGAAGAAGTAAAAGAAGAAGGATGACAAAGAAGAAGAAAAAGAAGAAAGAAGAAGAGGAAGAAAAAAAAGAAGAAGAATAAAAAAGAAGAAGAAAGGAGAAGTAGAAGAAAGAAGAAGAAGAAGAAAGAAGTAGAAGAAAGAAGAAGAAGAATAAAGAAGAAGGAAGAAGAAATAGAAGAAAGAAGAAGAATAACAACGAGAAGAAGAAAGTCTAAGAAGAAGAAGAAGAAGAATGAAGAAGAAGAAGAATAAGAAGAAGAAAGAAGAAGAAGAAGAAATAAAAAGAAGAAAGAAGAAGACAAAGAAGAAAGAAGAAGAAAGAAGAAGAAGAAGGTTGAAGAAGAAAGAAGTAGAAGAAAGTAGAAGAATGATATGTAGGGGAAGAAAAAAGTCGAAGAAGAAGAAGAAAGAAGTAGAAGAAAAATAAGAAAGAAGAACAAGAAGAAGTAGAAGTAGAAGAAGGAGAAGAGGTAGAAGAAGAGAAAGAAAGATGAAAGAAGAAGAAGAAGAAGAAGATGAAGAAGAAGAAGTACAAGAAAGAAGTAGAAAGAAGAAGAAGAAGAAGAAGAAGAAGAAGAAGAAAGAAGAAGAAAGAAGATGAAAAAGATTGAAGAAGAAGCAGAAGAAAGAAGAAAGAAGAAGAAAAAGAAAGAAGAAGAAGAAGGAGGAAGATAAGAAAGCAAGAAGATTAAAGAAAAAGAATAAGATGAAGTAGAAGAAGAAAGTCGAAGAAGACAAAGAAGAAGAAGCTAAAGGAGGAGAAGACAAAGAAAGAAGAAAAAGAGGGGTAGAAGTGATAGGGGAAGAAAGAAGAAGAAGAAAAAAGAAACGGAAGAAACAAGAAGAAGAAGAAAGAAGAAAAAGAAGGTAGTAGAAGAATAAGAAAGTAGATGAAGAAAGAAGAAGAAGAATAAAGAAGATGATGAAAGAAGAAATAGAAGAAAGAAAAAGAATAATAATAATAATAATAATAATAAGAAAAAGAAGAAAGGAAAAGAAGAAGAAGAAAGAAGGATAAGAAAGAAGAAGAGGAAAGAGAAAGGGAAAGAAGAAGAAGAAGTGAGGAAGTAGAAGAAGAAGAAGAAGAGAAAAAGAGAAGTAGAAGAGATAAGAGAAGACAAAAGAAAGAAGAAGAAGAAGAAGAAGAAGAAAGAAAAAGAAGAAACAAGAAGAAGAAGAAAGAAGAAAATGATGGAAGAAGAAGAATAAGAAAGAAGAAGAAGGAAAAAGAATAATAAAGAAGAAGATGAAAGAAGAAATAGAAGAAAGAAAAAGAATAATAAGAAGAAGAAGAAAGTCGAAGAAGAAGAAGAAAGAAGAAGAAAGTTGAACAAGAAGAAGAAAGAACGAGAAGAAAGAAGAAGAGGAAAGAGAAAGGGAAAAAGGAAGAAGAATTAGTGAAGAAGAAGAAGAAGAAATAAGAAAGAAGAAGAAGAAGAAAGAAGAAGAAGAAGAAAGAAGAAGAAGAAAGTAGAAAAAGAAGAAGGAAGGTGAAGGAAGAAGAAGAAGATGAAAGTAGAAGAAGAAGAAGAAGAAGAAAGAAGAAGAAGAACAAAGAAAATGAAGAAAGAAGAGTAAGAAGGAAAAAGAAGAAGAAAGAAAAACAACAAGAGGAAGAAGAAAGAAGAAGTAGGAGAGGAAGATAAAGAAGTTGACAAAAAAGGAGAAAGAGGATGAAGAATGAAGAAGAAGAAGAAAGATAAAGATGAACAAGAAGAAGAAAAAAGAGAAGGAGAAGAAGAAAAAGGAAGAAGAAGAAGAAGAAGAAGGAAGCAAGAAAGAAGAAGAAGATAGAAGAAAAAGACGAAAGAAGAAGAAGAAAGAAGAAGAAGAAAGAATAAGAAGAAAGAAGAAGAACAACGAAGAAGAAGAAGAAGAAGAAGAGTAAGAACGAAAAAGAAGAAGAAAGAAAAAAACCAACAAAAAGAAGAAAGAAGAAGAAGGAGAGGAAGATAAAGAAGATGAAAGAAAAAGGAGAAAGAGGATGAAGAATGAAGAAGAAGAAGAAAGAAGAAGAAGAAGAAAGAAAAAGATGAACAAGAAGAAGAAAAAAGAGAAGAAGATGAAGAAAAAGGAAGAAGCAGAAGAAGAAGAAGGAAGCAAGAAAGAAGAAGAAGAAAAAAGAAGAAGAAGAAATAAGAAGAAGAAGAAAGAATAAGAAGAAAGAAGAACAACGATGAAGAAGAAGAAGAAGAAGAAGAAGAAAGAAGGAAGAGAAGAGGAAAGAAGAAGAAGAAGAGAAGATGAAGAAGAACTAGAAGAAAGAAAAAGAATTATTAAAAAGATGAAAAAAGTTAAAGAAGAAAGGAAAATAAGAAAGTAGAAGAAGATGAAATAAGCAGAGAAGAAGAAGAAGAAGAAGAAGATGATGATGATGATGAAAGAAGAAGTAGAAAAAGATGAAGAAAAAGAAGAAGAAGAGGAAGAACAACAAGAAAGGCATGAAAGTAGAAGAAGAAAGAAGAAGAAGAAGAAAGAAGAAGGAAGAAGATGAGGAAGAAAGAAGAAGAGGAAGAACAAGAGTCAAGAAGAAGAAGAAGAAGGAGCAGAAGAAAGAAACAAAAGAAGAAGACGATGAAGAAGAAGAAAATGAAGAAAAAGAAGAAGAAAGAAAAAACAAGAAAGTAGAGGAAGAAGAAAGAAGAAGAAAGAAAGAGAAAGAAGAATGAATATCGAAGAAAATAAAGAAGAAGAGGAAGAAGGAGAAGACAAAGAAAAAAGAAAAAGAAAAGTAGAAGAGATAGGAGATGAAAGAAGAAGAAGAAGAAGAAAGAAGAAGAAGAAAGAAGAAGAAGAAGAAATAAGAAGAAGATGAAAGTAGAAGAAGAAAGAAGAAATAGATGAAAGAAAAGGAATAAGAAGAAGAAGAAGAAGAAAGTCAAAGAAGAAGAAGCTGAAAAAGAAGAAAGAAGAACAAGAAGAATAAAGAAAGAGAAGAAAGAAGAAGTGGAAAGTGAACGAGAAAGAAGAAGAAGTGAAGAAGAAGAGGAAGAAAAAGAAGAAAAAAAAGAAGAAGAAAAGAAGAAGAAAGGAGAAGAACAACAAGGAAGAAGTAGAAGAAAGTAGAAAAAGAAGAAGGAAGGTGAAGGAAGAAGAAGAAGAAGAAAGAAGATGAAGAAGAAAGTAGAAGAAGAAAGTAGAGAAAGAAGAAAGAAAATGAAGAAAGAAGAGGAAGAAGGAAGAATAGTTAGAATGAAAAAGTAGAAGAAAGAAAAAGAAGAAGAAGAAGAAGAAAGAAGAAGAAGAAGAAGATAAATAAGATGAAAGAAAAAGGAGAAAGAGGTTGAAGAATGAAGAAGAAGAAGAAGAAAGAAAAAGATGTTCAAGAAGAAAAAAAAGAGAAGAAGAGAAAGACAAAGAAAGAAGGAGAAGAAGAAGAAGAGGAAGAAGAGGAAAGAAGAAGAAGAAGTAGAAGAAGAAGGAAGATGAAGAAGAAGAAAAAGTAGAAAGAAGAAGAAGAAGAAAAAAAAAAAAGAAGAAAAAAAAAGAGGAAAGGAGAAGTAGAAGAAAGAAGAAGGAGAAGAAAGAAGTAGAAAAAAGAAGAAGAAGAATAAAGAAGAAGGAAGAAGAAATAGAAGAAAGAAGAAGAATAATAATAGAGGAAGAAAGTCTAAGAAGAAGAAGATGAAGAATGAAGAAGTAGAAGAAGAATGAGAAGAAGAAAGAAGAAGAAGAAGAAAGAAAAAGAAGAAAGAAGAAGAAGAAGAAGGACGAAGAAGAAAAAAGAAGTAAAAGAAAGAAGAAGAATGATAAGAAGGAGAAGAAAAAAGTCGAAGAAGAAGAAGAAGAAGAAGAAGAAGACAGAAGTCAAAGAAATGTAAGAAATAAGAACAAGAAGAAGAATTAGAAGAAGGAGAAGAAGTAGAAGAAGAGGAAGAAAGATGAGAAAGAAGAAGAAGAAGTACAAGAAAGAAGTGGAAAGAAGAAAAAAAAGAAGAAGAAGTAGAAAGAACGAACAAGAAGAGGAAAATGATTGAAGAAGAAGAAGAAGAAGAAATAAGAAGAGAAAGAAGAAGAAGAAGAAGAAGGATGAAGATAAAAAAGGAAGTAGTTGAAAGAAAAAGATTAAGAAGAAGTATAAGTAGAAAGTCGAAGAAGACAAAGAAGAAGAAGAGGAAGTGAAAGGAGAACACAAAGAAAGAAGAAAAAGAGAAGAAGAAGAGATAGGAGAAGAAAGAACAAAGAAGAAGAAGAAGAAGAAAAAAGAAAAAGAAGAAAAAGAAGAAAGAAGAAGAATAAGAAAGAAGAAGAAGAATAAAGAAGAAGAAGAAAGAAGAAATAGAAGAAAGAAAAAGAATAAGAAGAAGAAGAAGAAGGTTGAAGAAAAACAAGAAGAAAGAAGAAGAAGAAAAAGAGGAAAGAAGAACAAGAAAAGATAGAAGGAGAAGAAAGAAAAAAAGGAAAGAGAAAGAGAAAGAAGAAAAGAAGAAGTGAAGAGAAGAAGAAGAAGAAGTGAAGAGAAGAAGAAGAAGAAGAAGAAGAAAAAGAACAAGAAGAAAGAAGTAGAAGAAGAAAGAAGAAGAAAGAAGAAGAAGAAAGTAGAAAAAGAAGAAGGAAGGTGAAGGAAGAAGAAGAAGAAAGAAGAAGAAGAAGAAGAAGAAGAAGAAAGAAGAAGAAGAAGAAGAAGAAAGAAGAAGAAAAAAGAAGAAGAATGAAAATGAAGAAAGATGAGGAAGAAGTGTAAGAATGAAAAAGAACAAGAAAGAAAAAGAAGAAGTAGGAGAAAGAAGAAGAAGAAGAAGAAGATAAAGAAGATAAAAGAAAAATGAGAAAGAGGATGAAGAATGAAGGAGAAGAAAGAAGAAGAAGAAGAAAGAAAAAGATAAACAAGAAGAAGAAAAAAGAGAAGAAGAAGAAGAAGAAGAAAAAGGAAGAAGAAGAAGAAGAACAAGGAAGAACGAAAGATGATGAAGAAGAAGAAGAAGAAGAAAGAAGAAGAAAGAATAAGAAGAAAGAAGAAGAAGAACGATTAAGAAGAAGAAGAAGAAAGGAGGAGAAGAAGAAAGAAGAAGGAAGAGTAAGAAGTAGAAGAATGAAAAGAATTTGAAAGAACATGAAAAAAGATAAAGAAGAAAGGAAAAGAAGAAAGTAGAAGAAGAAGAAAGAAGAAGAGAAGAAGAAGAAGAAGAACAACAAGATAATGATGATAGAAGAAGAAGAAGAAGATGAAGAAATATAAGAAGAAGAAGAAGAACAAAGAAGAAGGGGAAGAAAGAAGAAGGAGAAAGAAGAAGGAGAAAGAAGAAGGAGAAAGAAGAAGAAGAAGAAAGAAAAAGAAAGAAGATAGAGGAAGAAAGAAGAAGAAGAGGAAGAACAAGAATTAAGAAGAAGAAGATGGGGTACAAGAAAGAAAGAAAAGAAGAAGAAGAAAAGAAAAAGAAAAAGAAGATGAAAGAAGAAAAAAGAAGAAAGAAGAGGAAGAAGAGGAAGAAGAATGAAGAAGAAGAAAAAAAAAAGAAAAGAAGAAAGAAGAAGAAGAAAATAGAAGTCAAAAGAGGAGGAATAAAGAAGAAGTTTAGGAATGAAGAAGAAGAGTAGTAGTAGAAGAAGAAGAAGAAGAAAGAGGAAGAAGAAGAAAATCGAAAAAGAAGAAAGAACAAGATGAAAGAAGAGAATGAAAAAGATGATGGAAGAAAAAGAAGAATAAAGAAGAAGGAGATGAAAGAAGAAGAAGAAGAAAGAACAAGAAGAAGAACGAAGAAGAAGAAGGAAGATGAAAGAAGAAGAAGAAGAAGAAGAAAGGAGGAGAAGAAGAAGAAGCGGTATAAGAAGAAAGAAGAAGAAGAAGAAGTAGAAGAAGAAGGAAGAAGAGGAAGAAAAAGTAGAAAGAAGAAGAAGAAGGAGAAAGAAGAAGAAGAAGAATAAAAAAGAAGAAGAAAAAAGTAGAAGAAAGAAAAAGAAGAAGAAGAAAGAAGAGGAAGAATAAAGAAGAAGAAAGAAGAAATAGAAGAAAGAAGAAGAATAATAAGAAGAAGAAAGCCCAAGAAGAAGAATAAGGAGAATAAGAATAAAGAAGAAGAGGAAGAAGAATAAGAAGAAGAAAGAAGAAAAAGAAGAAAGAAAAAGAAGAAAGAAGAAGAAGAAGAAGAAAGAAGAAGAAGAGAAGGAAGATGAAGAAAGAAGTAGAAGAAAGAAGAAGAATTAGAAGAAGTAGAATAAGAATGTTTGAAGATGAAGAAGTAAAAGAGGAAGAAAAAAGTTGAAGAAGAATAAGAAAGAAGAAGAAGAAGAATAAGAAGAAGAAGAAGAAGAAAGAAGAACAAGAAGAAGAAAGAAGGAGAAGAAAGAAGATGAGGAAAGAGAAAGGGAAAGAAGAAGAAGAAGAACTGAAGAAGAAGAAGAAGAGGAAGAAAGAAGAACAAGAAGAAGAAAGGTGAAGAAAGAAGAAGAGGAAAGAGAATGGGAAAGAAGAAGAAGAAGAAGTGAAGAAGAAGAAGAAGAAGAAGAAAAAGAGAAGTAGAAGAGATAAGAGAAGAAAGAAGAAAGAAGAAGAAGAAGAAGAATAATAAAAAAGGAAAAGAAGAAACAAGAAGAAGAAGAAAGAAGAAAAAGAAGGAAGAAGAAGAATAAGAAAGATGAAGAAAGAAGAAGAAGAATGAAGAAGAAGATGAAAGAAGAAATAGAAGAAAAAGAAGAAGAAGAAGAAGAAGAAAAAAGAAGAAGAAGAAAAAGAAGAAAGAAGAACAAGAAGAAGAAAGAAGGAGAAGAAAGAAGAAGAGGAAAGAGAAAGGAAAAAGGAAGAAGAAGTATTGAAGAAGAATAAGAAGAAGAAGAAAAAGAAGAAGAAGAAGAAGAAGAAGAAGAAGAAGAAGAAAGAAGAAGAAAGTAGAAAAAGAAGAAGGAAGGTGAAGTAAGAAGGAGAAGAAGAAAGTAGAAGAAGAAAAGGAAGAAGAAAGAAGAAGAAGAAGAAAGAAAATGAAGAAAGAAGAGGAAGAAGGAAGAAGAGTAAGAATGAAAAAAAAGAAGAAAGAAAAACAACAACAAGAAGAAGGAAGAAGAAGAAGGAGAGGAAGATAAAGAAGATGAAAGAAAAAGGAGAAAGAGGATGAAGAATGAAGAAGAAGAAGAAAGAAGAAGAATAAGAAAGAAAAGATGAACAAGAAGAAGAAAAAAGAGAAGAAGAAGAAGAGGAAGAAGAAGGAAGCAAGAAAGTTGAAGAAGATGATAGAAGAAAAACATGAAAGAAGTAGAAGAAAGAAGAAGAGGAAGAAAGAATAAGAAGAAAGAAGAAGAACAATGAATAAGAAGAAGAAGAAGAGTAAGAATGAAAAAGAAGAAGAAAGAAAACTAACAAGAAGAAGAAGAAAGAAGAAGGAGAGGAAGATAAAGAAGTTGAAAGAGAAAGGAGAAAGAGGATGAAGAATGAAGAAGAAGAAGAAAGAAAAAGATGAACAAGAAGAAGAAAAAAGTGAAGAAGAAGAAAAAGAAGAAGAAGAAGAAGAAGAAGAAGAAGAAGAAGAAGAAAGAAGCATAAGAAGAAGAAAGATGAAGAAGAAGAAGACGATGAAGAACAAAAGAAAGAAAGAAGAGGAAAAAGAAGAAGAAGAAGGAAAAAAAGAAAGAAGAAAGAAGGTGAAAAGGATAAGAAAGAGGAAGAAGAAAGCGGAAAGAAGTGGAAGAAGAAGAAGAAGAAGAAGGACAAAGAAGAAAAGGATGAAAGAAGAAGAAGAAAGAAGAAGGAAGAAGTTGAGGAAGAAAGAAGAAGAAGAGGAAGAACAAGAATCAAGAAGAAGAAGAAGAAGGAGCAGATGAAAGAAACAAAAGAAGAAGAAGACGAAGAAGAAGAAGAAAAATGAAGAAAAAGAAGAAGAAAAAAGAAGAAAGACGAGGAAGAAGAAAGAAGAAGAAGAAGAAAGAAAGAAAAAGAAGAGTGAATATCGAAGAACATAAAGTAGATGAAGAGGAAGAAGGAGAAGACAAAGAAAAAAGAAAAAGTGAAGAAGAAGAGATAAGAGAAGAAACAAGAAGAAGAAGAAGTAAAAGAAGAAAAAGAAGAAAGAAGAAGAAGAAGAAAGAAGAAGAAGAAGAAAGAAAAAGAATAAGAAAGAAGAAGAAGAAAGAAGAAGAAGATGAAATAAGAAGAAGATTAAAGTAGAAGAAGAAAGAAGAAATGAAAGAAAGAAAAGGAGGATGAAGAAGAAGAAGAAGAAAGTCGAAGAAGAAGAAGAAGAAAAAAGAAGAAGAAAAAGAAGGTAGAAGAACCAGAAGAAGAAAGAAGGAAAAGAAAGAAGAAGAGGAAAGAGAATGAGAAACAAGTAGAAGTGAAGAAGAAGAAGAAGAAGAAAAAAAAGAAGAAGAAAGGAGAAGAAGAAGAAAGGTGAAGAACAAGAGGGAAGAAGTAGAAGAAAGTAGAAAAAGAAGAAGGAAGGTGAAGGAAGAAGAAGAAGAATAAGAAGAAAGTAGAGGAAGAAGAAAGAAAATGAAGAAAGAAGAGGAAGAAGGAAGAACAGTTAGATTGAAAAAGTAGAAAAAAGAAAAAGAAGAAGAAGAAGATAAAGAAGATGAAAGAAAAAGGAGAAAGAGGATGAAGAATGTAGAAGAAGAAGAAGAAAGAAAAAGATGAACAAGAAGAAAAAAAAGAGAAGAAGAAGAAGACGAAGAAAGAAATAGAAGAAGAAGAAGAGGAAGAAGAAGAAAGAAGAAGGAGAAGAAGTAGAGAAACTAGAAAGAGGAAGAAGAAGAAAAAGAAGAAAGAAGAAGAAGAAGAAGAAAAAAGAAGAAGAAGAAGAAAAAAGAAGAAGAAGAAAAAAGAAGAGAAAAGGAGAAGTAGAAGAAAGAAGAAGAAGAAGAAAGAAGTAGAAGAAAGTAGAAGAAGAATAAAGAAGAAGAAGGAAGAAGAAATAGAAGAAAGAAGAAGAATAATAATAAGGGAAAGAAAGTCTAAGAAGAAGAAGAAGATGAAGAATGAAGAAGCAGAAGAAGAATAAGAAGAAAGAAGAAGAAGAAAGAAAAAAAAGAAAGAAGAATAAGAAGAAGAAGAAAGAAGAAGAAGACGAAGGACGAAGAAGAAAGAAGAAGTAGAAGAAAGAAGAAGAATGATAAGAAGGAGAAGAAAAAAGTCCAAGAAGAAGAAGAAAGAGGTAGAAGAAAAGTAAGAAATAAGAACAAGAAGAATAAGTAGAAGAAGGAGAAGAAGAAGTAGAAGAAGAGGAAGAAAGATGAGAAAGAAGAAGAAGAAGAAGAAGTACAAGAAAGAAGTGGAAAGAAAAAGAAGAAGAAGAAGTAGAAAAAAGATGAAAGAAGAGGAAAATGATTGAAGAGGAAGAAGAAGAAGAAATAAGAAGAGAAAGAAGAAGAAGAAGAAGGACGAAGATAAAAAAGGAAGTAGTTGAAAGAAAAAGAATAAGAAGTATAAGAAGAAAGACAAAGAAGACAAAGAAGAAGAAGAGGAAGTGAAAGGAGAAGACAAAGAAAGAAGAAAAAGAGAAGAAGAAGAGATAGGAGAAGAAAGAAGAAAGAAGAAGAAGAAGAAGAAAAAAGAAAAAGAAGAAACAAGAAGAAGAAAGAAGAAAAAGAAGAAAGAAGAAGAATAACAAAGAAGAAGAAGAAAGAAGAAGAAGAAGAAAGAAAAAGAAGAATAAAGAAGAGAAGAAAGAAGAAATAAAAGAAAGGAAAAGAATAAGAAGAAGAAGAAGAAAGTCGAAGAAAAAGAAGAACAAAGAAGAACAAGAAAAAGAAGAAAGAAGAACAAGAAAAGATAGAAGGAGAAGAAAGAAGAAGAGGAAAGAGAAAGAGAAAGAAGAAAAAGAAGAAGTTAAGAAGAAGAAGAAGAAGAAGAAGAAAAAGAATAAGAAGAAAGAAGTAGAAGAATAAAGAAGAAGAAGGAAGAAGAAGAAAGTAGAAAAAGAATAAGGAAGGTGAAGGAAGAAGAAGAAGAAGAAAGAAGAAGAAGAATAAGAAGAAGAAGAAGATAGAAAAAGAAGAAGAAAGAAAATGAAGAAAGAAGAGTAAGAAGTGTAAGAATGAAAAAGAAGAAGAAAGAAAAAGAAGAAGTAAAGGAAAGAAGAAGAAGAAGAAGATAAAGAAGATCAAAGAAAAAGGTGAAAGAGGATGATGAATGAAGAAGAAGAAGAAAGAAGAAGAAGAAGAAAGAAAAAGATGAACAAGAAGAAGAAAAAAGAGAAGAAGAAGAAAATGGAAGAAGAAGAAGAAGAAGGAAGAAAGAAGAAGAAGAAGAAGAAGAAGATAGAAGAAAAAGTCAAAAGAAGAAGATAGAAGAAGAAGAAAGAATAAGAGGAAAGTAGAAGAAGAAGGATGAAGAAGAAGAAGAAGTAGAAGAAAGAAGAAGGAGGAGAAGTGGAAAGAAGATGGAAGAGTAAGAAGTAGAAGAATGAAAAAGAATTTGAAAGAACATGAAAAAAGATAAAGAAGAAAGGAAAAGAAGAAAGTAGAAGAAGAAAAAAAGAAGAAGAGAAGAAGATGAAAAAGAAGAAGAAGAAGATGATGATGATGAAAGAAGAAGAAGAAGAAGAAGAAGAACAAAGTAGAAGGGGAACAAAGTAGAAAGATGAAGAAGAAGAAGAAGAAAGAAAAAAAAAGAAAAAAAAAGGAGATGAGAAAGAAAGAAGAAGAGGAAGAACAAGAATCAAGAAGAAGAAGGGGTACAAGAAAGAAACAAAAGAAGAAGACGATGAAGAAGAAAAAAAAGAAAAAGAAGAAGAAAGAAGAAAAAGAAGAAAGAAGAGGAAGAAGAAAGAAGAAGAAGAAGAAAAAAGAAAAGAAGAAAGAAGAAAATAGAAGTCAAAATGGAAGAATAAAGAAGAAGTGGAGGAATGAAGAAGAAGAGTAGTAGTAGAAGAAGAAGAAGAAAAACGAAAAAGAAGAAAGAAAAAGAAGAAAGAACAAGAAGAAAGAACAAGAAGAAAGAAGAGAATGAAAAAGATGATGGAAGAAAAAGAAGAATAAAGAAGAATGAGATGAAAGAAGAAGAAGAAGAAAGAACAAGAAGAAGAAAGAAGAAGAAGAAGGAAGATGAAGAAAGAAGAAGAAGAAGAAGAAAGAAGGAGAAGAAGAAGAAGTGGTAGAAGAAGAAAGAAGAAGTAGAAGAAGGAAGAAGAGGAAGAAGAAGAAGAAAGAAGAAGAAAAAGATGAGAAAAGAAGAAGAAGAATAAAAAAGAAGAAAAAAGTAGAAGAAAGAAGAAGAAGAAGAAGAAAGAAGGAGAAGAAGAAGAAGAAGAATAAAGAAGAAGAAAGAAGTAATAAAAGAAAGAAGAAGAATAATAATAATAAGAAGAAAGCCCAAGAAGAAGAATAAGAAGAAAGCCCAAGAAGAAGAATAAGAAGAATAAGAATGAAGAAGAAGAAGAATAAGAAGAAGAAAGAAGAAGAAGAAGAAAGAAAAAGAAGAAAGAAGAAGAAGAAGAAGAAGAAAGAAGAAGAAGAGAAGGAAGAAGAAGAAAGAAGTAGAAAAAAGAAGAAGAATTAGAAGAAGTAGAATTAGAATGTTTGAAGATGAAGAAGAAGAAGAGTTAGAAAAAAGTAGAAGAAGAATAAAAAAGAAGAAGAAAAAGAAGAAGACGACATAGAAGAAGGAGAAGAAGAAGAAGAAGAGGAAGAAAGATGAAAAAGAAGAAGAAAATGAAGAAGAAGAAGAAGAAGAAGAAAGAAGAAGAAAGAAGAGGAAAATGATTGAAGAAGAAGAAGAAGAAGAAAAAAGAAGAAGTGGAAGAAAGATGAAGAAGAGGAAGGAAGAAGATAAAAAAGGAAGTAGAGGAAAGAAAGAAGAATAAGAAGAAGTTGAAGAAGAAAGTCAAAGAAGAAGTGGAAGAAGTAGAAGGAGAAGACGAAGAAAGAAGAAAAAAAGAAGGAGAATTAGAAGAAGAAAAGAAAGAAGAATAAAGAAGAAAGAAGAAGAAGAAGAAGAAGAAAGAAGAAAAAGAAGTAATAAGAAGAAGAAAGAAGAGAAAGAAGATGATAAAGAAAGAAGAAGAAGAAAGAAGAAGGAGAAGATAGAGGAAGAAGAATAAAGAAGAAGAAGAAGAAAGGAGAAATAAAAGAAAGAAAAAATGACGAAGAAGAAGAAAAAGAAATTTGAAGAAGAAGAAGAAGGAGAAAGAAGGAGAAGAAAAAGAAGAAAGAAGAACAACAAGAAGAAAGAAAGAAGAAGAAGAAAGAAGAAGAAGAAAGAAGAAGAAAGAGAAAGAGAAAGAAGATGAAGAAGAAGTGAAGATGTAGAAGAAGAAGAAGAAGAAGAAGAAGAAGAAAGAAGAAGAAGAAGAAAGAACAAGAAGAAAGAAGAAAAACAAAAGGAAGATAAGAAAGAAGAAGAAGAATAAAGAAGAAAAAGAAGAAGAAGAAAGTAGAAGAAGAAGAAAGAAAAAGAAGAAAGAAGTGGAAGATGGAAGACAAGGAAGAAAGTATAAGAAGAAGAAAGAAAAAAGACGAAGAAGAAAAGAAGAAGAAAGAAGAAGAAGAAGAAAGAATAAGAAGAAAGAAGAAGAATAAAGAAGAAGATGAAAGAATAAATAGTAGAAAGAAGAAATAGTAGAAAGAAGAAGAATAATAAGAAAAAGAAGAAGAACGTCGAAGAAGAAGAAGAAGAAGAAGAAGGAAGTAGAAGAAGAAAAAGAAGAAAGAAAAACAAGAAGAAGATAGAAGTTGAAGTAGAAAAATGAAGAAGGAAGTGGAAGAGAAAGAAGAAGATGAAGTGAAGAAGAAGAAGAAGAAGAAGAAGAAGAAAACGAAGAAGAAGAAAGAAGATGAAGAAGAAAGAAGAAGAAGAAAGGAGAAAAAAGGCAAAGGAAGAAGAAGGAGGAAGAAGAAGAATAAAGAAGAAGAACAAGAAGAAGTACTAGAAGAAGAAGAAAGAAAATCAAGAAGAGGAAGGTGGAAGAAGAGGAAGAAAAATAAGAAGAAGAAGAAGAAAGAAGAAGTAGAAGTAGTTAAAGAAGAAGAGAGAAAAAGGAGAAAGAGGATGAAGAAAGAAGCGGAAAAAAAGAAGAAAAAAAAGAAAGAAAAAGATGAACAAGAACAAGAAAAATGTGAAGAAGAAGAAGAAAAAGAAAGAAGAAGAAGAAAGAAAGAAAGAAGAAGAAGAAGAAGGTAGAAAAAAAATCCAAAAGAAGAAAAATAAAGAAGAACTAGAAAGAATAAGAAGAAAGAAGAAGAAAGAAGAAGAAGAAAGAAGAAGAACGATGAAGCAGAAGAAGAAGGAGAAAGGAGTAGAAGAAAGAAGAAAAAGAAGAAGAAGAGGGAGAAAAAGGAGAAGAAAGAAAAAGAATAGGAAAGAAGATGAAAAAAGGATCACGAAGAAAGGTAAAGAAGAAAGTAGAAGAAGAAAGAAGAAAAGAAGAAGAAGAAGAAGAAGAAGAAGAAGAAGAAGAAGAAGAAGAAGAAGAAGAATATGAAAGAAGAAGAAGAAGAAGGTGATGAAAAAGAAGAAGAAGAAGAACAATGAAGAAGGAGATGAAAGACGAAGAAAGAAGAAGAAGGTGATGAAAAAGAAGAAGAAGAAGAACAATGAAGAAGGAGATGAAAGAAGAAGAAGAAAGAAGAACAAGAAAGAAGAAGAAAAAGATGAAAGAATAAGAAAGAAGATGGAAAAGAAAGAAGAAGAAGAGGAAGAACAAGAATCAAGAAGAAGACGAAGTGGGAGAGCAAGAAAGAAACAGAAGAAGAAGAAGAAAAATGTAGAAAAAGAAGAAGTAAAAAGAAAAAAGTTGAAAGAAGAAGAAGAAGAAAGAAGAAGAAGAAAAAAGGATAACTAGAAAGAAGAAGAAAAAAGAAGTAAAAAATGGAAGAATAAAGAAGAAGTGGTAAATGAAGAAGAAGTTGTAGTAGTAGAAGAAGAACAAGAAAAATGAAGAAGAAGAAGAATAAAGACGAAGAAGGAGAAGAAGAAGAAGAAGAAAGAAGGAGAAGAAGGAAGATGAAGAAGAAAGAAGTAGAAGAAGGATGAAGGAGAAAAAGAAGAAGAGGTAGAAGAAGAAAGAAGAAAAAGAAGAAGTAGAAGAAGGAAGAAGAAGAAGAAGAAGAAGAAGAAAGAAGAAGAAGAATAAAGAATAAGAAGAAAGAAGAAATAGAAGAAAGAAGAAGAATAATAATAATAAGAAGAAAATCCAAGAAGAAAATTTAGAAGAAGAATAATGAAGTAGAAGAAGAAGAAAGAAGAAGAACAAGAAAGAAAAAGAATAAAGATGAAGAAGACGAAGAAGAAAGAAGAAGAAGAAAGAAGTAAAAGAAGGAAGAAAAGAAAGAAGTAGAGGATTGAAAAGAAGTAGAAGAAGAAAGTCGAAGAAGAAGAAGAAGATGAAGAAGAAGATAGAAGCAGAAGAAAAAAATGAAAGAAATGGAAGAAGAGGAATTATAAGAAGAAGAAGAAAGAAAGATGATAAAGAAGAAGAAGAAAACGAAAAAAGAAGAAGAAGAAGTCAAAGAAAGAAGAAAGAAGAAAGAAGATAAAAAGAAAGTAGAAGAAAGAAGAACAAGAAGTAGAAACAGGAAGTTGAAGAAGTTGAGGAAGTAGAAAGAGGAAGAAGAAGGAGAAGACGAAGAAAGAAGAAAAAGATGAAACAAGAAGAAGACGAAAGAAGAAAAAGAAGAAAGAAGAAGTAGAAAAATAAAGTAAGAAGAAGAAGAAAGAAGTAGAAGAATAAAGAAGAAGGAAGAAGAAATAAAAGAAAGATAAAGAATAATAATAATAGGAAGAAGAAAGTCAAAGAAGAAGATGGAGAAGAAAAAGAAGAAAGAAGAAGAAGAAAGAAGAAGAAGAAAGAGAAAGAGAAACAAGAAGAATAAGAAGTGAAAAAGAAGAAGAAGAAGAAGAAGAAGAAGAAAAGAGGAAGAAGAAGGAAGAAGAATAAGAAAGAATAATAAGAAGAAAGAAGAAGAAGAAAGAAGAAAAAAAAGGAAGAATAAGAAGAATAAAGAAGAAGAAGAAAAAGAAGAAGAAGAAGAATAAGAAGAAGAAGAAGAAGAAAAAAAAAGAAGAAAGAAGAGGAAGTAGGAAGATAAGGAAGAAAGAAAAAGAATAAGAAAGAAAGAGAAGAAGAAGAAGAAGAAGATAATGACGAAGACAGAAGATGAAGAAAGAGGATGAAGAAAGAAGAAGAAGAAGAAGGAACAAGAAGAAAAAAAGATGAGGAAGAACAAAATAAGAAGGAGAAAGTAGAAGAAGAAGAAGGAGGAGGACGTAGAAAAAGAAGAAAGAAGAACAAGAAGAGGCAAGAAGAAGATGAAAGCAGAAGAGGAAAGAGAAAGAGAAAGAAGAAGAAGTGAAGAAGAAGAAGAAGAAGAAGAAGAAGAAGAAAAGAAGAAGAAAAAAGAAGAAGAAGAAGGAAGATGAAGAAGAAAGAAGCAGAAGAAAGAAGAAAAAGAAGAAGGAAGGTGACGAAAGAAGAAGAAGAATAAAGAAGAAAAAAAAAAAAATAATAATAATAATAATAATAATAATAAGAAGAAGAAGAAGAAGAAGAAGAAAGAATAAGAAGAAAGAAAATGAAGAAAGAAGAGGAGGAAGGAAGAAGAGGAAGAAACAAAAAGAAGAGGAGAGAAAAAGAAGAAGAGGAGTAAGAAGAAAGAAGAAGAGGATGAAGAATGAAAAAGAAAAAAAAAGAAGAAGAAGAAGAAGAATGAAAAAGATGAACTAGAAGGGAAAAAAGTAGAAGAAGAAGAAGGAAGAAGAAGAAAAAGAAGAAGTAGTAGAAGAAGAAGAAGAAGAAAGTGAGAAAGAAGGAGAAGAAGATAGAAGAAAAAGACGAATGAAGAAGAAAGACGACGAAAAAGAAGACGAAGAAGAAGAAAGAATGAGAAGAAAGAAGAAGAAGAATGTTGAAGAAGAAGAAGAAGAAAGAAGATGGAGGAGAAGAAGAAAGAAGAAGAAGAAGAAGAGGTAGAAGAAAGAAAAAGAATTGGAAAGAAGAAGAAAAAAAATGAAAAATTTAGGAAAAGGAGAAAGAAGAAGAAGAAGAAAGAAGAAGAGAAGAAGAAGAAGAAGAAGAAGAAGAAGATGAAGAAGAAGATGAAAGAAGAAGAAGATGAAGATGAAGAAAAAAAAGAAGAAGAAGAAGAACAAAGAAGAAGAAGAAGATAGAAGAAGAAGAATGAAGAAGAAGAAAGAAGAAATAGTAGAAAGAGAAACAATAATAAGTAGAAGAAGAAGAAAGTCGAAGAAGAAAAAGAAGAAGAAGAAGTAAGAAGAAGAAGAAAAAGAAGAAAGAAAAAAAGAAGAATGAAGTTGAAGTAGAAAAATGAAGAAGGAAGAGGAAGAGAAAGAAGAATAAGAAGAAGTGAAGAAGAAGAAGAAGAAGAAGAAGAAAAAGAAGTTGAAGAAAGAAGAAGAAGAAAGAAAATGAAGAAAGAAGAAAGAAGGCGAAGGAAGAAGAATGAAGATGTAGAAGAATAAAGAAGAAGAAGAAGAAGAAGAAGGAGAAAAAAAATGAAGAAAGAAGAGGAAGAAAAAAGAAGGGGAAGAAAGAAGAAAGAAGAAGAAGAAGAACAAAAAGAAGAAGTAGAAGAAGAAAGATGAAGAAGAAGAAGAAGATGATGAAGAATAAGAAAGATAAAGTAGAAAGAGGATGAAGAAAGAAGAAGAAGAAGAAAAAAGAAGAAGAAGAAAGCGAAAGATAAACAAGAAGAAGAAAAAGGAGAAGAAGAAGAAGAAAAAGAAAGAAGAAGAAGAAGAAGAAAGAAAGAAAGAAGAAGAACATAAGATAGAAGAAAAAGATAATAGAAGAAGAAGAATGAAGAAGAAGAAGAAAGAATAAGAAGAAAGAAGAAGAAGAACGAAGAAGAAGAAGAAAGAAGGAGTAGAAGAAGAAAGAAGAAGAAGAAGAAGAAGAAGAAGAAGCAGAAGAAAGAAAGAGAATAGGAAAGAAGAAGAACAAAGATGAAGAAGAAAGGAAAAGAAGAAAGAAGAAGAGAAGAAGAATATGAAAGAAGAAAAAGAAGAAGATGAAGAAGAAGAAGAATAACAACAACAAAGAAGGAGACGAAAGAAGAAGAAAGAAGAAGAAAAAGAAAGAAGACAAAGAAAGATGATTAGGAAGAAAGAATAAGAAGAGGAAGAAGAAGAATCAAGAAGAAGAAGAAGAAGGAAAACAAGAAAGAAATAGAGGAGGAAGAAGTCGAAGAAGAAGAAGAAAAAGGAAGAAAAGAAGAAGAAAGAAGAAAAAAGAAAGAAGAGGAAGAGGAAATAAGAAGAAAAAAGAAAGAGAAGAAAGAAGAAGAAGAAAAAAGAAGTCGAAAGAGGAAGAATAAAGAAGTGTAAGAATGAAAAAGTAGTAGTAGTAGAAGAAGAAGAAGGAAGAAGTAGAAGAAAAAAAGAAGAAAGAGAAGGAAGAAAGAACAAGAAGAAAGAAGAAAATGAAAAAGATGAAGAAAAAAGAATAAAGAAAAAGAAGAAGAAGAAGAAAGAAGAAGAAGAAAGAAGAAGAAGAAGGAAGAAGAAGAAGAAAGTAGAAGACATAAAAAGAAGGAGAAGTGGAATAAGAAGAAAGAAGATGAAGAAGAAGTAGAAGAAGAAAGAAGACGAAGAAGAAGAAAAAGAAGAAAGAAGACGAAGAAGAATAATAAAAAAGAAGAAGAAAGGAGATGTATACGAAAGAAGTGGAGGAACAAAGAAGAAGAAGAAAGAAGTAGAAGAATAAAGAAGAAAGAAGAAGAAATAGAAGAAAGAAGAAGAATAATAATAATAAGAAGAAAGTCTAAGAAGATGAAGAAGAAGAATGATGAAGAAGAAGAAGAATAAGAAGAAGGGAGAAGAAGAAGAAAGAAAAAGAAGAAAGAAGAAGAAGAAGAAGAAGAAAGAAGAAGAAAGAAGAAGAAGAAGAAGGGCGAAGAAGAAAAAAGAAGTAGAAGAAAGAAGAAGAATGATGAGAAGGAGAAGAAAAAAGTCGAAGAAGAAGAAGTAGAAAGAAGTAGAAGAAAAGTAAGAAAGAAGAAAAACAAGAAGAAGAAGTAGAAGAAGGAGAAGAAGAAGTAGAAGAAGAGGAAGAAAGATGAAAAAGAAGAAGAAGAAGAAAGAAGAAGAAAGAAGAGGAAAAGATTGAAGAAGAAGAAGAAGGAAGGACGAAGATAAAAAAGGAAGCAGATGAAAGAAAAAGAATAAGAAGAAGTATAAGAAAAAAGTCAAAGAAGATAAATAAGAACAAGAGGAAGTAGAAGGAGAAGACAAAGAAAGAAGAAAAAAAGAAGTAGAAGAGATAGAAGAACAAAGAAGACAGAAGAAGAAGAAAAAGAAGAAAAAAGAAAAAGAAGAAACAAGAAGAAGAAGAAAGAAGATAAAGAAGCAAAAAGAAGAAGAAGAAAGAAGAAGAAGAAAGAAGAAGAAAAAGAAAGAAGACGAAGAATAAAGAAGAAGAAGAATAATGAAGAAGAAGATAGAAGAAATAGAAGAAAGAAAAAGAATAAGAAGAAGAAGAAGAAAGTCGAAGAAGAAGAAGAAGAAGAAAGAAGTAGGAAAAGAAGAAAGTAGAAGAAGTAGAAAGAAGGAGAAGAAAGAAGAAGAAGAAAGAGAAAGAGAAAGAAGAAGAAGAAGAAGAAGAAGAAGAAAAGAGGAAGAAGAAGGAAGAAGAATAAGAAAGAAGAAGAAGAAGACTGAAGAAGAAGAAAGAAGAAAAACAAAGAGGAAAAAGAAGAAGAATAAAGAAGAAAAAGAAGAAGAATAAAGAAGTAGTAGTAGTAGAAGAAGAAGAAGATGAAAGAAGAAGAAGATGAAAGAAAAAGAAGAAAGAAGGGGAAGTAGGAAGATGAGCAAGAAAGAAAGAGAAGAAGAAGAAGAAGAAGAATAAGAAGAAGAAGATAAAGATGAAGAAGAAGAAGGAGAAAGAGGATGAAGAATGAAGAAGAAGAAGGAACAAGAAGAACAAGAAGAAAAAAAAGAGGAAGAAAAAAAATAAGAAGGAGAAAGTAAAAGAAGAAGAAGAAAGAGGAAGTAAAAAAAGAAGAAAGAAGAACAAGAAGAGGAAAGAAGAAGATGAAAGAAGAAGAGGAAAGAGAAAGAGAAAGAAGAAGAAGACGAAGAAAAGAAGAAGAAGAAGAAGAATAACAAAAGAAGAAGAAGAAAGAAGAAGAAGAAAGAAGAAGAAGAAGGAAGAAGAAGAAGAAAGAAGCAGAAGAAAGAAGAAGAAGAAGAAGAAGAAGAAGGAAGGTGATGAAAGAAGAAGAAGAATAAAGAAGAAGAAGAAGAAGAAGAAGAAGAAGAAAGAAGAAGAGCAAGAAAGAAAATGAAGAAAGAAGAAGAAGAAGTAAGAAGAGGAAGAAACAAAAAGAAGAGGAAAGAAGAAAAAGAAGAAGAAGAAGAAGAAGAAAGAAGAAGAGGATGAAGAATGAAAAAGAAGAAGAAAGAAGTAGAAGAAGAATGAAAAAGATGACCTAGAAGATGAAAAAAGAAAAGAAGAAGAAGAAGGAAGAAGAAGAAGAAGAAGAAGAAGATGAGGAAGAAAGAGAGAAAGAAGAAGAAGAAGAAGATAGATGAAAAAGACGAAAGAAGAAGAAAGACGAAGAAAAAGAAATATGACGAAGAAGAAAGAATGAGAAGAAAGAAGAAGAAGAATGAAGAAGGAGGAGAAGAAGAAAGAAAAGAAGAAGAAGATTAAGAAAGAAGAAGAAGAAAGAAAATGAAGAAAGTAGAAAGAAGGTGAAGGAAGAAGAAGGAAGATGAAGAAGAATAAAGAAGAAAAAGAAGAAGAAGAAGAAGAAAAAAATGAAGAAAGAAGAGGAGAAAAAAGAACAAGAAGAAAGAAGAAAGAAGAAAGAAGAAAAAGAAAAATAAAAGAAAGAAGAAGAAGTAAGATGAAGACGGAGAAGAAGATGATAAAGAATAAGAAAGAAAAAGTTAAAAGAGGATGAAGAAAGAAGAAGAAGAAAAAAGAAGAAGAAGAAAGCAAAAGATGAACAAGAAGAAGAAAAAGGAGAAGAAGAAGAAGAAAAAGAAAGAAAGAAGAAGAAGAAGAAGAAAGAAAGAAAGAAGAAGAACAGAAGATAGAAGAAAAAGATGATAGCAGAAGAACAATGAAGAAGAAGAAGAAAGAATAAAAAGAAAGAAGAAGAACGAAGAATAAGAAGAAGAAGAAGAAGAAGAAGAAAGGAGTAGAGGAAGAAAGAAGAAGAAGAAGAAGAAGAAGAAGCAGAAGAAAGAAAAAGAATAGGAAAGAAGAATAAAAAAGATGAAGATGAAAGAAAAAAGAGGAAGTACAAGAAGCAAGAAGAAGAGAAGAAGAAAAAAGAGAGGAAGAATATGAGAGAAGAAGAAGAAGAAGAAGAAGAACGAAGAAGGAGACGAAAGAAGAAGAAAGAAGAAGAAGAAGAATGAAGGCGAAGAAAGATGATTAGGAAGATAGAATAAGAAGAGGAAGAACAAGAATCAAGAAAAAGAAGAAGAAGGAGAACAAGAAAGAAATAGAGGAGGAAGAAGTCCAAGAAGAAGAAGAAAAATGAAGAGAAGAAGGAGAAAGCAGAAAAAAGAAAGAAGAGGAAGAGGAAAGAAGAAGAAAAAAGAAAGGGAAGAAAGAAGAAGAAGAAAAAAGAAGTCGAAAGAGGAAGAATAAAGAAGTGGAAGAATGAAGTAGTATTAGTAGTAGAAGAAGAAGAAGAAAAAAAGAAGAAAGAGATGGAAGAAAGAACAAGAAGAAAAAAGAAAATGAAAAAGATGAAGAAAAAAGAATAAAGAAAAAGAAGAAGAAAGAAGAAGAAGAAGAAGAAAGAAGAAGAAGATAGAAGAAGAAGAAGAAAGATGAAGTAGAAAGAAGAAGACGTAGAAAGAAGGTGAAGAAGGAGAAGAGGAAGAAGAAGAAAGAAGAAGAAGAAGAAGTAGAAGAAGAAGGAAGATGAAGAAGAAGAAATAGAAAAAGAAGAAGAAGAAGAAGAATAAAAAAGAAGAAGAAAGGAGATGTAGAAGCAAGCAGTGGAAGAACGAAGAAGAAGAAGAAAGAAGTAGAAGAATAAAGAAGAAGAAGGAAGAAGAAATAGAAGAAAGAATAATAATAATAATAATAAGAAGGAAGTCTAAGAAGATGAAGAAGAAGAATGAAGAAGAAGAAGAAGAATAAGAAGAAGAGAAAAGTAGAAGAAGAAAGAAAAAGAAGAAAGAAGAAGAAGAAGAAGAAAGAAGAAGAAAGAAGAAGAAGAAGAAGGGCGAAGAAGAAAAAAGAAGTACAAGAAAGAAGAAGAATGATGAGAAGGAGAAGAAAAATGTCGAAGAAGAAGAAGAAGAAAGAAGTAGAAGAAAAGTAAGAAAGAAGAACAACAAGAAGAAGTAGAAGAAGGAGAAGAAGAAGTAGAAGAAGAGGAAGAAAGATGAAAAAGAAGAAGAAGAAAGAAGAAGAAGTACAAGAAAGAAGTAGAAAGAAAAAGAAGAAGAAGAAGAAAGAAGAAGAAAGAAGAGGAAAAGATTGAAGAAGAAGAAGAAGAGGAAAGAAGAAGAAGAAGGACAAAGATAAAAAAGGAAGCAGATGAAAGAAAAAGAACAAGAAGAAGTATAAGCAGATAGTCGAAGAAGACAAAAAAGAAGAAGAGGAAGTAAATGGAGAAGACAATGAAAGAAGAAAAAGAGAAGTAGAAGAGATAAGAGAAGAAAGAAGACATAAGAAGAAGAAGAAGAAAAAAAAAAGAAAAAAAGAAACAACAAGAAGAAGAAAGAAGAAAAAGAAGAAAAAAGAAGAATAAGAAAGAAGAAGAAGAAAGAAGAAGATGAAGAAAGAAGAAGAAGAATAAAGTAGAAGAAGAAAGAAGAAATTGAAAAAAGAGAAAGAAGAAGAAGAAGAAGAAGAAGAAGAAGAAGAAGAAGAAAGTCGAAGAAGAAGAAGGAGAAAGAAGAAGAAAAAGAAGAAAGAAGAAGAAGAAAGAGAAAGAGAAAGAAGAAGAAGAAGAAGAGAAGAAGAAGAAGAAGAAGAAAAGAGGAAGAAGGAAGAAGAATAAGAAAGAAGAAGAAGAAGAAAGAAGAAGAAGAAAGAAGAAAAACAAAAAGGAAGAAGAAGAAGAATAAAGAAGAAGAAGAAGAAGAAGAAGAGGAAGAAGAAGAAAGAAGAAGAAGAAGAAAGAAAAAGAAGAAAGAAGAGAAAGTAGGAAGATGAAGAAGAAAAAAAAAAGTATAAGAAAGAAAGAGAAGAAGAAGAAGAAGATAAAGACAAAGACAAAAGAAAGAGAAAAAGGATGAAGAAAGAAGAAGAAGAAGGAACAAAAAGAACAAGAAGAAAAAAAGAAGAGGAGGAACAAAATAAGAAGGAGAAAGTCGAAGAAGAAGAAGGAAGTGGTAGTAGAAAAAAAGAAAGAAAAACAAGAAGAGGAAAGAAGAAGATGAAAGAAGAAGAGGAAAGAGAAAGAGAAAGAAGATGAAGAAGAAGAAAAGAAGAAGAAGAAGAAGAAGAAGAAAAGAAGAAGAAGAAAGAAGAAGAAGAAAGAAGGAAAAGAAGAAGGTGATGGAAGAAGAAGAAGAATAAAGAAGAAAAAGAAGAAGAAGAAGAAGAAGAACGAAGAAGAAGAGGAAAGAAAATGAAAAAAGAAAAGGAAGAAGGAAGAAGAGGAAGAAACAAAAAGAAGAGGAGAGAAGAAGAAGAAGAAGAAAGAAGATGAGGATGTAGAATGAAAAATAAGAAGAAAGAAGTAGAAGAAGAAGAAGGAAAAAGATGAACTAGAAGAAGAAAAAAGAGAAGAAGAAGAAGAAGAAGGAAGTAGAAGAAGAAGAAGTAGAAGGAGAAGAAGAAGAAGAAGAAGAAGAGGAAGAAAGACGAAGAAGAAGAAAGAAAGAGAAGAAAGAAGAAGAGAACATTGAAGAAGAAGAAAAAGAAAGGAGGAGAAGAAGAAAGAAGAAGAAGAAGAGATAGAAGTAGAAGAAAGAAAAGAATTGGAAAGAAGATAAAGAAAATGAAAAATTTAGGAAAAGAAGAAAGTAGAAGAAGAAGAAAGAAGAAGAGAAGAAGAAGAAGAAGAAGAAGAAGAAGATTAAAGAAGAAGAAGATGATGATGAAGAAAAAGTAGAAGAAGAAGAAGAACAAAGAAGTAGGTGAAGAAAGAAGAAGAAGAATGAAGAAATAGCAGAAAGAGAAAGAATAATAAGTAATAGAAGAAGAAAGTCGGAGAAGAATAAGAAGAAGTAAGAAGAAGAAGAAAGAAAAAAAAAAGAAGAAGAATGAAGTTGAAGTAGAAAGATGAAGAAGGAAGTGGAAGAGAAAGAAGAATAAGAAGTGAAGAAGAAGAAGAAAAAGAAGATGAAGAAAGAAGAAGAAGAAAGAAAAAGAAGAAAGAAGAAAGAAGGCGAGGGAAGAAGAAGGAAAATGAAGAAGAGGAAGAAGAAGAAGAAGGAGAAAAAATGAAGAAAGAAGTGGAAGAAGAAAGAAGAGGAAGAAAGAAGAAAGAAGAAGAAGAACAAGAAGAAGAAGAAGAAGAAGAAAGAAGAAGAAGAAGAAGATGATAAAGAACAAGAAAGAAAAAGGAGAAAGAGGATGAGGAAAGAAGAAGAAGAAAAAAATAGAAGAAGAAGAAAGCAAAAGATGAACAAGAAGAAGAAAAAGGAGAAGAAGAAGAAGAAAAAGAAAGAAGAAGAAGAAGAAGAAGAAATAAAGAAAGAAGAAGAACAGAAGATAGAAGAAAAAGATAATAGAACAAGAAGAATGAAGAAGAAGAAGAAAGAATAAGAAGAAAGAAGAAGAAGAATGAAGAAGAAGAAGAAAGGAGTAGAAGTAGAAAGAAGAAGAAGAAGAAGAAGAAGAAGAAGCAGAAGAAAGAAAAAGAATAGGAAAGAAGAAGAAAAAAGATGAAGAAGAAGGAAAAGAAGAAAGTACAAGAAGAAATAAGAAGAGAAGAAGAATATAAAAAAAGAAAAAGAAGAAGATGAAGAAGAAGAAAAAGAAGAAGAAGAACAACGAAGAAGGAGACGAAAGAAGAAGAAAGAAGAAGAAGAAGAAAGAAGACGAAGAAAGATGATTAGGAATAAAGAAGAAGAAGAGGAAGAAGAAGAATCAAGAAGAAGAAGAAGATGGAGAACAAGAAAGAAAGAGAGGAGGGAGAAGTCGAAGAAGAAGAAGAAAAATGAAGAAAAGAAGAAGAAAGAGGAAAAAAAAAGAAGAGGAAGAGGAAAGAAGAAAAAAGAGAAAGAGAAGAAAGAAGTAGAAGAAAAAAAAAGTCGAAAGTGGATGAATAAAGAAGTAGAAGAATGAAGAAGTAGTAGTATTAGAAGAAGAAGAAGAAAGAAGAATAAGAAGAAAAAATGAAGAAAGAGAAGGAAGAAAGAACAAGAAGGAAGAAGAAAATGAAAAAGATGAAGAAAAAAGAATAAAGAAAAAGAAGAAGAAAGATGAAGAAGAAGAAAGAAGAAGAAAGAAGAAGAAGGAAGAAGAAGAAGAAAGTAGAAGACGTAGAAAGAAGGAGAAGGAGAAGGGGAAGAAGAAGAAAGAAGAGAAGTAGAAGAAGGAAGACGATGAAGAAGAAAAAGAAGAAAGAAGAAGAAGAAGAATAAAAAAGAAGAAGAAAGGAGATGTAGAAGAAAGAAGTGGAAGAACAAAGAAGAAGAAGAAAGAAGTAGAAGAATAAAGAAGAAGAAGGAAGAAGAAATAGAATAAAGAAGAAGAATAATAATAATAAGAAGAAAGTCTAAGAAGATGAAAAAGAAGAATGAAGAAGAAGAAGAAGAATAAGAAGAAGAGAGAAGAAGAAGAAGAAAGAAAAAGAAGAAAGAAGAAGAAGAAGAAGAAAGAAGAAGAAAGAAGAAGAAGAAGAAGGGCGAAGAAGAAAAAAGAAGTAAAAGAAAGAAGAAGAATGATGAGAAGGAGAAGAAAAAAGTCAAAGAAGAAGAAGAAGTAGAAAGATGTAGAAGAAAAGTAAGAAAGAAGAACAAGAAGAAGAAGAAGTAGAAGAAGGAGAAGAAGTAGAAGAAGAGGAAGAAAGATGAAAAGGAAGATGAAGAAAGTAGAAGAAGTACAAGAAAGAAGTAGAAGGAAAAAGAAGAAGTAGAAGCAAGAAGAGGAAAGAAGAGGAAAAGATTGAAGAAGAAGAAGAAGAGGAAAGAAGAAGAAGAAGGACGAAGATAAAAAAGGAAGCAGATGAAAGAAAAAGAATAAGAAGAAGAACAAGCAGAAATTCGAAGAAGACAAATAAGAAGAAGAGGAAGTAGAAGAAGAAGACAAAGAAAGAAGAAAAAGCGAAGTAGAAGAGATAGGAGAAGAAAGAAGATAGAAGAAGAAGAAGAAGAAGAAGAAAAAAGAAAAAGAAGAAACAAAAAAGAAGAAGAAAGAAGAAAAAGAAGAAAAAAGAAGAATAAGAAAGAAGAAGAAGAGGGAAGAAGAAGAAGAAAGAAGAAGAAGAATAAAGAAGAAGAAAGAAGAAATAGAAGAAAGAAAAAGAATAAGAAGAAGAAGAAAGTCGAAGAAGAAGAAGAAGAAAGAAGAAGAAGAAAAAGAAGAAAGAAGAAGAAGAAGAAGAAAGAAGGAGAAGAAAGAAGAAGCAGAAAGAGAAAGAAGAAGAAGAAGAAGTGAAGAAGAAGAAGAAGAAGAAAAGAGGAAGAAGGAAGAAGAATAAGAAAGAAGAAGAAGAAGAAAGAAGAAGAAGAAAGAAGAAAAACAAAAAGGAAGAAGAAAAACAAAAAGGAAGAAGAAGAAGAATAAAGAAGAAGAAGAAGAAGAAGAAGAAGAATAAGAAGAATAAAGAAGAAGAAGAAAGAAAAAGAAGAAGAAGAGGAAGTTGGAAGATGAGGAAGCAAGAAAAAGAATAATAAAGAAAGAAAAGAAGAAGAAGAAGAAGATAAATACGAAGACAGAAGGAGAAAGAAGATGAAGAAAGTAGAAGATGAAGAAGGAACAAGAAGCACAAGAAGAAAAAAAAAGAGGAAGAACAAAATAACAAGGTGAAAGTCGAAGAAGAAGAAGAAAGAGGAAGTAGAAAAAGAAGAAAGAAGAACAAGAAGAGCAAATAAGAAAATGAAGAAAGAAGAGGAAAGAGAAAGAAGAAGAAGAAGAAGAAGAAGAAGAAGAAAAGAAGAAGAAGAAAGAAGAAGAAGAAGCAGAAAGAAAAAGATGAAAGAAGAAAAAGAAGAAGGAAGGTGACGAAAGAAGAAGAAGAATAAAGAAGAAAAAGAGGAAGAAGAAGAAGAAGAAGAAGAAGAAGAAGAAGAAGTAGAAGAAGAAGAAGAAGAAGAAAGAAGAAGAAGAAGAAAGAAAATGAAGAAAGAAGAGGAAGAAAGAAGAAGAGGAAGAAACAAAAAGAAGAGGAGAGAAGAAGAAGAAGAAGAAGAAAGAAGAAGAGGATGAAGAATGAAAAAGATGAAGAAAGAAGAAGAAGAAGAAGAATGAAAAAGATGAAGTAGAAGCTGAAAAAGGAAAAGAAGAAGAAGAAGGAAGAAGATGGAGAAGAAGAAGTAGAAGTAGAAGAAGATGAAGAAGAGGAAGAAAGAGAGAGAGAAGAAGAAGAAGAAGATAGAAAAAATAGATGAAAGAAGAAGAAAGACGAAGAAAAAGAAAGACGAAGAAGAAGAAAGAATGAGAAGAATGAAGAAGAAGAACATTGAAGAAGAAGAAGAAGAAAGAAGAAGGAGGAGAAGAAGAAAGAAGAAGAAAGAAGAAGTAGAAGAAAGAAAAAAATTGGAAAGAAGAAGAAAAAAGATGAAAAATTTAGGAAAAGAAGAAAGTAGAAGAAGAAGAAAGAAGAAGAGAAGAAGAAGAAGAAGTAGAAGAAGAAGAAGTTCAAAGAAGAAGAAGATGAAGATGAAGAAAAAGAAGAAGTAGAAGAAGAACAAAGAAGAAGGAGAAGAAAGAAGAAGAAGAATGAAGAAGAAGAAGATGAACATGAAGAAAAAGAAGAAGAAGAAGAAGAACCAAGAAGAAGGAGAAGAAAGAAGAAGAAGAATGAAGGAGTAGAAGAAGGAGAAGAAGAAGTAGAAGAAGACGAAGAAAGAAGATGAAGAAAGAAAATGAAGAAAGAATAAAGAAAGCGAAGGAAGAAGAAGGAAGATGAAGAAGAATAAATAAGAAGAAGAAGAAGAAAAAGAAGGAGAAAAAAATGAAGAAAGAAGAGGAAGAAAGAAGAAAGAAGAAGAAGAAGAAGAAGAAGAAGAAGAAAGATGAAGACAAAGAAGAAGATGATGAAGAATAAGAAAGAAAAAGGATAAAGGGGATGAAGATAAAAGAAGATGAATAAAAAAGAAGAAGAAGAAAGCGAAAGATGAACAAGAAGAAGAAAAAGGAGAAGAAGAAGAAGAAAAAGAAAGAAAGAAGAAGAAGAAGAAGAAAGAAAGAAAGAAGAAGAGTAGAAGATAGAAGAAAAAGATAATAGCAGAAGAAGAATGAAGAAGAAGAAGAAAGAATAAGAAGAAAGAAGAAGAACGAAGAAGAAGAAGAAGAAGAAGAGGAAGAAAGAGGGAGTAGATGAAGAAAGAAGAAGAAGAAGAAGAAGAAGAAGCAGAAGAAAGAAAAAGAATAGGAAAGAAGAAGAAAAAAGATGAAGAAGAAAGGAAAAGAAGAAAGTACAAGAAAAAAGAAGAAGAGAAGAAAAAAGAGAAAAAGAAGAAGAAGAAGAAGAAGAAGAAGAAGAACAACGAAGAAGGAGACGAAAGAAGAAGAAGAAGAAAGAGGACGAAGAAAGTTGATTAGGAAGAAAGAATAAGAAGAGGAAGAACAAGAATCAAGAAGAAGAAGAAGAAGGAGAACAAGAAAGAAACAGAGGAGGAAGAACTCGAAGAAGAAGAAGAAAAATGAAGAAAAGAAGAAGAAAGAAGAAGAAAGAAAGAAGAGGAAGAGGAAAGAAGAAGAAAAAAGAAAGAAGAAAGAAGAAGCAGGAAAAAGAAGTCGAAAGAGAAAGAATGAAGAAGTGGAAGAATGAAGTAGTAGTAGTTGAAGAAGAAGAAGAAGGAAGAAGAAGAAGAAAAAAGGAAGAAAGAACAAGAAGAGAGAAGAAAATGAAAAAGATGAAGAAAAAATAATAAAAAAGAAGAAGGAAGAAGAAGAAGAAGAAGAAAGAAGAAGAAGAAAGAAGAAGAAGAAGAAAGATGAAGTAGAAAGAAGAAGACGTAGAAAGAAGGCGAAGAAGGAGAAGAGGAAGAAGAAGAAAGAAGAAGAAGAAGAAGTAGAAGAAGAAGGAAGACGAAGAAGAAGAAAAAGAAGAAAGAGGAAGAAGAAGAATAAAAAAGAAGAAGAAAGGAGATGTAGAAGAAAGAAGTGGAAGAACGAAGAAGAAGAAGAAAGAAGTAGAAGAATAAAGAAGAAGGTAGAAGAAATAAAAGAAAGAAGAAGAATAATAATAATAAGAAGAAAGTCTAAGAAGATGAAGAAGAAGAATGAAGAAGAAGAAGAAGAATAAGAAGAAGAGAGAAGAAGAAGAAGAAAGAAAAAGAAGAAAGAAGAAGAAGAAGAAGAAAGAAGAAGAAAGAAGAAGAACAAGAAGGGCGAAGAAGAAAAAAGAAGTAGAAGAAAGAAGAAGAATGATGAGAAGGAGAAGAAAAAAGTCAAAGAAGAAGAAGAAGTAGAAAGATGTAGAAGAAAAGTAAGAAAGAAGAACAAGAAGAAGAAGAAGTAGAAGAAGGAGAAGAAGTAGAAGAAGAGGAAGAAAGATGAAAAGGAAGATGAAGAAAGTAGAAGAAGTACAAGAAAGAAGTAGAAGGAAAAAGAAGAAGTAGAAGCAAGAAGAGGAAAGAAGAGTAAAGAAGAAGAAGAAGGACGAAGATAAAAAAGGAAGCAGATGAAAGAAAAAGAATAAGAAGAAGTAGAAGCAGAAAGTCGAAGAAGACAAATAAGAAGAAGAGGAAGCAAAAGGAGATGACAAATAACGAAGAAAAAGAGAAGTAGAAGAGATATGAGAAGAAAGAAGACAGAAGAAGAAGAAGAAGAAGAAGAAAAAAGAAAAAGAAGAAAAAGAAGAAAAAAGAAGAATAAGAAAGAAGAAGAAAAAGAATAATAATAAGAAGACGAAGATGAAGATGAAAGTCGAAGAAGAAGAAGGAAGAAGAAGAAGAAAAAGAAGAAAGAAGATGAAGAAGAAAGAAGGAGAAGAAAGAAGAAGAAGAAAGGGAAAGAGAAAGAAGATGAAGAAGAAGAAAAGGGGAGGAAGAAGGAAGAAGAATAATAAAGAAGAAGAAGAAGAATGACGAAGAAAGAAGAAAAAAAAAGGAAGAAGAAGAAGAATAAAGAAGAAGAAGAAGAAGAAGAAGAAGAAGAAGACGAAGAATAAGAAGAAAGAAGAAGAAGAAGAAAGAAAAAGAAGAAAGAAGAGGAAGTAGGAAGATGAGGAAGAAAGAAAAAGAATAAGAAACAAAGAGAAGAAGAAGAAGAAGAAGAAGAAGAAGAAGAAGAAGAAGAAGAAGAAGAAGATAAAGATGAAGACAAATGGAGAAAGAGGATGTAGAAAGAAGAAGAAGAAGAAGGAACAAGAACAAGAAGAAAAAAGAAGAGAACAAAATAAGAAAGATAAAGCCGAAGAAGAAGAAGAAAGAGGAAGTAGAAAAAGAAGAAAGGAGAATAAGAAGAGGAAAGAAGAAGATGAAAGAAGAAGAGGAAAGAGAAAGAGAAAGTAGAAGTAGAAGAAGAAAAGAAGAAGAAGAAGAAGAAGAAGAAGAAAATAAGAAGAAGAAAGAAGAATAAAGAAGAAGAAGAAGAAAGAAGAAAAAGAAGGAAGGTGACGGAAGAAGAAGAAGAATAAAGAAGAAAAAGAAGAAGAAGAAGAAGAAGAAGAAAGAAGAAGAAGAAGAGAGGAAATGAAGAAAGAAGAGGAAGAAGGAAGAAGAGGAAGAAACAAAAAGAAGAGGAGAGAAGAAGAAGAAGAAGAAGAAGAAGAAAGGATAAGAGGATGAAGAATAAAAAGGAAGAAGAAAGAAGAAGAAGAAGAAGAATGAAAAAGATGAACTAGAATAAGAAAAAGGAGAAGAAGAAGAAGAAGGAAGAAGAAGAAGAAGAAGAAGAAGAAGAGGAAGAAAAAAAGAAAGAAGAAGAAGAAGAAGATAGAAGAAAAAGACGAAAGATGAAGAAAGAAGAAGAAAAAGAAAGACTAAGAAGAAGGAAGAATGAGAAGAAAGAGGAAGAAGAACGTTGAAGAAGAAGAAGAAGAAAGAAGAAGGAGGAGAAGAAGAAAGAAGAAGAAGAAGAAGAGGTAGAGGTAGAAGAAAGAAAAAGAATTGGAAAGAAGAAGAAAAAAGATGAAAAATTTAAGAATAAAGAAAGTAGAAGAAGAAAAAAGAAGAAGAAGAAGAAGTAGAAGAAGAAGAAGAAGAAGAAGAAGAAGAAGATGAAAGAAGAAGAAGATGAAGAAGTAGAAAAAGAAGAAGAAGAAGAAGAACAAAGAAGATGGAGAGGAAAGAAGAAGAAGAATGAAGAAGAAGAAAGCAGAAATAGTAGAAAGAGAAAGAATAATACGTAGAAGAAGAAGAAAGTTGAAGAAGAAGAAGAAGAAGAAGTAAGAAGATGAAGAAAAAGAAGAAAGAAAAAAGAAGAAGAATGAAGTTGAAGTAGAAAGATGAAGAAGGAAGAGGAAGAGAAAGAAGAATAAGAAGATGTGAAGAAGAAGAAGAAGAAGATGATGATGATGAAGAAGAAGAAGAAAAATAAGATGAAGAAAGAAAATGAAGAAAGAAGAAAGAAGGCAAAGGAAGAAGAAGGAAGATGAAGAAGAATAAAGAAGAAGAAGAGGAGAAAGAAGAAGTAGAAGGAGAAAAAATGAAGAAAGAAGGGGAAGGAAAAAAAAGAGGAAGATAGAAGAAAGAAGAAGAAGAAGAACAAAAAGAAGAAGAAGAAGAAGAAAGATGATGAAGAAGAAGAAGATGATAAAGAAAAAGAAAGAAAAAGGAGAAAGAGGATGAAGAAAGAAGAAGAAGAAGAAAAAAGAAGAAGAAGAATGCAGAAGATGAATAAGAAGAAAAAGAGGAGAACAAGAAGAAAAAGAAAGAAGAAGAAGAAGAAAGAAAGAAAGAAGAATAGAAAATAGAAGTAAAAGATAATAGAAGAAGAAGAATGAAGAAGAAGTAGAAGATAAGAAGAAAGAAAAAGAAGAACGAAGAAAAAGAAGAAGAAGAAAGGAGTAGAAGAAGAAAGAAGAAGAAGAAGAAGAAGAAGAAGAAGAAGAGGAAGAAGAAGCAGAAGAATGAAAAGGAATAAGATAGGTGAAGAAAAAAGATGAAGAAGAAAGAAAAAGAAGAAGGTACAAGAAGAAAGAAGAAGAGAAGAAGAAAATAGAGAAGAAGAATAAGAAAGAAGAAGAAGAAGAAGATGGAGAAGAAGAAGAAGAAGAAGAAGAACAACGAAGAAGGAGACGAAAGAAGAAGAAGAAGAAAGAAGACGAAAAAAGATTTTTAAGAAGAAAGAATAAGAAGTGGAAGAACAAGAATCAAGAAGAAAAATATGAAGGAGAATAAGAAAGAAATAGAGGGGGAAGAAGTCGAAGAGGAAGAAGAAAAATGAAGAAAAGAAGAAGAAAGAAGAAAAAAGAAGAAAAAAGAAAGAAGAGGAACAGGAAAGAAGAAGAAAAAAGAAAGAGAAGAAAGAAGAAGAAGAAAAAAGAAGTCAAAAAAGGAAGAATAAGAAGTGGAAGAATGAAGTAGTAGTAGTAGAAGAAGAAGAAGAAAGAAGAAAGAAGAAGAAGAAGAAAAAAAGAAGAAAAGGAAGGAAAAAAGAAAAAGAAGAAAGAAGAAAATGTAAAAGATGAAGAAAAAAGAATAAAGAAAAAGAAGAAGAAAGAAGAAGAAGAAGAAAGAAGAGGAAGAAAGAAGAAGAAGAAGGAAGATGAAGAAGAAAGAAGAAGACGTAGAAAGAAGGAGAAGGAGAAGAGGAAGAAGAAGAAAGAAAAAGAAGAAGTAAAAGAAGAAAGAAGACGAAGAAGAAGAAAAGAAGAAAGAAAAAGAAGAAGAAGAATAAAAAAGAAGAAGAAAGGAGATGTAGAAGAAAGAAGTGGAAGAACAAAGAAGAAGAAGAAAGTAGTAGAAGAATAAAGAAGAAGAAGGAAGAAGAAATAGAAGAAAGAAGAAGAATAATAATAATAAGAAGAAAGTCTAAGAAGATGTAGAAGAAAAATGAAGAAGAAGAAGAAGAATAAGAAGAAGAGAGAAGAAGAAGAAGAAGAAAGAAGAAGAAAGAAGAAGAAGAAGAATGACAAAGAAGAAAAAAGAAGAAGAAAGAAGAAGAATGATGAGAAGGAGAAGAAGAAGTAGAAAGAAGTAGAAGAAATGGAAGAAAGAAGAACAAAAAGAAGAAGTAGAAGAAGGAGAAGAAGAAGTAGAGGAAGAGGAAGAAAGATGAAAAACAAGAAGAATAAGAAAGAAGAAGAAATACAAGAAAGAAGTAGAAAGAAAAAGAAGAAGAAGAAGAAAGAAGAAGAAAGAAGAGGAAAAGATTGAAGAAGAAGAAGAAGAGGAAAGAAGAAGAAGAAGGACAAAGATAAAAAAGGAAGAAGATGAAAGAAAAAGAATAAAAAGTACTATAAGCATAAAGTCGAAGAAGACAAATAAGAAGAAGAGGAAGTAGAAGGAGAAGACAAAGAAAGAAGAAAAAGAGAAGTAGAAGAGATGGGCAAGAAAGAAGATAGAAGAAGGAGAAGAAGAAAAAAGAAAAAGAAGAAACAAGAAGAAGAAAGAAGAAAAAGAAGAAAAAAGAAGAATAAGAAAGAAGAAGAAGAAAGAAGAAGAAGAATAAAGTAGAGGAAGAAAGAGGAAATAGAAGAAAGAAAAAGAAGAAGGAGAAGAAGAAGAAGAAGAAGAAAGTCGAAGAAGAAGAAGAAGTTAAAGAAGAAAGAAGAACAAGAAAAAGAAAGAAGGAGAAGAAAGAAAAAGAGAAAGAAGAAGAAGAAGAAGTGAAGAAGAAGAAGAAAAAGAAGAAGAAGAATAAAGAAGAAGAACAAAGAAGAAGAAGAAGAAAGAAGAAGAAGAAAGTAGAAAATGAAGAAGGAAGGTGAAGGAAGAAGAAGAAGACGAAAGAAGAAGAAGAAGAAGTAGAAAGAAGAAGAACAAGAAAGAAAATGAAGAAAGAAGAGGTAGAAGGAAGAAGTGTAAGAATAAAAAGGAAGAAGAAAGAAAAAAAAAAGAAGAAGAGGAAGAAAGAAGAAAAAGAAGAAGAAGATAAAGAAGATGAAAGAAAAAGGAGAAGGATGATGAAGAATGAAAAAGAAGAAGAAAGAAGAAGGAGAAAGAAAAAGTTGAACAAGAAGAAGAAAAAAGAGAAGAAGAAGAAAAAAAGGAAGAAGAAGAAGAGGAATAAGGAAGAAAGATAGAAGAAGAAGAAGAAAGAAGAAAAAGGCAAAAGAAGAAGAAGAAAGAAGAAGAAGAGGCAATAATAAAAAGAAAGAAGAAGAATGATGATGATGAAGAAGAAGAAGAAAGAAGGAGGAGAAGAGGAAAAAAGAAGATGAAGAAGGAGAAGAGGAGGAAGAAGTAGAAAAATGAAAAGGAATTAGAAAGAACATGAAAAAAGATAAAGAAGAAAGGGAAAGAATAAAGTAGAAGAAGAAGAAAGAATTGGAGAAGATGAAGAAGAAGAAGAAGAAGAAGAAGAAGATGATGATGAAAGAAGTGGAAGAAGAAGAAGAAGAAGAACAAAGTAGAAGGGGAAGAAAGAAGAAGGAGAAAGAAGAAGAAAGAAAAGGAAGAAGATGAGGAAGAAAGAAGAAGAAGAGGAAGAACAAGAATCAAGAAGAAGAAGGAGCACAAGAAAGAAACAAAAGAAGAAGAAGAAAAAAAGGAAAAAGAAGAAGAAAGGAGAAAAAAGAAGAAAGAAGAGGAAGAAGAAAGAAGAAGAAGAAGAAGAAAAAAGGAAAGAAAGAAAGAAGAAGAAAAAAGAAGTCGAAAGAGGAAGAATAAAGAAAAAGTGGAGGAATGAAGAAGATGAAGTAGTAGTCGAAGAAGAAGAAGATGAAGGAAGAAGAAGAAGAAAAACGAAAAAGAAGAAAGAAAAATAAGAAAGAACAACAAGGAAGAAGAGAATGAAAAAGATGATGGAAGAAAAAGAAGAATAAAGAAGGGGGTGAAAGAAGAAGAAGAAGAAAGAAGAAGAAGAAGAAAGAAGAACAAGAAAGAAAGAAGAAGAAGAAGTAGAAGAAGAAGGATGAAGAAGAAGAAGAAAAAACACGAAGAAAAATAAAAAAGAAGAAGAAAAAAGTAAAAGAAAGAAGAAGAAGAAGAAAGAAGAAGAAGAATAAAGAAGAAGAAAGAAGAAATAGAAGAAAAAAAGAAGAATAATAATAAGAAGAAGAAAGTCCAAGAAGAAGAATAAGAAGGAGAAGTATAACGAAGAAGAAGAAGAATAAGGAGAAGAAAGAAGAAGAAGAAGAAGAAGAAAGAAAAAGAAGAAAGAAGAAGAAGAAAGAAAGAAAGAAGAAGAAGGAGAAGGAAGAAGAAGAATTAAGAAAAAGAAGAAAGAACAAGAATGAGAAGAAGTAGAATAAGAATGTTCGAAGATGAAGAAAAAGAAAGATTAGAAAGAAGGAGAAGAAAAAGTAGAAGAAGGAGAAGAACAAGTAGAAGAAGAGGAAGAAAGATGAAAAAGAATTAGAAAAAGTTGGAGAAAAAGAAGAAAAAGAAGTAGAAGAAAGAAGAAAGAAGAAGAAGAAGAAGAAGAAGAAAGAAGAAGAAAGAAGAGGAAAAAGATTGAAGAAGAAGAAAAAAGAAGAAGAGGAAGAAAGAAGAAGAGGAGGAAGGAAGAAGATAAATAAAGAAGTAGAGGAAAGGAAGAAGAATAAGAAGTAGAAGCAGAAAGTCGATGAAGAAGAGGAAGAAGAAGAAGGAGAAGTTGAAGAAAGAAGAAAAAGAGTACAGAGGAGAATTAAAAGAAGAAGAGAAAGTAGAATAAAGAAGAAAGAAGAAAGAAGAAAGAAGAAGAGGAAGAAGAAAGAAGAAAAAGAAGAAACAAGAAGAAGAAAGAAGAAAACAAGAAAGAAGAAGACGAAGAAAGAAGAAGAAGAAGAAGAAGATAGAGGAAGAAGAATAAAAAGGAAGAAGAAAGAAGAAGAAGACGAAAAAAAGAAAAAAAAAGAGGAAAAAAGAAAAAGAAGAAGAAAGAAAAAATGATGAAGAAGGAGAAAGAAGAAGACGAAAGGAGAAATAGTAGAAAGAAGAAGAATAATTAGCAAAAGAAGAAGAACGTCGAAGAAGAAGAAGAAGAAGAAGAAGAAGAAGAAAAAGAAAGAAGAAGAAGAAAAAGAAAAAAGAAAAGGAAGAAGAAGAAAGTAGTTGAAGTAGAAAGATGAAGATGGAAGAAGAAGAGAAGGAAGAAGAAGTGAAGAAGAAGAAAAAGAAGAAAGAAGAAGAAGAAGAGAGAAGAAGAACAAATAAGAAAAATGACGAAGGAAGAAGAAGGAAGAAGAAGAAGAATATTGAAGAAGAAGAAGAAGAAGAAGAAGAAGAAGAAGAAGAAGAAGAAGAAGAAGAAGAAAGAAAATGAAGAAGAGGAAGAAGGAAGAAGAGGAAGAAAGAAAAGGAAGAAGAAGAAAAAGAAGAAGAAGAAAGAAGAAGAAGAAGAAGTTAAAGAAGAAGAAAGAAAAAAGAGAAAGAAGATGAAGAAAGAAGAGGAAGAAGAAAGAAGAAGAAGAAGAAAGTAGAAGATGAATAAGAAGAAGAAAAAGGTGAAGAAGAAGAAGAAAAAGGAAGAAGAAGAAGGAAAGAAACAAGATGAAGAAGAAGCAAGAAGAAGAAGAAGAAGTTAAAGAAGACGAAAGAAAAAGGAGAAAGAAGATGAAGAAAGAAGAGGAAGAAGAAAGAAGAAGAAGAAGAAAGAAAAAGATGAACAAGAAGAAGACAAAGGCGAAGAAGAAGAAGAAAAAAGAAGAAGAAGGAAAGAAACAAGATGAAGAAGAAGGTAGAAGAAAAAAGGCGAAAGAAGAAGAAGAATGAAGAAGAACAAGAAAGAATAAGAAGAAACAAGAAGAACGATGAAGTAGAAGAAGAAGAAGAAAGGAGTAGAAGAAGAAAGAAGTAGAAGAAGAAGAAGAAGAAGGAAGAAAGAAAGAAGAAGAAGAAGAAAGAAGAAAAAGACAAAAGAAGAAGAAGAAAGAAGGAGGAGAAGAGGAAAAAAGAAGAAGAAGAAGGAGAAGAGGAAGAAGAAGTAGAAGAATGAAAAAGAATTAGAAAGAACATGAAAAAAGATAGAGAAGAAAGGAAAAGAAGAAAGTAGAAGAAGAAGAAATAAGAGGAGAAGGAGAAGAAGAAGAAGAAGAAGAAGATGAAAGAAGTAGAAGAAGAAGATGATGAAAAAGAAGAAAAACAAGAAGAAGAAGAAAAATGTAGAAGGGGAAGAAAAAAGAAGGAGAAAGAAGAAGAAAGAAAAGGAGGAAGAAAGAAGAAGAAGAGGAAGAACAAGAATCAAGAAGAAGAAGAAGGAACACAAGAAAAAAACAAAAGAAGAAGAAGAAGAAAAAAAAGGAAAAAGAAGAAGAAAGAAGAAAAAAGAAGAAAGAAGAGGAACAAGAAAGAAGAAGAAGAAGAAAAAAGAAAAGAAGAAAGAAGAAGAAGAAAAAAGAAAAGAAGAAAGAAGAAGAAGAAAAAAGATGTCAAAAGAGGAGGAATAAAGAAGAAGTGGAGGAATGAAGAAGATGAAGTAGTAGTAGTAGAAGAAAAAGAAGAAAGAAGAAGAAGAAGAAAAAGGAAAAAGAAGAAAGAAAAAGAAGAAAGAACAACAAGAAACAAGAGAATGAGAAAGATGATGGAAGAAAAAGAAGAATAAAGAAGGGGATGAAAGAAGAAGAAGAAGAAAAAAGAAGAAGAAGAAAGAAGATGAAGAAGAAAGAAGAAGAAGAAGAAAGAAGGAAAAGAAGAAGAAGCAGTAGAAGAAGAAAGAAAGAAGAAGAAGTAGAAGAAGAAGGAAGAAGAAGAAGAAGAAGAAGAAGAAGAAGAAGAAGAAGAAAGAAGAGAAGAAGAAGAAGAAAAAACAAGAAGAAGAAAAATAAAAAAGAAGAAGAAAAAAATAGAAGAAAGAAGAAGAAGAAGAAGAAAGAAGATGAAAGAAGAAGAAGAACAAAGAAGAAGAATGAAGAAATAGAAGAAAAAAGGAGAATAATAATAAGAAGAAGAAAGTCCAAGAAGAAGTCTAAGAAGAAGAAGAATAAAGGAGAAGAAGAAGAATAAGGAGAAGAAACAAGAAGAAGAAGAACAAAAAAAAAGAAGAAAGAAGAAGAAGAAGAAAGAAGAAGAAGAGAAGGAAGAAGAAGAATGAAGAAGTAAAAGAAAGAACATGAACGAGAAGAAGTAGAATAAGAATGTTCGAAAATAAAGAAAAAGAAGAAGAAGAAAAAGTAGAATTAAAATTAGAAAGAAGAAGAAGAAGAAGTAGAAGAAGGAGAAGAAAAAGTAGAAGAAGAGGAAGAAAGATGAAAAGGAAGAAGTAGAGGACAGAAGAAAGAGGAAGAGGAAGAAGTGGAAAGAAGTAGAAAGAAGAGGAAAAAGATTGAAGAAGAAGAAGATGATGAAAAAAGAAAAAGAGGAAGAAAGAAGAAGAAGAGGAAGGAAGAAGATAAAAAAGGAAGTAGAGGAATGGAAGAAGAATAAGAAGAAGTAGATGCAGAAAGTCGAAGAAGAAGAGGAAGAAGAAGAAGGAGAAGACGAAGAAAGAAGAAAAAGAGAAGAAGGAGAATTAGAAGAAGAAGAGAAAGAAGAATAAAGAAGAAAGAAGAATAAAGAAGAAAGAAGAAGAGGGAGAAGAAAGAAGAAAAACAAAAGAGAAGAAGACGAAGAAAGAAGAAGAAGAAAGAAGAAGAAGAAGAAGATAGAGGAAGAAGAATAAAGAAGTAGAAGAAAGAAGAAGAAGAAGAAAGAAAAAGTAAAAAAAAGAGGAAGATGGTAGAAGATGAAGAAAGAAAAAGAAGAAAGAAAAAATGATGAAGAAGGAGAAAGAAGAAGACGAAAGGAGAAATAGTTGAAAGAAGATGAATAATAAGAAAAAGAAGAAGAAGAAGAAAGAAGAAGAAAAAGAAAAAAGAAAAAGAAGAAGAAGAAAGTAGTTGAAGTAGAAAGATGAAGATGGAAGAGGAATAGAAAGAAGAAAAAGAAGTGAAGAAGAAGAAAAAAAAGAAAAAAAGGAAGAACAAGAAAGAAGAAGAACAAAGAAGAAAAATGGCGAAGGAAGAAGAAGGAAGAAGAAGAAGAATAAAGAAGAAGAAGAAGAAGAAGAAAAAGAAGAAGAAGAAGAACAAAAAAAATGAAGAAGAGGAAGAAGGAAGAAGAGGAAGAAAGAAAAAGAAGAAGAAGAAATTGAAGAACAAGAAGAAGAAAGAAAAAGGTGAAAGAGGATGAAGAAAGAAGAGGAAGAAGAAAGAAGAAGAAGAAGAAAGAAAATATGAACAAGAAGAAGAAAAAGGTGAAGAAGAAGTAGAAAAAGGAAGAAGAAGAAGAAAAAGGAAGAAGAAGAAGAAGGAAAGAAACAAGAAGAAGAAGAAGGTAGAAGAACAAAAAGGCAAAAGAAGAAGAAGAATGAAAAAGAACAAGAAAGAATAAGAAAAAAGAAGAAGAACGATGAATTAGAAGAAGAAGAAGAATGGAGTAGAAGAAGAAAGAAGAAGAAGAAGAAGAAGAGGGAGAAGAGGAGAAGAAAGAAAAAGAATAGGAAAGAAGATGAAAAAAAACACGAAGAAAGGAAAAGAAGGAAGTAGAAGAAAAATGAAGAAAAGAAGAAGAAGAAGAAGAAGAATATGAAAGAAGAAGGAGAACAAGAAAGAAATAGAAGAAGAAGGAAAAGAAGAAGAAGAAAAATGAATAAAACGAAGAAGGAAGAAGAAAAAGAAGAAAGAGTAGGAAGAAGAAAGAAAAAGAAAAAAGAAAAAGAAGAAAGAAGAAGGAAAAAGAGGTCGAAAGAGGAAGAATAATGAAGAAGTGGAAGAAGAAGAAAGAAGAAGAAGAAGAAGTAGAAGAAGAAGGCAGAAGAAGAAGAAGAAGAAGAAGAAAGAAGAAGAAGAAGAAAAAAGAAGAAAAATAAAAAAGAAGAAAAACGACAAAGTAGAAGAAAGAAGAAGAAGAAGAAAGAACAAGAAGAAAGAAGAAGAAGAATAAAAAAGAAGAAGACGAAGAAAAAAGAAGAAAAATAAAAAAGAAGAAAAATGACGAAGTAGAAGAAAGAAGAAGAAGAAGAAAGAAGAAGAAGAAAGAAGAAGAAGAATAAAGAAGAAGAAGAAAGAAGAAATAAAAGAAAGAAGAAAAAGAATAACAAGAAGAAGAAAGTCCAAGAAGAAGAACAAGAAGAAAGATATAGAAGAAGAAAAAGAAGAAGCAGAAGAAGGAAGAATAAGAAAGAAGAAGAAGAAGAACGAAGAAGAATGAGAAGACGGAGAAGAAGAAAGTCGAAGAAGAAGAAGAAGAAGAAGAAGAAAGAAGTAGAAGAAAAATAAGAAAGAAGAACAAGAAGAAGTAGAAGAAGGAGAAGAAGAAGTAGAGGAAGAGGAAGAAAGATGAAAAGATGAAGAAGAAAAAGAAGAAGAAGAAGTAGAAGAAAGAAGAACAAAGAAGAACAAAGAAGAAGAAAGAAGAGAAAAAATATTGAAGAAGAAGAAGAAGAAGAAAGAAAAAGAGAAAGAAAAAAGGAGAAGAAGACGAAAGAAGAAAAAGAGATGAAGAAGAATTAAAAGAAGAGATAGAAGAAGAAAGAAGAAAGAAGAAGAAGAAGAAGAAAGAAGAAAAAGAAGAAGCAAGAATAAGAACAAAGAAGAAAAAGTAGATTAAAGAAGAACATGAAAAAACTAGAAGAAAGAAGAAGAAGAAGAAAGAAGAAAAAGAAGAAAGAAGTAGAATAAAGAAGAAGAAGAAAGAAGAAATAGAAGAAAGAAAAAGAATAATAATAATAAGAAGAAGAAAGTCAAAGAAGAAGAAAAATAAAAAGAAGAATGAAGAACAAGAAGAGGAAAGAAAAAGAAGAATGAAGAAGAATAATGACAAAGAGAAAGAAGAAGAAGAAGAAGTGAAGAAGAAGAGGAAGAAGAAGAAAAAGAAGCAGATGAAAGAAGAAGAAGAAGAAAGAAGAATAAGAAAGAAGAAGAAGAAGAGAAAAGAAGAAGAAAGAAGAAAAAGAAGAAGGAGGTGAAGGAAGAAGAAGAATAATAAAAACAAAGAAGAAGAATAAAGAATAAGAAGAAGAAGATGAAGAAAGAAGAAGAAGAAGAAACAAAATTAAGAAAGAAGAGGAAGAAAGAAAAAAAAGATAGAAAAAGAAGAAGAAGAAGAAGTAGAAGAAGATAAAGAAGATGAAAGGAAAAAGAGAAAGAGAATGAAAAATGAAGAAGAAGAAGAAAGAAGAAGAAGAAGAATGAAAAAGATGAACAAGAGGAAGAAAAAGGAGGAGAAGAAGAAGAAGAAGAAGAAGAAGAAGAAGAAGAAGAAGAAGAAGAAGAAGAAAAAGAAAGAGAGAAAGAAGAAGAAGAAGAAGATAAAAGGAAAAAAAGAAAGAAGTGGAAAGTAGTAGAAGAAGATAGAATGAGAGGAAAGAAGAAGAAGAACGTCGAAGAAGAAGAAGAAGAAGAATGAAGAAGGAGAAGAAGAAAGAAGAAGAAGAAGAAGAAGAAGAGGAAGGAGTAAAAGAAATAAAAAGAATTGGAAAGAAGTAGAAAGAAGATGAAGAAGAAAGGTAAAGAAGAAAGTAGAAGATGAAGAAAGAAGAAGAGAAGAAGAAGAAGAAGAAGAAGAAGAAGATGAAAGAAGAAGAAATTGAAGATGAAGAAAAAAAAGAAGATGAAGAACAAAGAAGAAGGAGAAGAAAGAAGAAGAAGATAAAGGAGAAGCAGAAAGAAGAAGAAAGAAGATGAGGAAGAAAGAAGAAGAAGACGAAGAACAAGAATCAAGAAGAAGAAGAAGTAGGAGAACAAGAAGGAAACAGAAGAAGATGAAGAAGAAGAAGAAAAATGTAGAAAAAGAAGAAGAAAGAAGAAAAAAGTAGAAAAAAGAGGAAAAAGAAAAAAAGAAAAAGTAGAAAGAAGGAGAAGAGAAAAGAAGGCAAAAAATGAAAAATAAAGAAGAAGTGGAAAATGAAGAAGTTGTAGTAGAAGAAGAAGAAGAATGAAGTAGAAGAAGAAGAATAAAGAAGTAGAAGAAGAAGAAGAAGAAGAAGAAAGAAGGTCAAGAAGGAAGATGAAGAAGAAAGAAGAAGTAGAACAACGAAGGAGAAGAACATGAAGACGCAGAAGAATAATGAAGAAGAAGATGTAGAAGAAGAAGGAAGAAGAACCAGGAGACGAAGACGAAGAAGAAGAAAGAAGAAGAAGAAGAAGAAGAAAAAAGAAGAAGAAGAAGAATAAAAAAGAAGAAAGAAAAAGTAGAAGAAGGAAGAAGAAGAAAGAAGAAGAAGAATAAAGAACAAGAGGAAAGAAGAAATAAAAGAAAGAAGATGAACCATAATAATAAGAAGAAAATCCAAGAAGAAGAATAACAAGAAGAAGAATGATGTTGAAGAAGAAGATTAAGAAGAAGAAAGAATACGAAGAAGAAAGAAAAAGAAGAAAGATGAAGAAGAAGAACAAGGAAGAAGTAAAAGAAAGAGGTAGAAGAAGGAAGAAGAAGAAAGAAGAAGTAGAGATAGAAGAGGAATGAGAAGAGATAGATGAAGAAAGTCGAAGAAGAAGAAAAAGATGAAGAAGAACATAGAAGCAGAAGAAAAATAAGAAAGAAGAGGAAGAAGAAGAAGAAGTAGAAGAAGAAGAAGTAGAAGAAGTGGAAGAAAGATGAAAAGATGAAGAAGAAAAATAAAAAGAAGAAGAAGAACTAGAAGAAAAAAGAAAGAAGAAGAAGAACAAGAACAAGAAAGGAGATAAAAAGGAAGTAGAAGAAAGAAGAACAAGAAGAAGTAGAAAAAAAAAGTCGAAGAAGGCGAAGAAGAAGAAGAACAAGAAGAAGAAGAAGGAGAAGACAAAGAAAGAAGAAAAAGTGAAAAGAAGAAGAGATAGAAGAAGACGAAGAAGAAGAAAGAAGAAAAAGAAGAAACAAGAAGAAGAAGAAAGAAGAAAAAGAAGAAAGAAGAAGTAGAAGAAAGAAGAAAAAAGAAGAAGAAGAAGAAAGAATATGAAGAAGAAGAAAGAAGAAAAAGAAGAAGAATAAAGAAGAACAAAGAAGAAATAGAAGAAAGAAAAAAATAATAACAATAAGAAGAAGAAGAAGAAAGAAGGAGAAGAAAAAGAAGAAAGAAGAACAAGAAGAAGAAAGAAGAGGAAGAAGAAAGAAGAAGAAAGAGAAAGAGAAAGAAGAAGAAGAAGATGTGAAGAAGAAGAAGAAGAAGAAGAAAAAGAGGAAGAAGAGGGAAGAAGAAGAAGAAAGTAGAAGAAGGAAGAAGAAGAAGAAAGATGAAAAACATAAAGGAAGAAGAAGAATAAAGAAGAAGTGGGAAAGAAGAAGAAGAAGAAGAAGAAGAAGAAGTAGAAGGAAGAAGAAGAAGAAGAAGAAAAAGAAGAAGAATGAAGAAGAAGAAAGAAGATGAAGAGAAAGATGAAGAAGAAGTAGAAGAAGAAGAAGAAGAAGAAGAAGAAGTAGAAAGAAGAAAAAGAAAGAAGAAGAAGAAGAAAGAAGAAAGAAGAAGAAAAAAAGAAGTAGAAGAAAAAGAAAGAAGAAGAAAAAGAAAGAAGAAGAAGAATGAAGAAGAGGAAAGAAGAAGAAGAAAAAGAAGAAGAGGAAGAATAAGAAGGAGAAAGATGAAAATAGAAGAAAACGAAGAAAAAAGGAGAAGAAAGAAGAGGAAGAAGATAGAAGAAGAAGAAGAAAGAAGAAGAAAAGAGGAGAAGATGAATGAAGTTTAAGTAGAAAGATGAAGAAGATAGAAGAAGAGGAAGAAATTAAAAGAAGAAGAAGAAGAAGAAGAAGAAGAAGAAGAAGAAGAAGAAAGAAGAAGAATAAAGAAGAAAATGAGGAAAGAAAAAGAAGGAAGAAGGAAAAGAATAAAGAAGAATAAAGAAGAAGGAAGAAGAAGAAGAAAGAAGAAGAAGAAGAAAGAAAAGAAGAAGGAGAAGAAGTAGAAGAAGGAAGAAGAAGACGAAGAAGAAAGAAGAAGAAGAAGAAGAAGAAAGAAGAAGGAGAAAGAAGAAGAAGAGGAAGAACAAGTCGAAAGAAGAAGAAGAAGACGCAGAAAGAAGAAGAAGAAGAAGAAGAAGAAGAAGATGTAGATGAAGAATGAAGAAGAAGAAAGAAGATGAAGAAGAAAGAAGAAGAAGAAAGAAGAAAGAGAACAAAGAAGAAAAAGGAATAAGAAATTGAATTAGGAACAAAAAGAACAAGATGAAGAAGAAGAATAGGTAAGAAGAAGAAGAGAAAAGAAGAAAAAGAAAGAACGAGAAGAATGAAAATGAAGAAGAAAGAAGAAGAACAAGAAAGAAAAAGAAGATGAAGAAGAAAGCAGAAGAACAAGATGATCAAGTGGGAAGAAGAAGAAGAAGAGGAGGAAGAAGAAGAAAGAAGAAGAAGAAGATGAAAGAAGAAGAAGAAGAAGAAGAAGAAGATGAATGAAGATGAAGAAAGAAGATGAAGAAGAAAGAAGAAGAAGAAGAAGAAGAAGAAGAAGAAAAAGAATGAAGAAAACGAAAAAAGAAGAAGAAGAAAGAAGAAAGTAGAAAAAAGAAAGAAGAAAGAAGAAGAGAGACGAAAATAGAAGAAAAAGAAGAAAAATAAAGAGGAGAGACGAGGAAGAAGATAGAAGAAGAAGAAAAAAGATGAAGAAAAAAAGGAGAGGAGGAATGAAGTTGAGGTAGAAAGAAGAAGAAGAAAGAAGAAGAGGAAGAAATTAAAAGAAGAAGAAGAAGAAAAAAAAAGAAGAAGAATAAAGAAGAAAATGAAAATAGAAAAAGAAGGAAGAAGAAAAAGAATAATGAAGATTAATAAAGAAGAAGGAAGAAGAAGAAGAAGGAAGAAGAAGAAGAAAGAAGAAGAAGAAGAGAGAAAAGAAGAAGAAGTAGAAGAAGGGAGAAGAAGATGAAGAAAGAAGAAGAAGAAAAAGAAGAAAAAAGAATGAGAAAGAAGAAGAGGAAGAAGAAGTAGAATGAAGGAGAAGAAGATGCAAGAAGAAGAAGAAGAAGAAGAAGAAGAAGTAGAAGAAGAAAAAGAAGAAGTAGAAGAAGATTGAAGAAGAAGAAAGAAGATGAAGTTGAAAGAAGAAGAAGAAAGAAGAAAGAGAAAAAAGAAGAAGAAGGAAGAAGAAGTTGAATTAGAAACAAAAAGAACAAGATGAAGAAGAAAAAGAAGAAAAAAGAAGAAGAGAAAAGAAGAAAAAGAAAGAATCAAAAGAATGGAAAAGAAGAAGAAAGAAGAAGAACAAGATAGAAAAAGAAGAAGAAGAAGAAGAAAGAAGAAGAAGATGATGAAGAGGGAAGAAGAAGAAGAAGAGGAAGAAGAAGAAGAAAGAAGAAGAAGAAGATGAAGATGATGATGATGATGAAGAAGAAGTAGAAGAAGAAGAAGAAGAAGAATCAAGAAGAATAAAGAAGATGAAGAAGAAAGAAGAAGAACAAGAAGATGAAGAAGAAGAAAGAAGAAAAAGAAAAGATGAAGAATAAGAAAGAAGAAAGAATAAAGAAGAAAGAACAAGAAAAAGGAAAATGATGAAGAAGAAGAAAGAGGAAGAAAAAGGAAGAAGAAGAAGAAAGAAGAAGAAGAAAGAAGAAGAAGAAGGAAGAAGAAGTAAAAGAAGAAGATGAAGAATAAGAAGAAGAAAGTTAAGAATAGAGGAAGAAGAAGAAAAAAAAGAAGAAAAAAGAGGAAGAAGATAGAAGAAGAAGAAGAAAGTAAAAGAGGAAGACATTTAAGGAAGAAGAAGAAGAAGAAAGAAGAAAAAGTAGAAAGAAAAAGAATAAAGAAGAAGAATAAATAAGAAGAAGAAAGAAGAAGAAGAAGAAAGAAGAAGCAGGAGTAGAAGAAAGAAAAAGAAGAAGAAGAAGAAGTAGAAGAAGAAGTAAGAATAAGAAGAAGAATAAAAAAGAAGAAGAAGAAAAAAAAAGAAGAAGAAGAAAGGGGAAAGAAGAAGAAGAAGAAGACAAAGAAGGAAGATGAAGTAGAAGAAAGAAAGGAATAGGAAATACAAGAAGAATGTCATAGAAGAAGAGGAAGAAGAAGAAGAAGAAGAAGAAGAAGAATGAAAAAGAAGAAAAATAAGATGCAAGAATAGGAAGAAGATGTAGAAGGAGAAAAAGAAAAATAAAAAAACAAAGAAAGAATGTAGAAGAAGAAGAAAGAAGAGAGAAGAAGAAGAAGAAGAAGAAGAAGAAAAAAGAAGAAAAAAGCGAAAAACGATTGAAGAAAAATAAGAAGAAGAAAGAAGAAATGGAAGAAAGAAGTAGAAGAAGAAGAAGAAGAAGAAGAAGAGGAAAAAGAAGAAGAAAGAAGAAGAAAAAGTAGTAGAACAAAGAAGAAAAAGAAGAAAAAAGAAGGAAGATGAAGAAAAAATAAAGAGGAAGTAGAAGATGATGATGAAGAAGAAGAAGAAAGAAGGAGATTAAAGAAGAAGAAGAAAGAAGGAGATGAAAGAAGAAGAAGAAAGAAGAAAGAAGAAGAAGGAAAGAGAAGAACAAAGAAAAAGAGAAACAAAGAAAGAAAGAAGAAGAAGAAGAAGAAGAAGAAGAAGAAGAAGATGAAGAAAGAAGAAGTAGAAGAAGATGAAGAAGAAGAAAAAGAGCAAGGAAGAAGAAGATGAAGAAAGAAGAAGAAGCAAGAAAAAGAAATAATAATAAGAAGAAGAAGACAAGAAGAAGAGGAAAGAAAAATAATAAAATAGAAGAAGAAGAAAGAAAAAAGAAGAAAGAAGAAATAGAGGAAAGAAGAGGAAGAACAAAGAAGAAGAAGAAGGAAGATGAGGAAGAAAGAAGAAGTAGAAGAAGAGGAAGAAGAAGAAGATGAAGGAGAAGGAGAAGAAGAAGAAGAAGTAGAAAGAAGAAAAAGATGAAAGAAGAAGAAGAAGAAAAAGGAAGAAGAAGAAAGAAGAAGATGAAGAAGAAGATAAAGTAGAAAGAAGAAGAAGAAGAACAAGAAAAAGAAAGAATAAGAAGAAGAAGAAGAAGAAGAAGAAGAAGAAGAAGAAGAAGAAGAAGAGAAAGAAGAAGAAAGAAGAAGATGAAGAAAGAAGAAGAAGAAATAAGATGAATAAAGAAAAAGGAAGAAGAAGAAGAAGAAGAAAGAAGAAGAAGAAGATGGAGGAGAAGGAAGAAGAAGAAAAGGAAGAAGAAGAATAAGAAAAGAGAAGAAAAAGAAGAAGAAGAAAGAACAAAAAGAAGTTGGAGAAGAAAAAGAAAGAAAAGAAGAATTACAAGAAGAAGGAAGAAGAAAAAGAGAGAAGGAAGAAGAAGAAGAGGAAGAAGAAGAAGAAGAAAAAGGAAGAAGAAGAAGAAGAAGAAGAAACGAGAAGAACAAGAAGAAGAATGAAGAAGAAGAAGAAAGAAGAAGAAGAAAGAAAGAAGAAGAAGAAGAAGAAGAAAGAAGAAAGAAGTAGAAGAATAAGGATTAAGAAGAAAGAAGAAATAGAAGAAAGTAGTAGAAGAAGAAGAAGAAGAAGAAGAAGAAGAAGAAGAAGAAGAAGAAAAAGAAGAAGACGAAGAAGACAAGGAAAGAAGGAGACGAAAGAAGAAGATTGAAGAAAAGAAGAAAAAAAATGATGAAGAAAGATGGAGAAGAGAAAAGAAGAAGAAAGAAGAAGAAAAAGAAGAAAGAAGAACAAGTAGAAGAAAGAAGAAGTGGAAAGAAGAAGAAGAAAGTGGAAGAGAAAGAAGAAAAAGAAGAACAAGTGAAGAAGAAGAAGAAGAATAACAAGAGGAAGAAAAAGAAGAAGAAGAAAGAAAGAGAAGAAGAAAGAAGAAGAAGAAAGAAGAAAAAGAAGAAGGAAGAAGAAGAAGAAGAAGGAAAAAGAAGAAGGAAGAAAAAGAAGAAAGAAGAGGAAGAAGAAAGAAGAGGAAGAAAGAAAAAGAAGTAGAAGAAAGAAGAAGAAGAAGAAGAAGAAAAAGAAGAAGAAAGAAGAAGGTGAAAGAGGATGAAGAAAGAAGAAAAAGAAGAAGAAAAAGAAAGAAGAAAAGACAAAAGAAGAAGAAGAAAGTAGATGAAGAGGAAAGAAGAACTAGAAAGACGAAGAGGAATGAAGAAGAAGAAGAAGAAGAAGTAAGATCAATAAGGAGAAGAAGAAGAAGAACAAGAAGAGGAGGAAGAAGGACAAGAAAGAAAAGGAATATGAAATTAGAAGAAAAAGATGAAGAAGAAAAAAAAAGGAGAAAGTAGAAGAAGAGAAAATAAGAAAAAGAAGAAGAAGATGAAGAAGAAAGAAGAAGAAGAAAAAGAGGAAGAAGAAGAAGAAAGAAGAAGAAGAAGATGAAGAAGTACAAGAAGAAGAAGAAGAAAGAAGAAGAAAAAGATGAAGGAGAAGAAAAAAGAAGAGGAAGAAGAAGAAGAAGAAGAACAAGAATAGAGAAAAAAAGAAGAAGAAAGAACAAAAAGAAGAAGAAAAAGAAGTAGAAGAAGAAGAATTAGAAGAAGAAGAATGAAGAAAAAGAAAGAAGATAGAAGAAGAAGACGGAGAAGAAGACGAAGAAGAAGAAGTTAGAACAAGAAGAAGAAGAAGAAGAAGAAATAACAACAACAAGAAGAAGAAAGAAGAAGAAGAAGAGAGAAGAAGAAGAAAGAAGAAGAAGAAAGATGATGAAGAAGAAAGAAGAAGAAGAAAGATGTAGAAGAAGAAAGAAGAAGAAGAAAGAAGAAATAGAAGAAAGTACAATAATAATAATAATAAGAAGAAGAGAAAGAAGAAAAAGAAGAAGAAGAAAGAAGAAGAACAAAGAAGATGAAAGAATAAAAAGAAGGAAGAAGAAGAAAAATAAAGAAGTAGAAGAAAGAAGAAGAAGAAGAAGAAGAAGAAAAAAGAGAAGAAAGAAGAAGAAGAAGAAAAAGAAGAAGAAGATGAAGAAGAAAGAAGAAGAAGAAGAAGAAGAAGATAAAGAAGGAGAAGAAGAAGAAAGAAGAAGGCAAAGAAAGAAGAAGAAAGAAGAAGAAGAAGAATAAAAAAAGGAGAAAAAAATAAGAAGTGGAGGAAGAAGAAGAAGAATGAAGAAGAAGGAGAAGAAGGAGAAGAAGAAAGAAATAAAAGAAGAAGAAGAAGAACAGGAAGAAGAAGAAAGAAGATGAAGAAGTAGGAGGATGAAAAAGGAAGAAAGAAGAAGAAGAAGAAAGGAAAAGATTGAAGAAGTAAAAAGAAGCAGAAAGAAGATAAGGAAAGAAGAAGAAGAAGAAGAAGAAGAAGAAGAAGAAAGAAGAAGAAGAAGAAAGAAGAAGAAGAAAGAAGAAAGAAAATAAAGAAGAAAGAAGAAGAAGAATAAGGAACAAGAAGAACAAGATGAAAAAGAAGAAAAAGAAAGAAAAAGAAGAAAAATGTTGAAAAAAAAGAACAAGAAGAATGAAAGAGAAGAAGAAAGAAGAAGAAAAAGAAAGAAGAAGAAGAAGAAGAAGAAGAAAGAAGAAGACAATGAAGAGGGAAGAAGTAGAAGAAGAGGAAGAGGAATAAGAAGAAGAAGAAGAAGTAGAAGAACAAGAAGAATGAAGAAGAAGAAAGAAGATGAAGATGAAAGAAGAAGGAGAAGAAGAAGGTTGAAGAAGAAAAAGAAAGAGGAAGAAGAAAGACGAAGAAAGAAGAAGTGAAAGGAAGAAGATGTAAAAGAAGAAGAAGAAGAATAAGAAAAAGAAAAATGAAAATAGAAGAAGAAGAAAAAAGAAGAAGAAAGAACAGGAAGAAGATAAAATAAGAAGAAAAAAGAAGAGGAGGAAAAAAGGAGAAGAATGAAAAGTTGAAGTAAAAAGAATAAAAAGAAAGTAGAAGCGGAAGAAATTGAAAGAAGAAGAAGAACAAGAAAGAGAAAGAAGAAAGAAGAAGAAGAATGAAGAAGAAGAAAGATGAAAATAGAAGAAGGAGAAGAAGAAAGAAGAAGAAAGAAGAGAAAGAACATAAAAGAAGAAGAAAAAAGAAGAGGAAGAAAAAAGGAGAAAAAGAATGAAAAGTTGAAGTAGAAAGAAGAAGAAGAAAGTAGAAGAGGAAGAAATTAAAAGAAGAAGAATAAGAAGAAGAAGAAAGAAGAAGATGAAGAGAGAAGGAGATGAAGAAAAAAGAAGAAAGAAAAAGAAAGAATATGAAGAAGAAGTAGAAGACAAGAAGAAGGAGAGGAAAGAAAATTAATAAAATGAAGGAAGAAGAAAGAATAAAGAAGAAAGAAGAAGTAAAAGAAAGAAGATGAAGAAGAAGAGGAAGAATAAAGAAGAAGAAGAAAGAAGATGAGGAAGAAAGAAGAAGAAGAAAAAGAAGAAGAAGAAGAATGAAGAACAAAAAGATGGAGAAGAAGTTAGAAGAAGAAGAAGAAGTAGAAGAAGAAGAAGAAGAAAAAGACGAAAGAAGAAGAAGAAGAAGAAGAAGAAGAAGAAAGAACAAGAAAGAAGAAATAAGAAGAAAGAAGAAATAAGAAGAAAGAAGAAGATAGAAGAATCTATAAGAAAGAAGAAGATGAAAGAGGAAAGTAGTAAAAGTGGAGAAAGAAGAAGAAGAAGAAGAAGATGATGATGATGATTATGTAGAAGAACAAGTGGAAGAAGAAGAAGAAAAAGAAGAAGAAGAAGAAGAGGAAGAAGAAGAAGGAGAAGAGAAAGAAGAAGAAGAAGAAGAAGAAAGAATAGAAAGAAGAAGAAGAAAGAAGAAGAAGAAGAAAAAGGAAGAAAAAGAAAGAAGTAGAAGATACAGTAGAAAGAAGAAAATGAAGAAAAAGAAAAATAAAGAAGAAGAAGAAAAGAAGGAGAAGAAGAAGAAGAAGAAGAAGAAGAAAGACGAAGAAGAAGAGGAAAGAAAAAAATGAAGAAAGAAGAAGAAGAAATAAGAAGAATAAAGAAAGAGGAAGTAGAAGATGAAAGATGAAGAAGAAGATGGGGGAGAAGAATGAAGAAGAAGAAAAGGAAGAAGAAGGAGAAGAAGAAGAAGAAGAAGAAGAAGAAAGAAGAAAAAGAAGAAAGAAGAAGAAGAAAGAAGAAGAAGATGAAAAAGGAAGAAGAAGAAAGAAGAAAAAGAAGAAGAAGATAAAGTAGAAAGAAGAAGATGAAGAAGAAGAAAAATAAAGAATAAGAAAACAAAGAAGAAGAAGAAGAAGAAGAAGAAGAAGGAGAAGAAGAAGAAGAAGAAAGAAGAAGAAGAAGAGGAAAGAAGAAGACGAAGAATGAAGAAGAAGAAATAAGCTAAATAAAGAAAGATGATGAAGAAGAAGAAGAAAAAGAAGAAAGAAAGAGAAGAAGATGGAGGAGAAGATAGAAGAAGAAGAAGAGAGAAGAAAAAAAAGAAGAAGAAAGAACAAAAAGAAGTAGAAGAAGAAGAAAGAAGAAGAAGAATTGAAGAGGAAGAAAGAACAAAAAGAAAGAAGAAAGAAGAAGAAGAGGAAGAAGAAGAAGAGGAAGAAGAAGAAGAAGAAGGAAGAAGGAAGAAGAAGAAGAAGAAGAAGATGAAGTAGAAGAAACGAGAAGATGAAGAAGGAGAAGAATGAAGAAGAAGAAGAAAGAAGAAGAAAGAAGAAGAAGAAGAAAAAAGTAGAAAGAAGTAGAAGAATAAAGAAGAAGAAAGAAGAAATAGAAGAAAGTAGTAGTAGAAGAAGAAGAAGAAGAAGAAAGAAAAGGAAGAAAGAAGAACAAGAAGAAGAAGAAGTAGAAAGAAGTAGAAGAAAGACGAAGAGAAAGAAGAAGAAGAAGAACAAGTGAAGAAGAAGAAGTAGAACAACAACAAGAGGAAGAAAAAGTCAAAGAAGAAAGAAGAAGATGAAGAAAGAAGGAAGAAGAACGATGAAGAAGAAGAAGAAGATAGAAAAAGAAGAAGGAAGAGGAAGAAGGAAGAAGAGGAAGAAAGAAAAAGAAGAAGAAGAAGAAGAAGATAAAGAAGAAGTAAGAAGAAGGAGAAAGAGGATGAAGAAAGAAGAAGAAAAGAAAGAAGAAGAAGAAGAAAAAAGAAGAAAAAGACAAAAGAAGAAGAAGAAAGTAGAAGAAGGGGAAAGAAGAAGAAGAAAGTAGAAGAGCAATGAAGAAGAAGAAGAAGAAGAAAGAAGAAGAAGGAGAAGGAGAAGAAGAAGGAAGAAGAAGAAGAAGAAGAAGAAGATGAAGAGGAAGAAGAAGGACAAGAAAGAAAAAGAATAGAAAAGTAAAAGAAAAAGATGAAGAAAGGAAAAGGAGAAAACAGATGAAGAAAGGAAAAAGAGAAAACAAGAGAAGATTAAAGAAGAAGAAGAAGAAGAAGATGAAGAAGAAGAGAGAAGAAGAAGAAGAAGAAGAATGAAGAAGTAGAAGTAGAAGAAGAAGAACAAGAAGAAGAACAAAGAAGAAGGAGAAGAAAGAAGACGAAGAAAGAAGAAAAAAGAAGAAGAAAGATGATGAATAAAGAAAGAAGAAGAAGAAGAAAGATGATGAAGAAGACGGAGGAAAAGGAAGAAGAAGAAGAAGAGAGAATAAAAAGAAGAAGAAGAAAGAACAAAAAGAAGAAGAAAAAGAAGTGGAAGAAGAAGAAAGAAGAAGAATTAGAAGAAGAAGAAAGAAGAAAAGAAAGAAGAAAGAAGAAGATGAAGAAGAAGTAGAAGAAGGAAGAAGAAGAAGAAGAAGAAGATGAAGAAGAAGAAACTAGAAGAAGAAGAAGAAAGAAGAAGAAGAAAGAAGAAAAAGAAGAAAGAAGAAGAAGAAAGAAGTAGAATAATAAAGAAGAAGAAGAAAGAAGAAAAAGAAGAAAGCAGAAGAATAAGAAGAAGAAGAAGAAGAGAATGAAGAAAAAGAAGAAGAAGAAAGAAGAAGAAGAAAGAAAAAGAGGAAAGACGAAAAGAAGAAGTAAGAAGAAGGAGGAAGAAGAAGAATAAAGATGAAGAGGAAGAAGAAGAAGAAGGAGAAGAATGAAGAAGAAGAAGAAAGAAGAGGAAGAAAGAAGAACAGGAAGAAAGAAAAAGAAGGTTGAAAAAGAAGAAGAAGAAGAAGAAGAAGAAGATAAAGAAGAAGAAAGAAGAAGGAGAAAGAGGATGAAGAAAGAAGAAAAATAAAGAAGAAGAAGAAGAAAAAGGAAGAAGAAGAAGAAGATGAAAGTAGAAGAAGAAGAACAAAGAAGAAAAAGATGAAAGTCGAAGAAGAAAGTAGAAGAAGAGGAAAGAAGAAGAAGAGGAACAAAGAAGAAGAAGAAGAAGAAGAGAGAAAGAGAAGAAGAAGAAAGAAGAAGAAGAAGAATAAGAAGAAGAAGAAGAAGAAGAGGAAGAAGAAGGATAAGAATGAAAAAGAATAGGAAAGAAGAAGAAAAAAGATGAAGAAGAAAGGAAAAGAAGAAACCAGAAGAATAAGAAAGAAGAAGAAGAAGAAAGAAGGAGAAGAAGAAGAAGAAAGAAGAAGAAGATGAAGAAGAAGAAGAAGAAGAAAGAAGGAGAAGAAAGAAGAAGAAGAATAAAGAAGACGAGGAAAGGAGAAGAAAGGGGATGGGGAAGAAAGAAGAAGAAGAGGAAGAAGAAGAATAAAGAAGAAGAAGAAGGAGAACAAGAAAGAAACAAAAGAAGAAGAAGAAGAAGAGATAAAGAAAAATGAAGAAGAAAAAGAAAAGAGAAAAAAGGAGAAAGAAAAGGAAGAAGAAAGAAGAAGAAGAAGAAAAAAGAAAAAGAAGAAAGAAGAAAAAAAGTTGAAAGAGTAAGTATAAAGAAGAAGAGGAATAATGAAGAAGTAGAAGAAGAAGAAGAAGAAGATAGAACAAGAAGAAAAAGAAAAAAAAGAAAGAAAAAGAAGAAAGAACAAGAAGAAAGAAGAAAAAGAAAAAAGATGAAGGAAGAAGAAGTGTAATGAAGAAGAAGAAGAAGAAGAAAGAAGAAGAATAAATTAGAAGAGGAAGATGAAGAAGAAAGAAGAAGAAGAAGAAGAAAGAAGAAGAAGAAGAAGAAAGAAGAAGTAGAAGAAGGAAGAAGAAGAAGAAGAAATATGAAAGAAGAAGAAGAAGAAAGAAGAAGAAGAATAAAGAAGAAGAAAAAGAAGAAAGAAGAAGAAGAAGAAAGAAGAGGAAGAAAGAAGAAGAATAAAGAAGAAGAGGAAAGAAGAAATAGAAGAAAGAAGAAGAATAATAATAAGATGAAGAAAGTCCAAGAAGAAGAATAAGAAGAAGAAGAAGAAAGAAGAAGAAGATTAAAAAGAAGAAAGAAGAAGAAGAAAGAAAAAGAAGAAAGAAGAAGAAGAAGAAGAAGAAGAAAGAAGAAAATAAAAGAAGAAGAAGGAAGAAAAGAATGAAGTAGAAAAAGAAGAAGAATGAGAAGATGTAGAAGAAGAAAGTTGAAGAAGAAGAAGAAAAAATATGTTGAAGAAAGATAAGAGAGAAGAATAATAAGAAGTAGAAGAAGGAAAAAAAGAAGTAGAGAAAAGGAAGAAAGATGAAAAAGAAGAAGAAGAAGAAGAAGAAAAAGAAGTAGAAGAAAGGAGAACGAAGAAGAAGAAGAAAGATGAAGAAATAAGAGGAAAAAGATAGAAGAAGAAGAAGATGACAAAACAAGGGAGAAGAAGAAGAATGAAGAAGAAAAAAAGAAAGAAGAAAAAAAGAAAGATTAAGGAACAAGAAGAAAACTCTATCTCCTCTATCCTTATCTACATTCTCGTTTCTCTCTCTCTCTTGTTATCCTTTTTAGTTTTTTATTTATTTAATATATCTTTTTTATGTTCTCTCTTTTTTCATTAAATCATCTCTCATCTCTCTTTATTGTTATTTTTATCTCTATTTTACTATTATCAATTATTGATTTTCTTTCTCTTAGATAATAACTATCTCTATCTCCATCACCTATTTTAAAACATAAATTAAAAATATTTAAAAAATCTCTTATATTATATAAATTAATATATAATTATTTTATATATATATTTATATTTATTAAGTAATTAAATTTTTATTTATAATAACAATCATATATTGAAAAAATCTTACATTTTAATATCAACATTATAAAAAATAATAGTCTATATAATCTTTTACTAATTATTTTTAAATAAAATAGTAAAAAAATAAACGATTATACATATATTATATAATTTATAAAACTTTAGAAATTGCTCATTATATAAAAGACCAACAACATAACTGTTATTTTTTGACCTATGCATGCATGTGTGACCATACCAGCATTATGACACTAGATGTCATTAGAACTCTAAAGTTAAAACATGCTTGGATGAGAATAGTATTAAAATTGGTGACTTCTTGAGAAGAACTTATGTTGCATATGTTTTTTTATAGCATTCTTTTCTCTACTAAATTATAATTAATTTTTATATAATAATATTAAAAAAATAAATTATTATGAATGATTGCTTTTAATTAGAATTTTACTTATTAGACTATAATAATTAAGTTATAGTGTTATTATTAATTTCATATAATAATAAATACAAAAATCATATAATATAATTAAATAAAAGTTTTAATTTAGTTTAATATTTAGCAAAATAGCTTATATTAATATTAAAAAATTTTATATTATATAACATAAAGATATTAAATATTTCTATATTAAAAATTTTAAATTATATCATTAATATTAAATATTTCTATATTTATTATCTATATTATATAACATAAAGATAATATATTAGAATAATTAGAGTATTTATTATTTATTTTACTTTTTTAATTTTAAGAATGGATAAAATAATATTTAATTAATAGTTTGGATATTCTATAAATATTTTTAATATTCTGAAAATAAGAATAAATCTCAAATAATTTTTATATTATATTATCATTAAATGTTATAAACCATTTCTTACTATATTTAATAAATATTAAAATTTTAATTATTAAAAAAATTAATTTTTACTAAATTATTTTGCTAATGTTTTTCCTTTTCATAATATCTCTACTATTCTCTATTTTTCTTCTTACTTCTATTATCATTCTTTTATTTGTTTATTTATTCTTAATCTTTTTATATTCTACTTTGCTTCCCTCTTTCTTTTATCTTTTTATACTTTATCATTTCTCTCTTTTTTACTTTTTTATTTATTCTTTCTACCATTTTTATATTATCTTGTTTTTTTTCTTTTGTTAAATAATCCTCATCTCTCAATTATTATTTTTTACTCTATTATATTGTTATTAATTTGTGATTTTTCTCTCTTAGATAATAGCTATATTGCTCTCTATCACATTTTTTTCAACAAATAAATTAGCAATATTTAAAAAATCTATTATGTTTTATAGAGTAAAATATAATACTTTTAATATATAAATTTATATATTATTTATAATTATTATATAATTTATATTATTTTTTATAAGAATGATAATATAATGCAAGAAAACCTTATGTATAAATATCTATGTTATCAAAAAATAATAGTCCATATAATTTTTTATTAATTAGAAATAAATAGAATATTAATGCTATATAATATTATGACATTTATAATAAGCAAAAAATATTTTTAAAAGTGCATGTATTACATAATTTAAAATTTTTTAGGAATTATTAGTTATTTTTAAGCTTAAATCATGTCTCATCTTTTTGTATTACTTTTATTCTATATATTTTATTATAATCAATTTGTGACTTTTCTCTCTTAAAAAATAGTTTTCTCTATATCCATCATCTTTTTTTCAACCCATAAATTAATAATTTTTAAGAAATCTTTCATGTTGTATAGTTTAATATGTAATTTTTTTTAATAAATATATTATATTTTTAATTTTTTTAATTAGGTAATTTAATTTTTCCTTTATAAGAATGATAATATAATATAAGGAAATCTTATATATTAAATCTATATTAAATAAAATAGTTATCTAACTAAACTTTTTATTAATTATATATGAGTAAAATATTAATATTATAAAATATTATGACATATATCATAAGTTAAAATTTTTCTTAAAAAATACATATAATAGATAATTTAAAAAATTTTAAAAATTATTGATTATCTTAAAAGCTAATAATACAACTTTACTTTTTTGTCCTATGCAGGGACATGCAACCAGACAAGCATTATGACACTTGATCTTATTAGAACTCTAAAGTTAAGCATTGTTGGATGAGAGTAGTAAAATGATGTGTGACCTCTCGAGTTGATCTTATGTTGCATAATATTTTTCATAGCACCCCATTTTTAATGACAATTTCTTTTTACAACATTTAAATGCTAAAAAATTCTTATAAGTGATTGTTTATAATTACAATATTTGTAATTAATTTTTTTATAATAACTATATAATATTAATATTACTTTCATAAAATAATAAATATGGCACATCAAATCCCATAACAAAATAATAACTTTAATTTACTTTAATATTATGCAAAAAACTTATATGAATTATAATATATTATAATTAATTTATTTTTAAAATAGTATGTGTATGTTATGCATAAAATATTTTAATTATAGAAATATTATATTATAAAATATTAGAAATCTTAAATGATATTATTATTATTCAATTTAATTTATATTTTTATTTATATAACTATAATATATTAAAATAATTATGATATTTTTTTAAATAACTTTTTAATTTTATGTATTAAAACATAATATTAAATTAATGCTAATAATATTCTCTAACTATTTTTGACATTTTAAAATAATAATGAAGCTAAAATTATTTTGAAATATTGTTAATAATAAATATTATATATTATTTATTTAAAATATTTAAATAATATTATAAGTTAATTTTTTAAAATTAAATTTTTTTGGTATTTTTTAATCTTTTTTTTCTTTAACATAATATCTCTTACATTCTCTCTCTTTCTACTCACTATTATTATCATTCTTTTTTTATTTTTCAGTCCCTATCTTCTTATATTCTTCTTAGGTTTTCTCTCTCTTTTATCATTCTCTATCTTTTTATTGCTTTCTTTTATTTATTTATTTATTCTCTTCTATTTTATTGCTTTCTTTTATTTATTTATTTATTCTCTTCTATACTTTCTTTTCTTTTCTCTTCGTTAAATGATCTCTCATCCCTTTATTGTCAATATCTCTTTATTTTTCTATTATCAATTACTGATTTTCACTCTCGCTGAGAGAATAGTTTCTTTTTCTTAATCATCTCTTTCTATAAGAAAAATATAATATAATATAAAAAATTACCATGTATGTCTGTGTTTTAAAAAGTAAAAGTTTATATATTTTTTTATTAATTATATCAAAATATAATAGTGATACAATGAAATATTTTGACATATATAATAAGCATAAAATGTTTTTAAAAAATTAATATATTTAATAATTTGAAAAGTTTTCAAAATTATTTTTTATCATAGATGCTAAAGAACAACTTTGATTTTTGTCTTATGGATGCATGTGTGACAACACCAATATTTTGTCACTAGATCTCATTTGAATACCAAAGTTAATCATGTGTTGGTGATAGTAGTGCAGGAGTTGGTTACCTCTTTAGAAGTCCTCATCTAGCAATCATATTTTAATAGCATGCCATTTTCTAATGAATAACAATTAAATTTTATAAATTAATGTTCAAAAAAATTCTTGTAAATGATTGTTTTTAATTAACATTTATATAAATAATTTTTAATAACAAATTTATAAAACTATTTTTTTAATTTCATATAATAATAAATGTGACATAGCATTTGATATAATAAAATAATAACTTTAATTGAGTTCAATTTTGAGAAAAATAATTAATGTGAATTATCATAAATTAGATTAAATTATATTTATGATAGAATATATATGTTGTGTAAGAAATTTTTTAAATATAGAAATATTATATTATAAAATGTGAGAAATCTAATATTATATTAATATTGTTAAATATTATTAGGAAAAGAATTTTTAGAAATGATTAATTTTTATAATTTTAATCTGAATAATATAATTTCAAATTAATTGTCAAAATATTCTTCAAACATTTATAATGTTCTAAAGTAATGGTAAATGTTTTTTATTTTTAATAAATATTATGTATGATCAACTTATTTTATTTAATAAATATAATAAGTTTTATTATAATGATTTAATTTTTAATTAATTATTTCTCATCTTTTTTTTATCTTAATATTTCTTATATTCTCTCACTTTCTTCTCTCTTATTATCATTCTCTTATTCACTCTTCATTCTCTATATCCTTATATTTTTCATAGCCACTCACTCATTTATCATTCTATTTTTTTCTTATTTCTCTCCTTTTTACTTATTTATTTATTCTTTTTATCCCTTCTATGTTCTCAACTTTCTTTTCCCCTTTATTGAATCATCTCTTATCTCTTTTTATAACAATTGTTTTTATTTTACTTTTTTTAATCTTTGACTTTCTCTCACTTCTTTATAGAGTAGTTATCATTTTTTCTATTATATCTTTTCTAATCTATCAATTAATAATATTTAAGATTTCTCTTATTTTTTAAAGTTTAAAATATTATTTTTTGATAGATATTTATTTTATTATTTATATTTTTTTTAAAAAATAATTTTAAATTTATAAGAATGATAATATAATGATAAAAAATCATATGTATTAATTTCTACTTAATAAAAAATAATATTTTATGTAATTATTTATTTATATTATGTAAATTAAAAATTTATATTGGAAAATAATATCATATATAAAATAGGTATAAATTTTATTTAAAAGTATATATGCATGATAACATAGAAATTGTTAGAAATGGTTCATTATACTTAAACAAAAAATCGTACAATTATGACATTTTTTTTGTATACAAGTGTGACCACACCAATATTATAGCATTGAATATCATTAGAACTCTGTGGTTAAGCATGCTTGGTTAAGAGTAATATTGGGATGGGTATCCTCTTTAGAAGTCTTTATGTTGCATATATTTTTTAGTAGCATTCTTTTTTTAGTGAATGATAATTAATTTTAACATGTTAATTTTTAAAAACAAAAATTATTATAAATGATTATTCCTAATAAAAATTTTAGTAATTAGATTTTAAAAATTGTTATATAAAATTATTATTAATTTAATATAATAATACTTATAGAAATTCATATAATATATAAAATAATTATTTTAATTTAATATAATATTAAGTAAAATAATTTATGTTCATTATAATAATTTATAATAAATTTACGATTATAAATATATATATATTTTGTATATGAGTTTTAAAATATAATAATATTATTGTATGGAATGTAATAATGTAAAACGATGTAATTATCATTAAATATTTTTTATGTCCATTATCTATGTTATATCACATAAAGAAAATATTTTGGAATAATTATAATACTTAATATATAATTAGGTATTTTAATTTTAGATATGAATAAAAAAATATTAAAATAAAAAATTAAAATATTATTTAAGTGTTTTAATATTCCAAAATAATAATAAATCTTAATTTTTTTAGTATTTTATTATTAATAAATATTATAAATGATTTAATTTTCATAATAAATAAATGTTATAAATTTAATTAATAAAAGTATTTTTTTAAAGTACTTGTTTTGACATTTTCTTTTTATGGCAATGTTTATCATATTCTTTTTTCTTTTTACTCATATAATCATTCGTTTATTTATCTCTCTTTTTTATCTTTCTCTACTTTTTTATTTCTCTTTTCGTCTTCTAGTTTTTCATTTATTATCTACATCTATTTTATGTTCTCCCTTTTCTATTCTTTTTTGTTAAATTATCTGTCATATCTTTCAACTACTACTATCCTTTGTATTATACTCTTAAGGAATTGTTATCTCTATCCTTATCATCTCTTTTTTAACATATTAATTAATCAATATTTAAAAAATCTCTCATATTATATTGTTTAATATCTAATATATTTTGATAAATAATGATTTTTAATTATATTAATTAAATAATTTAATTTTCTTTATAAGATGATAATTTAATGTAAAAAATCAATGTATCAACATCTTTTATATAAAAAATAGTATTCTATATAATGTTTTATTAACTACATATAAATAAAATATTGATGCTATAAAATATTATGAATTTGTGACCACACTAGAATTATGGCATTGGAGCTCCTTAGAACTCTAAAGTGAAGCATGCTTAGATGAGTGTATTATTACGATCAGTGACCACTTGAGAAGGTCTCATGGTACATATAGTTTTTCATAGTATTCTATTTTCTAATAAATGACATTAACTTTTGCATGTTAATATTAAAAAAATAAATTCTTATAAATGATTATATATAATTCTAATTTTTATAATTGATTTTTAATAATAATTGTATAACAATATTATTATTTTCTAAATTTTAATATAAATAATATAATATTAAATTACTACCCAAAATATTCTTTAAATAATTGTAATATTTTAAAATAATTATCAAAATCAAATATGTTTATATTTTATATTTATTAAATATTATATATGATTAATTTATTATATTTAATAAATATTATAAATTTAGTTAATAAGATTTAATTTTTATTTTCTTATTTCTCACTTTTTTGTTTATCTCATTATCTCTCAATTTCTTCTTTCACGTATTGTCATTATCTTATTTCTTTGTTCCTCTCTATCATATTATATTTTTCAAGGCCTTTCTTTTTTCTTTCTTCATTTTCTTATTTCTCTCTTTTACTTATTTATTTATTCTCTTTATCTCCATCATACTTCATCTTTCTTTTATTCTTTATTTAATTATCTCTCATCACATTTTAAAATCATTATTTTCTTTATTTTACCTTTATTATTCTTTGACTTTCTTTCTCTCTTTTTCTTTTATAAATTAATTATGCCTATCTCTATTATCTTTTTTTATAGCCCATCAATTAGTAATATTTAAGAAATATTTCATTTTGTAAGGTTTGACATATAATATTTTTGATTAGTATATATTTTATTCTTTATATTTATAATTGAATTTAATTGTTTATTTATAAGAATGATAGCATAATTAAAAATTATTTGATGTATTAATGCCAACTTTATTAAAAATAAATGTTTGTCATTTTTATACATTTTATATAAATAAAATATGGATATTAAAAATATTAAGAAAAATATAATATGCATAAATTTTATTCAAAAATTTATGTGCTTTATAATTTAAAAAACTTTAAAAATTATTTATAATATTTAAAAAATAATGACACTAATTATATTTTTTTCTTTTGCATGCATGAACATCTACATCAGTATTATAGCACTAGATCTCATTAGAACTCCAAAGTTAAATATACTTAGGTGAGAGTAGTGTTAGGATGGGTGACCTTTTTTGAAGTCTCCATGTTGTATATACTTTTTTCATTGCATTGCTTGTTTTAATTAATGATAATTTACTATTACATGTTAATTTTTAAAACATAAATTATTATAAATTATTTTTAATAATTTGAAATTTGGAAATTATTTTTTTAATAATAAACTTATAGTATTATTATTAATTTTATATAATAATACATATGGCATTTCGAATGATATAACAAAATAAAAGCTTTAATTTAGTTTGATGTTTAACCAAATAACTTACATTAATTACAATCAATTATAGATAATTTATGTTTATAATATTAATATATATATATATATATATATATGTGTGCGTGTGTGTGTGTGTGTGTTGTGTATAAACTTTTTAAAATAAAGTAATATTATGTTTGTAATTTTAAAATTCTAAAATTATATCATTAAAGTTAAATATTATTTATATTTATTATCTTTATTATATCATATAAACATAACTTATAAGAATAATTATAATATCAATTATTTAAGTAAATTTTTAAATTTTAGATATGAATAAAATAATATTAAATTAGCAATTAAAATATTGTCAAAGTAATTTTAGTGTTCTAAAATAATAATAACAAATATTATAGCATAAATTATTAAACTTTAATTATTATTAAATTATTTTTTTCATTTTTTATTTATCATAATGTTAATCAGATTCTCTTATTTTTCTCACTCTTATTATGTTGTCTTTAAATTATTTATCTTCTTCAATTCTTCCTGGGCTCTGTCTCCTCTATCTTTCCCAACATTCACATATCTCTCTCACTTTTTCACTTTTTAATTTGTTCTATTTATCTTATCTATGTTCTCTCTTTTCTTTTTCTCTTTGTTAAATAATATCTCATCTCTTCATATTATTATTTTTCTCTTTATTTTGTTATTATCAATTTGTGACTTTTAATCTCTTAGAGAATAGTCTATCTTTATCATCTCTTTTTCAATACATAAATTAATAATATTTAAAAAATCTCTTATATTACATAGTCTTAAGTTATTATAATTTTAATAAATATATATATATTTTATTTATATTAATTAACTTATTTAATTTCTTATTTATAAGAATAATATTATAATATACATAAGTCTTATGAATTAATACCTAGGTTACAAAACTAGCAGCTTATATAATTTTTACTAACTATATATAAATAAAATATGCAGAATGTAAAATATTATGACACATATAATAAGCACAAAATATTCTTCAAAAGTTCATATATTAGACAATTTGGAAAATTTTAGAAGTTTTTCATTATTTTAAAATGCAAATAACACAACTTTGATTTTATGTCTTATGTATGTTTGTTTAGCTACACCAACACTACGATATTGGATCTTATTAGAACTCCAAAGTTAAGTGTCATTGGGTGAGTGTAGTAATCGGATGGGAGACCTCTTTCGAAGTGCTTGTGTTATGCATAGTTTTTTGTTAGCATTCTTTTTTCCAATTTTACATGTTAATTTTAAAAAACATAAATTTCTATAAATGTTTTTTTGTAATTATAATTTTATTAATTAATTTTTTATAATAACTTTGTGGCAATATTATTAATTTTAGGTACTAATAAATAATTAATATTTAATAACTACTTTATAATATCATTAATAATTTCATAAAATAATAAATATACCAAATCATATGATATAATAAAATAGTATCATTAGTTTCATTTAATATTAAGAAAAATAACTTATGTTAATTATAAAAAATTATAAATAATTAATGTTTATAATAATATATATATATATTATATATAGTAATTTTTAAATATAGTAAAATTATGTTATTAGATATTAAAAATCTAAAGTTATATTATTAATGAAAAATATTATTTATATTTATTATGTATTTTACATCACATAAAGATAACAAATTAGACTAATAATAATAATGGTTATTTAATTAACATTATTTAATTTTAGATATGAATAAAATAATATAAAATTAATATGTAAAATATTCTATAAATTTTTTTAGAATTTTAAAATAAAAATATATTTAAAATATATTTTTATATTTTATTATTAATAAATATTATATATGACTTTCTCATTATATTTAAAAAATATTATAGGTTTAATCACTAAAATTTATTCTTTATTAACTTTTTTCTCTTCATCATATTATCTCTTATATTCTCTCTTTTTTTCTTACTATTATTATCATTCTTTCATTTATCTCTTTATTATTTATCTTCTATATTCTTCTTAGCTTCTCTCTCCTCTATCCTTCTTCACTTTCGTATTTATTTCTCTTTTATTATTTTTTATTTTTTTCTCTCTATCTCTTTTATTTTTAATTTCTTAAGAAAAATAACTATTACATATTATTGTCTATGTTTTAGAATATACAAAAAATAGTTTTCAAATTTGCATATATTTGATAACCTAAATATTTTATAAATTATTTTTTATCTTATAGGCTAACAATACAATGTTAATTTTTCTCTTATGAATGCATGTGCGACCACCCAAGAATTATGCATTGGATATAAATAAATCACCAAAGTTATGTTTGCTTGGGTGAGAGTAGTATTGGGATTGGTGACCTTTTGAGAAGTCTTGATGTTGTACAATTTGTTTCATAACATTGCATTTTCTAATAAATGATAATTAAATTTTACTTTTTAATGTTAAGAAAATAAATTCTTATAAATTATTGTTTATAATTACTATTTTAATAATTAATTTTTTATATAACTATATAACATTACTATCAATTTTATATAATAGTAAATATCACATATCATACTCTATAATAAAATAATAACTTTAATTTATGTCATTTTAACAAAATAATTTATAAAAATTATCATAAATAAGAATTAATTTTTTTTTATAATAAGTTATATAAGCTGTGCATAAAATTTTTAAAATATAGAAATATTATATTAAAGAATATTAAAAGTTTAAAATAATACTATTAATGTTAAAAATTATTTATATTTATTATCTATATTACATATTATAAAAATAATATATTACAATGACTATAATATTTATTATTTAATTAAATTTTTAATATGATTTATGAAAAAAATATTATTTTAATAGTCATAACATTCTCTAATTTTTTTAGTATTCTTAAATAATAATGAAAATCTAATAATTTATATATTTTATTATTATTATTATTAAATATTATATATGATTTACCTACTATACATACATAATATTATAAATTAACTTATTAAAATTTAATTTTTATTAAATTATTTTTTATCTCTTTTTTTATCATAATATCTCTCACATTCTGTCTCTTTCTTCTCACCTACTATCATTTCTTTGTCTTGTCATTTCTTATCTCATTATATTTTTTTGGCCTCTATCTCACCTTTGTCCCTCTCTACTTTATTATTTATCATTGTTTTACTTTTTTTATTTATTCTCTTTATCTTTTAAATGTTTTCTCTTTTTTATTCTTTTTAATTAAATCATCTATCATCTTTCTCTGTTATTATATTTTTCTCTGTTATTTTATTATTAATGTGTGACTTTCTTTCTCTTTTATAGAATAGCTATCACTTTCTCTATCATCTCTTTTTTAACACATAAATTAAAAATACTTATGAAATCTATCATGTTGCATAATTCAATATAAAATGTGTTTGACTAATATATTTTTTTTATTTATATTTGATAAGTAATTTGACTTCTTAATTATAAGATTAAAAATACAATGTAGAAAAATCTTATGTAATAATGTCTATGTTATAAAAAATAATAATTTATATAATATTTTATTTATTATATATAAATACAATGTTAATATTATGAAATATTATGAAATATATATATAGCATAATATATATTTTTTTAAAAAAATATATGTATTTAATAATTTAGAAAATTTTAAAAATTGTTCATTACCTTAAAGGCCAAAAACACAAATTCAATTTTTTGTCTTATAGATGCATGTGTCATAGCACCAGAATTATGTAACTAAATTGCATTAGAACTCCAAAGTTAACATCCATAGGAGAGACTAGTATTGGGATGGGTGACCTCTTGAGAAGTTTTCATGTTATATATTTTTTTTTCATAGCATTCAATTTTCTAATGAATGATAATTAGTCTTTACAAGTTAATATTAAAAAAATAAATTGTTATAAATAATTATTTGTAATTACCATTTTTGTAATTAAATTTAAATCATATCTTTATAATATTTAGATCAATTTTCTATAATAATAAATATGACAAATCATTATATGATATAATAAAATAATAACTTTAATTTGGTTCAATTTTGAGAAAAATAACTTAAATTGAATTATCATAAATTAAATGTTTTTTATGTTTATAATAGTATATATTTGTTGTGCAAAGATTTTTTTTTAATTATGGAAATATCATATTATAGAACATTAGGAATTTTAAATTATATTGTTAATGTTAAGTAGTATTTTTTATTTATTATCTATATTACATCATATAAACATAATATATTAGAATAATTAAATTATTTTTTAATATAATATTTGTTTTTTTTATTTTAATATCAATAATATAATATTAAATTAATATTCAAAATATTTTATAAAACTTTTAATATTCTTAAAAAATAATAAAAATATTTTGTAATATTTATTTTTATTAAATATTATATATGACTAATGCTTTATTTTAGGGAATATTACAAGTTTAATTAGTGAGATGTAGCTTTTATTCAATTATTTCTCATAGTTATTTCTCTTTATTTGAATATCTCTCATTTTCTTCTCTTGTATTATATTCCCTTATTTCTCTTTTTATTCACCATTGCTTTATATTTTTCATGGCCTCTTTTTCCCCTTTTTTGTTATTTATTTTCTTATTTTATCTCTTTTACTTGTTTACTTTTTCTCTCTATCTCTTCTATCTTTTTATCTTTTTTTTCTATTTCATTAAATTGTCTCTTGTCTCTCTCAATAATAATTTTGTTTCTATTTTTCTCTTATTAATCTTTAACTTTTTTGTGTCTGTGTGTGCCTTTCGGTATGCATGCATGCATGAGCATATACGAGTTTGTGCTTATGTGTTTGTGTGGTTTTTTGTGTGTGGATCTACATGTGTAGCTATGTGTACATGTCTACACATCTGTTCTTGTGTCTGTGGTGTGAGTGAGAGCATGCATGTGTGCAATAATTTTTGTGCATGAGTGCATGCATGTATGTGTGTATGTTTTTGTGATTTTTTTGCTAATGTGTACATATTCTTTGTGTGTGTTGGTGTGTACTTGTGTGCATACGTGTGTGTAAGGGTGTGTTGGTGTGCATGTGTGTGGTTGTGCATGTTCGTGTGCATGTGTAGGTGCACATGACGACTTGTATGCCTCTGCATGTGTGTCTACATGTGTATGTGCGTGCATGTGTGTATGTGTGTGTTAATGTATACTTTATGTGCTTGTGTGCTTGTGTATGTGAGCACATGTGTGTGTATGTGTGCATGTATCTAAGTAAGATCATGTGTGTGTGCTTGTGTTTATGTGTGTGCATATGTGTGTGCATGTCAGTGTGTGTGTGCTTATGTTCATGTGTTTATGTTAATGTGTGAGTGCATGTGTGTTGTTGTATGTGTGTAGGCATTTCTACATGTGTGTTTGTGTTCATGCACATGCATGTAAGTGCTTGTGTGTGTGTTAGTGCATGTGTGCTTTCTTTTATATGTATGTGTTAATAGATGAGGGTGTGTGCTTGTGTGTGTGTGTTTGATCTTGTGTGTGTTTATGTGTGTGAGTTTTTATGAGCATGTGCATGTGCATGCATATGTGTGTGTGCATGTATTTGTTCCTATGTGTGCAGACATGTGGTTAGTGCATACATGTTTGTACAAGTTTGCATGTGCTTTGAGTGCATATGTGGGTGTGGGTATGTGTGTGTATGCATGAATGCTTGCATGTGTGTATTCATTTGTGCATAATTGTGCTTATATGTGTGTTTGCATGTGTGTCCATGTGTGCATGCATTTATATGCATGAGTGTCTGTAGCCGTGTACATGCATTGCACGTGTCTATGTGTATGCATGTATGTGCATGTGTGTTACATGTTTACGTGTCTTTTGCATGCATGTGTATGAATTTGTGTGTGTGTGTATGTGCTTGCATGCGTGTGTGCATGTGCTTGCATGTGTGTTTGTCTATGCATGTGTGTGTGTGGTGGGGTGTGGGTGTGTGTGTGTGTCTGTGCATGTCTATGAATTAACACTTGCACACAAATCTATATGCGTGTGGATGCATGTGTGGGCGTGTATATGTTTTTTTATGTGGGTGTCTGTAGGAGTTTGTTGGTCTGTATGTGCATGTATCTATGTTTGTGCATGAGTGGGTGTGTTTGTGTGTGTATCAATGTGTATATATATAATTATTCATATGTGTTTGCAAGTGTGTCCTTATGAGTATGAGTCTTCACGTGTTTACGTGCGAGTGTGTGCTAGCGCATGCATGTTTATCTCTATGTGTGCATGCATGTGTCTATGTACATGTGTGGATATGTGTGTGTGTGCAAATGTTAGTGTCCGTATGTTTGTGTGTGTGTGCATGTGAGCACATGTGTGCATGCATGTGTAGGTACATGTTTGTGTACTTGTGCGTGTCTATTATGTGTGTGCATATGTTAAACTACAAGTGCATATGTTTGTTGGTCTTTACATGCATGTATATTTCATTATCTGTGTGTGTCTATGTGTGTATGCGAGCATGTGTGTGCATATGATTGTGCATATGAGTATGCATGTGCGTGTGCATTTGTGTTCGCATGTCTAGTTGAGTATGTTCGCAAGCATGGGTGTACATGTGACTATGCTTGGGCACATACATGTGTATTTGCCTTTGTGGGCAAGTATATATGTCTGTATGTAAGCTTTTGTGTCCATGCATGTAGGTGGGTGTGTGTGGATGGATTTATGAGTGTGTTTGTGCGTGTGTGTGTGTGTGTATGTGTCTGTGAATAAGTGTGTGCATGCATGTATGCATTTTATGTGTGTGTGTGTGTGCATGTATGTGCATTCTTGTGTACATGTGTGTGTAAGAATGCATATGCATGTATGCTTGTTTGTTTGTATGTTTGTGTGTGTGCATGGTTGTGTGTGTAGGTGTGTGTGTGTCCATGTATATGTATGTCTATACATGTGTTTGTGCTTATGTGTGTGTGTCTATGCTTGCTACTATATGTGTGTGTGTGCATTCATACACATGTTTATATTTGTGTGTGTGTGTGCACGTGTGAGTGCATCTTTGTGTTTGTATATATGCATGTGTGTGTGTGCACGGATGCATGCATGTGTATATCTATGTTTATATTTTGTGTGTTTATTTGTTTGTTGGTTTGTGCATGTGCACAAACATGTGTACGTGTGTGTTCAGTCATGTATGTGTGCATTCATTTGGGCATGTGTGTGTGAGTGTCTGTGTATTTATGTGTGTGTGTGTTGGTATTTGCATGCATGTGCATGTGTAGGTGTGTGTACATGTGCATATATGTATGTGTGTATGCGTGTGTGCATGTATGTGTGTTTATGTACATATGTGTGCATGTGCATGTTGTTGTGCATACATCTATGTGTGTGTTTGCATTTGTGCGTGCATACATATGTGTGTGTGTGTGTATTTATGTATATGCATGTGTATTTGCTAGTGTGTGCATGCATGTGTGTGTGTGAGGGCATATGTGTGTGTCCATGTTTGTAGGCTTGCTTTAACATTTTTGTATGTGTGTGTGTTGGTATGTGTGCTATTGCCTATGTGCATGGGCATGCATGTGTGTTTGAATGTGCATATGTGTGTATGATTACAAATGTGTGTGCACTTATGTCATTACGTGCATGTTTTATATGTATGAGTAGAAGTGTGCACATGTGTGAGGGTTTATCTTTACATGCATGTGCATGTGTGCGCATGCATTTGTGTATGTGAGTGTATCTATATATGTGCTTGTATGTGTGCATGCATACATACGTGTGTGTGTGTGTGTGTGTGTGTGTGTGTTTATGTCTTTGTGTACATATAGGGATGCGCATGTGTGTGTACATCTATGTGTGCATGCATTTTGGTTTTGACTACAAGCATTATGAGAAAATTTGATTAATACCTAATTTGACGATTGATGGTGTTACATTTGATCTCTTAAATATCTTGGAATACAACTTTTTTAAAAGATTTATTTTAGTTATTCAAATTTGTTTCTTTAGTTTGGTTATATTATAATATAACTCTAAATCATCTCTTATATGAGGTTTACATTGCATTGATTTGTTTATGATACAATGTTGTTTATGCTTAATTACATTGGTAATTTTTAATAAATCTAAATAATGTTTAAACTATTCTCGTTGGGCACATCTCGATGAGCTTTATCCCATTGAATATTCATTTTTTTATCTTTATATAATTTGTTTTCCAAGATTTTAGCTTGCTTAAAAAGCTATTTTGATTTCTACAAGATGTATCGATCGATATTGTTATGCTCAAGCTCCTTGGTGTTTTGGTATGCAACTTACAAGTACAAATAATCCCATCTTTTTAAAACTTTTTTTTGATATATTTCTACAATTGTGTAAATCTAAATCTCCTCTATTATGACATTTAAATCTCTTTGATTTTTTTGTATTATATTTATTTGACTTATATAATTTCAGCATTAATATATATTTACTAAATATCAAAATATTAATTTATTATTGTTTTTTTGTTATTTATCTTGGCAATTAATTGTAATTACAAGTGATGTCCTATTTAGATGATAAAAATCTTGTTGGGCTCATCTTGATGGTTCATATCTAATTAAATATTTATTTTCATAATTCTTAATATTTTTAGGCATTTGACATACTTTTTTTTTGTTTATTGAGTTATACCTTATTTTACAAAAATGAGGCTATTACACTTGATCTCCTTAATATTTTGGAGTGCAAAGTTTTTGAAAAATTTATTTCATTTCTTTAAAAACTTTTCTTGATTTAGTTATATTATTGTGTAACTACAAATCCCTTCTTGTTTGACATTTATATGACTTTGACTTCCTTATTTTATGATACTTCAATTTTTTTATTCTAATTTTAATATACATTTAATTAATTTTAAAATATAATTTATATTTTTTTATTCTTATTTACTCATGAAATTATTATTAGTTCCAACTGATATCTAATCATATTAAAACAAACATCATTAAACTAATTTAATTTTTTTAGTTAATTTTTTAATTAAGGATCTTAAACTCAATTTCCTTTGTAACTTAGAATGCAACTATCCAATAAAATGTATTTCATTTTTTTATTTGCTCATCTTATACATTTATAATACTATTAAGCTCTAATTCTTCTCTCACATGACCTTTGAATGGTTTTGATTTTGTTATAATTAATACTTTTATTTATGCCATTTTTTATTTAAATTATATTTTCTTAATACAAAAATAGTAATTAATTTTTATTTATTCCTACATCATATTGTAATTGCCAATAATTCTAAATTAATATTGATTGAGATGAAGTAAGAGTTGTTAGACTTGTTTTGATGAGTTTTATCAAATTAAATAGTCAGTAATATATTTTAAAATATTTAATTTTCATGTCTTTTGATATACTTTACAACACGTTTTTATTTGTCCTCAGTGTGTTAGAGTGTGACTTACAAAATAATTTATGTCATTACTTCGAACTTATTGGTTTGATTGGTTATAATACAATGCAATTTCAAATCCTTCTTTGTTTGACTCTTATGACAATTTGATTTGGTTATATTCAATTACTTAAATTTATGTCATTTTAGTTTTAATATAAATTTACTTATTAAAATAATAATTTATTATTATTTAAGCTTATTTATTTTAGATATTCTATATAATTCCAAATGTGGTGTAATAAAGAAGCAACAAACATCATTAAATTCATATCAATATGCTTATTCTAATTAAATTTTAATTTTACCTTTTTTAACTATCAATGTTTGAGTTGATCTACTAGGTCTTTGAAAAAGCAAATTACTCATATAATTTATCTCATTTTTTAAATATTTTTTTTTCAATTGGTTATATTATTACAAAATGCTAATTTTGTGCATATATAATCCCCTATATTGCATTGATTTAGTTGAATTACATTACTTCAATTTATCTTTTTTCAACATTATTATAAGATTTTTTAAAACTAAATAAATTTATATTAGTATTTGTGTTTAATTAAGTTGTAATTCATGATAATTCTCTTCTTTTTTGACCTTTACAACTCTTTAATTTAAAAATATTACATTATACTTTTGGATTAGTTTTTAATGTTTTCATAATAACTCCAAATGAGGTCCAAGAGAGATGATACAAATGTCATTTGACTTATATAGAAGAGCCATATCCAAAAAATATTCATTTTTATTAGTTTTAAATATTTTATTTTTGAAGGTTTTGGCACACTTTATGAGTAATTTTATTTAAAAACATGATTTTCTAATTGTTGATGTTCCACTCAATTTCTTTTATATCCTAGAATTCGTCTTTATCACACATCTTATCTCATTTCTTCTAAAGTTTCACTTTGGTTTGTTTATATTACTATAAAACACTAGTTCTTCTAAAGTCACCTTCTCTTCTCTTTGATTTGATTATATTATGTTAATTTAATTTATCTCGTTATAGCTTTATGGTCTATTCACTTCATGTTAAAAAATTTTGTTATTAGTTGTGCTTGCTTACTTTCATGATTCAAAAAAATTACAAACAAAGTCAAATTTAGGCATAAAAGATGTCGCTCAACTTATCTCATTAAGCTCTATCACATTAAATATTTATGTTTTATATTTTTAAATTTTTTATTTTTTAAAGTTTTTGTATACTTTAGAGACGTGTTAGTTCTTGCTTTATTTTATGATTGAGAATTTTACACTAAACTTCATTAGTATTTTCAAAAGAAACCTTTTTAGTATATTTATCTCATCTCTTCTTTTGTGACCATTCCATCACCATAATTTTGTTATATCACATTATTGTAGTTTATCTTGTTTCATTTTTTATATTCATGTTGGCTTAATATTAAAATAGTTATTATTAATTATACTTATTAGCATTTTTAATTCATAGTAATTTAAAATGAGCTTTGATTGAAAGGAAAGAAGCATAGCTGAGCAACATTTTCATGCAATATATCTCAATTATTCAATTCTTTCTCTTTAAATTTATTGTATTACAATTTAAGTCTAACTCTCCGCTTATGTGATTATTCAATCTCTTTTATTTTGTTATATTATGTAATTAGTTTTTCATATTTACTTAGTTAACTCATACTGATTCCAAAGGAGAGCTAATTAAGATTAGAGAAATAACTTTATGTAGCTCTTAATGAGCTCTATCAAACTAAATATTTATTTCTATAATTTAGAAAAAATAATTTTCAAAACTTTTTCTATTTTATGAGACATTTGGAATCTTACCTAATTTAGTGATTGATGATGTTTGATTTAGTTACTTTAGAATCTTCAAATGCAATATTCTCTTATAATTTATCTCATTTCCTAAAAGTTTTCATTTTGCTTTGGTTATATCTCTATGAAAGTCTAATTTTACTCTTAAGTGGCTTTTACAGCACTTTTATTTAGTTGTTTTAGATAGGTTTTACTTAATATTTAAATAATAAATTATTTTTATTTATGCTTATCAAATTTGATAATTCATTAAAATTCTAAACGAGATATGATGGAGTTAAAACATTGTCACTATAGTCGTTAGAATATAGTCTATCCAATTGTTTTGGCACACCATATGATGCATTTTAATTTGCACCGAATTTGTTGATCAACAATGTTACACTTGATCCAATCTCTTCCTTGAAATGCAACTTTTCTATATAATTTATCTTATCTTTTAAATTTGTTTGCGTTCAGTTGGCTATATTATAATTTCACACCAAATTCTCTCTACGATGAGCATTGCATCACTTTAATTTTGTTATATTATATTTCTTCAATTGGTCTAACTTCAATATTAAATTTATTTACATAAAATAAATATAATATATTTTATTATTTATACTTTTTTCTTTGTTAATTTGTAATAAGTTTAAATAATGTTTAATCGAGAACAAATAAGTATTGGTGAACTAGTCTTAATGAGCTATATATGTTTTAAAAATATTCTTTTTTCAAATATATTATTTTTTATGATATTTACATGTGTTATAGTTCATTTCAAGTAGTGCATGACTTGACAAAAGAGAACATTACTAATCTGGAATACAGTTTTTATTATAATTTATCTTTACCTTATTAGATATTTTATTTTGGATAATTTTTTATCATTTTATGAGACATTTAAATTTGTACCTTAATTTACAATAGGTGATGTTGAAATCAAGCTCCTTAGTATGTAGGAATGCAACATTTGTCTACAAGTTATCTCATTTGATCAAATTCTTTACTTTCATTTTATTATATTATTAAGAAATTCTAATTCTACTCTTGTGTGACGTTCACATTTCATTTATTAGGATTTCTAACATTGATTTAATTTAATAAATGTTTGTAATTTTGCATATGTACTTTTTAGAAAAATAATAATTTATTAAACTTTTTTGCTTATATATATTGGTATTTTGAAAAAATTCTAAATGAGACCTTGTCGAGAAAAAAATAAAAGTCATTGCACTCGTCATGAAGAGCTCTATATAACTAAATGTTTATTTTTTTAAAATTTCTAATTATTTTATTTTTTTATGGTTTAGCATACTTTATGAGGTATTTTTATTTGTACCTGATTAGATGATTAAGGTTATTGTAGTCATTCACATTGGTGCCTTGGAATTAAAAATCTCAATGCAATTCATCTCTTTTTTTCAAATTATTTGTTTTCATTTTGTTTTACTGTTATGTAATTTTAAATCACACCTAGCATGTCATTTATATCACTTTGATTTGGTTTTATTATACTTCTTATATTTTCTTGTATCAATTATAAAATCTATTAACTAAATATTATAGTTTTAATTTATTATTCTTTATGCCTATTCAATTTGCTATTTTGTAGTGTTTCCATACAATGTTTAATTAAGACAAGATAAAATTGTTGGACTCGTCTTGAAAACATTCTTTTTATATTTTTTTATTTTTCTATGACTTTTGCATATTTTATAAGAAATTTTGTTTTGTACCAAATTTGATAAATTTTGTTGACAACTTGATTTCCATAGTATTTTGGAGTACAACTTTTTTGTGCTAATTAACTTATTTCTTTAAATATTTCACTTTGATTTTTGTTATATTACTATGTTAATGTAAATGGCCTATTATATGATTTTATATCACCTTTATTTTTTTATGTTACATAACTTGAATTTATCATATTTTAGTTCTTATATATTTTGGTTGAATATTAAAATAATAACGCATTATTACTTGTGCTTAGTTAATTTGATAATTCATAGTAATTCCAAACAAAATTTGGTTGAGATGAAGTACACATCATTAGATTGAACCTGATGAGTATCAAACAAAATGTACATTTATTATTTTTAAATATTTTGCATTCTTGGATTGTTATGTGATTTATCGAACATTTGATTGCTCATATGATTTGATGATCAAGAATGTTACGCTCCACCTTTTGATTGTCATGAAATGCATCTTTTGTATATCATATATCACATTTTTGAAATATTTCTCTTTGATTTCATTTTTTTACTATGAAACTAAAAATCACACTCTTGTGATCTTAACATCACTCTATTTGGTTATATTGCATTTCATAAATTAACTTAATTTAAACAATAATGTAAACTTTTTTATTATTAAATTTAACAATTTGTTATTATTTATGTCAATTAAATTTGGCAATTCAGAGTATTCTAGGTGAGATTTGGTCGACCTAAAATACACATCTGAACTCATCTTAGTGTGAACTATCAAACAAAAAACATATTTAATAATTTAAATTTTTTTTTATTTTTACCACAATTTATGAGAAATTTTGATCTTTGTGTAATTTGATAATTTAGAATGTTGCACTAAATCTCATAAGTTTTTTGGAATGTGACTTTGCATTCAATTAACCTCTTTGTTTTTTCAATGTTTCATTTTGATGTGATTTTATTACTATGTAACTCCAAATTTTTTATGACATGACCACGATATTGGCTTGATGTGGTGATATTATATTTGTTTAATTTATCTTATTTTTGCTTTAATATATATTTACAAAATAGTGAAAATAATGAATTATTTTTATTTAAGATTATTTAATTTTTTTAATTCATAGTAATTCTATAAAAGGTTTTATCAAGATGAAACTAATATCATTAGAGTTAGTTTCATGAGCTAAATTAAAACAAATATTAAATTTGCTATATTTATAATTTTTTATTTCTTGGTTTAGTACTTGTTTTTTACTAGTACCAAATTTAATAATCGAGAATCCTACATTCAATTTCCTTCACATTTTCAAATGCAATTTTTTATAAAAATTTTCTTATTTCTTTAAATGTTTTACTTTGTTTTGTTTATATTAGTATGGAACACTAAATGTGCTCCTGCATGACCTTTATATCATTTTGAGCAGTTTACATTATATTATTTAAATATATATCTCATTTTATCTTTTATATATGTTTACTTAAGATATAAATAATATTTTCTTGTTATTTAAGATTATTATTTACTTTAATAATTCATAGTAATTGCATATGAGCTCCGATTAAGACAAAACAGACACCGTTCTCATCTCAATGAGTTCTATGCAACTAAATATTTATTTTTTTGTAAACACTTCATTTTATAGTATTGTGATAGGCTTTATAATATGTTTTTGAGCCTGATTTAATAATCCAAAGTGTTGCACTCGATCTTTTTAGTTGCTAGGAAAAAAACTTTTCCATAAAAGTTTCCTTTGTTATTCAAAAGTTAAACTAATTAGTTGTATTACAATGTAATGTAAGCTCTCCCCTTATCTGACATTTATATTACTCTAATTTGTTATGTTATAATATTATTTAAGCTCTATTACAATGAAAATTCTAAGTAATTCCAAATGAGATTTCATTAAGATGCAACAAACATTATTTGGCTCATCTTATTGATCTCTATCTATATTGAAATTAATTTATACATTTTTTTTAAAATATTGTATGTGGTTTCTTAGCATGATTTATTAAACATCTCATTTTGTTAATATTTCTTTAATATCTAGGAATTCAAATTTCCCAAATAATTTATATAATTTCTTCAAATTTATAATTTTTTTTTATTATATTGCAACGAACTCTTATTCTACTCTTATTTATCAATTACATCACATTTTTTGTTACATAGAATTTCCTTAATTTATTTGATTTCTTCTTTAATACATATTTTTTTGATATCAAAAAATTTATTCGTTATTATCTTTCTTATTTTCTTTGGTAATTGGCATGTAATTCCAAATGTAGTCAAAAGAGGTGAAACAAACATCATTAGACTAATCTCAACTCACTCTTTTCATTTAAAAATATTTTTTTATATTTATAATTAATTATTTTCATTAGTTTTGGCATATTTTAAGAGGAATTTTGATTCATATCTAATTTGGAGTTCAAGGATGTTACACCTGATCACCTTAGTATCTTAGAGCAACACTATTCATATTGTTATTCTTATTCCTTAAAATATTTTTCTATGATATGATCATATTATAATGTGACTAAATCTATTGTTATGTGATATTTACATTAGTTTGGTTTTCTTATATTACATTTCTTCAATTTATCTTATTTTAGTATTAATAGCTATTTCTTAGCATAAAACAACAATTTCTTACTGTTTATTCTTATTTAATTTGATAGTTCATAATACTTTCTTATAAGACCCAACTAAGCTAAAAGAAACATCATTGTCCTCATCTAAATGGTCTTTATCTTATTTAATATATTTTAAAATTTCTTAATTATTTCATCTTAAGATTTTGACATGCCTTGTGAGGCCTTTTGATTTGTAATTGATTTTGATGATCTTGGATATCACAAAAACGTTTTCTAGTATTTTTTAAAATAAATTTTCTATATAATTTATTTGATTCCTTTAAATTTATTTTTTTAATTGGGTATGTTAATTTGAACATAAATTTTCCTATGGTGTGGCCATTACATCACTTTGTTTAAAAATATCACTTTTTTAAATTTTATCTTTTTACTATATTATATATTTAATTAATGTAAAATAACTAATTATTTATGATTTAAGTTTAATTTTTTTGGTAATTTATAGTTATTTTGAAGAAGGTCAGACGAAGATAAATAAAAGTTGTTGGACTCATCTTCATGAGCTGTATCAAAGTAATTATTTATTTTATATTTTAAAAATGTTTATTTTATAGGGTTTTAACATGCTTTGAATTCAATTAAATTATGTAATATTCATTGATTGATGATTTTACTCTTGATCTCCTTGGCTTCTTGGTATGCAACTTGCCAATATAGTTTACCTCATTACTTGAAATATTTTGCATTTATTTGGCTACAATATTATGTTTTTCTAAATGTCCTCTTATGTGACCATTACATAGCTCTCATTTGGCCAACTTACATTTGTTTAATTTATCTCATTTTTATAATAATATATACTTAATATTTAAAAACATAATTTAGTATTGTTTATGCTTATCCAATTTGCTAATTTGCATTAATTTTGAAAGAGATTTAATGGAGATATAATAAGAATTATTTCACTCATCTTTGTACTCGTGGCAAACATTATACAACAAAATATTCATTTTGTATTTTTTAATATTTTATTTTTGAAAATTTATCCTTACTGTATGAGACATTTCAACTTGTGGCTTATTTGATGATCTTTGATGTTACACTAAACCTCCTCTATGTCTTAGATTGCGACAGTCTCATAAAATTTATATACTTTCTTCAAGTACTTTTTCCTTAATTTTATTATATAACTATGAAAATCTAATTTCCTCACATGTGAAAAAAATCCTTTGATTTGGCTATATTACATTGATTTTTTTAAAATTTTATATATTTGACTTTTATAATTCATAATAATTCCAAACGAGGTGTAATTGTGATGAAACAAATGTTGTTAGACTCATCTTGATGAGCTCCATTTAATATAAAATTCTTTTTTCTTTTTTTAAATATTTTCTTATAAAGAGTTCTTGCATTACATATGGGATATTTTTTTCTTCTTGATTAAATCAATGAGTATGTTACACAAAACCTCCTTAGCTCCGTGCATTGAAACATCAATTTATAAATTGTCTCATTTCTTCCAAATGTTTGCTTCGATTTTTTTAAATTACTATGTAACTACAAATCTCCGCTTGTTTGAAATTTAATAGCTTTTATGTTTTTTATGAAATAAATTAAATGTCTTATTTTCATTTTAATATATATTTACTAAATATTTTAAAAAATAATTTATTATTATTTATGTTAATTTCCTTTCGAAAGTTTGTAGTAATTCCAAATTAGCTTTGATCAAGAAAAAAGCAAACATTAGTATATTCATCTTGAAAAGCTCTATCCAATTAAATAAACATTTTATGTTATTAAGTATTTTATTTACTTGAGTTTTGGCATGGTTTAAAAGATATTTAGATTCATATATTAGATGAAAATTGAAGATGTTAACACTCGATCTCCTTTGTATCTTGTAATGCAACCTTTTCACACAATTCTTGTCATTTCTTCGACATTTATTTGGCTATCATACATTACTTTAATTTATCACATTTCAACTTTAATACATACTTTTGTAACATTTAAAACATAATTTACTTTTATTTATGTTTAATTAAATTTTTTAATTCATATTAATTTTAAGCATGATCTTGGTTGGATACTATTGGACTTGTCTCAACAATCTCCATATAATTAATTATTGAATTCTAATTTTTTTTTAATATTTTTCATAATTTTAGTATATTTCACGTAATAATTTTCTTCATTTATATAGCTTTCTCATAAACTTTGTCTCATATTTTGAAAGTTTTTATTTCTATTTGGTTATATTACTTTGTAAGTGTCAATCCTCTCTAGTTTGATGTTTAGATGGCTATGAATTTTCTATTACATTACTTTAACTTATCACATTTCAATATTAATTTATGTTTACATAAAATTGAAATAATAACTGATAGATAATTATGCTTATCAAATTTTTAACTCCAAAAAAAAAATCAAAACAAGGTCCCGTCAAGATTATGAAAATGTCATTGGAATTGTCTCATTGTCCTCTATCCAATTTAATATTTATTTACTTCATATTTTTAGTATTTTATTTCTTGTTGTTTGACACAATTTATGAGAGATTTTAATTCTTTTATGACCTATTTATCAAGCAAGTTATATTCATCTCTTTATTATATTGGAATGCAACTTTGTTTTGTTATTGAACTTATTTATTAGAAGTTTTTTTGTTTGATTTGGTTTTATTTCACTGCAACATCAAAATCTCTTTTAACATTAATATATGTTAACGTAAAATTAATATAATAGTTAATTAATTTTAATTTTTTAATTAATTTGGTAGTTGGCATTAATTATGATTAAGTTCTGTTCGAGAGGAATCAATCTTGATTAGACTCACCTCGACAAGTGCTATTCAACTGAATATACTTTTTTTAGCATTTTCATGCTTGCTAAGAAATTTTGATTCATTACTAATTTAATGGCTGATGTTGTTACACTCGATCTCCTGAGTGCCTTAGATTATAGCTTCACATATATACTTTTCACATTTTTTCAAATGTTTCATTTTATTTATGATATATTATTGTATAACAAAAAATCTCTTACCATGTGAACTTCACAATGCTTTCATTTGGTAACCTAGCATTGCATAAATTTACTTTTTTATATTTAATACAAATTTGTTTAGCCTTAAACTAATGAATTCTTAGTCTTTAAGCATATTTACTTTGGTAATTCAATGAAATTCTAAACTAGTTTCGATCAAGTCTAAGCAAACATTGTTAGACTCATCTAGTCAAACTATATCAAATTAAGAAATTCGATTCGATTAATTTCCTTTTTCATAAAACATTCGATTTATGTCTATTTTGATAATTGAAGATGTTATACTCAATCTCTGCAATATCTCATAATATAAATTTTTTGAACAACCTTAGTCTTTTTTTAAAATTTTTATATTTATGTTTTTAAAATTACAACAATAAAACTCTTTGCTTTTGAAACCTTTGCATCACATTGATTTGGATAAATTGCTTTGCTTCAGTTAATTAAATTTTATGTTCAATAAAAGATAAATTTATAATTATTTAATATTATATATTTTTGTATTTCACAGAAACTAAAAATAGGGTCTAACCATGATGATAAAGATATCACTAGACTCATCTCAATAAGTTTTATGCAATTAAATATTAATTTTTGTTTGTAAATATTTTATTTCTTAGATTTTTAACATATTTTATGAGATATTTCAATTCATACATGATATAATGATCAAGGACATTACACTCAATCTCCTTAATACCATGGAGTCGACCTTTATAAAAATTTATCCCTTTTTCTAAGTAAATTAAATCATCCACTTTTATGACGTTTACTTTGCCTTGATTGTTTTGTTACCTTGTTTCAATTAATATGATTTTAGGTTTATATATTTACTTTTTATTAGAAACTCAATTTACTATTGTTTTTCATATTTTAACTTTCCAATTTTCATATAATTTTTATCCATGTTTGATCAAGACAAAATAAACATCATTGAATGCATCACAATGATTTCTATTTAAGTAAATATTCATTTTTTATTTATAAATATTTTCTTTTCTTATGTTATGCCATGAATTATGACGCAATTAGATTCATGCCAAATTTGATGACATTGGATGCTCACTCGATTTCCTTAGTACTTCGAAACCAACTTGCTTGTTCAATTTATCTTAATTGCTAAAATGCTTTTTAGTTATTTAGGTATATTATATTGTTTCAATTTATATTATTTCACCTTAAACACAAATGTGTTTACTTAATATTAAAATAATAATTTGTAGTTATTTATGTTTAGTTACTTTGGTAATTCATGATATTTACAAATGATGTCTAATTGAGATGGAACAAGCATCATTGGAATCATCTAAAAAACTTCTATCCAATCAATGTTTATTTTTATATGTTTTCATATTTTTATATGGTTTTATCACACTTTATTTGTAATTTTATTTAAAAATGTTTTTGATAGCCAAGGGTGTTATACTATATCTCCTTAGTATCTTTGGATACACCATTCCTATATAATTTATCTCTTTTTTCAAAGTATATGATTTGATTTAATCATATTGCTATGTAACTCAAATTCGCTTTTCGTGGAGCTCTACATCACTTTGACATCGTTATATTACATTCTTTCGATTTATCTCATTTTAGCTTTGATAGATATTTACTTATTATTAAAATAATAATTTATTTTTTTTACACTTCAATTATTATTTCGCAATAATTCCAAACTAGATTTGTTCAAGTAAAACAATATTATTGGGCTCATCTTGACATGCTCCATCAAATTAAGTATGTATTTTTAAAATTTAAAATATTCAAGTTTCCAAGTTTTTGGCATGCTTTGTAAATTATTTTCATTTATATGATATTTTGAGATTAAGCATATTATACTGGAACTCTGTACTATCTTGGAAGGCAACATTTGTGTAGAATTTATCTCATTTGTTCACACAATTTCACATTTATTTTGTCAAATTATTATGAATCCCCTGATTCTTTACTCATGCCATATCTCATTATTTCATTTTGATTATATTACATTGTTTCAATTTTTCTCATTTCAAATTTAATTTATATATATAAATAAAAATATAAATTATATTTTAATGCAATAAATTAATATCAAATGACATAAAATTAAGATAAAGTAAATGTCGTTTGACTAGTCTCAATAAGTTCTATCCAATTAAAAATTTATTTTCATACTTTAAAATATTTTATTTGACATGCATTATATGCATTAATGATCAAAGTTGTTACACTTTAAATTATTAATACTAGGGGAAACAATTTTTCAAATCAAATTATCTCATTTCTTTAAATTATTAGTTTTGAATTAGTTATATTATTATCTAACTCTAAATCAACTCCTATGTCACTTTTACATAACTTTTTTCTTATATTAGTTTCTTTATTTATCTCATTTCAACTTTAATATACATTTAATTAATATTAAAATAATAATGTATTATTTGTTTTCTTATTTATTTGGGTAATTCATTGTAATTCAAAATGAGCTTTAATTTACAAAGAAACTATTGTGTTTGAATTGTGCCTGTAAGCTCTATGTAGTTAAATATTCATTTTTCAATAGATATAAATTTAATTTTTTATAGTTTTAATATGCTCTATAAGAGATTTTAATTTGTACATGATATGATGGTAAGGGACGTTGCCCTTCATTTCCTTAGTATCTATGAATGTAATTTTTTCATACAATTTCTCTTATTTATTCAAATTTGTTACTTCTATTTGGTCATATGACAATTTTACTCTAAATCTCCTATCGTGTGACCATTACATCACTTTTATTGTATTATTTCATAGTACTTTAAGTCATTTGATTTCTTTCTCAATATGAGTTTATTTAATATAAAATAATACTTTATTTTATTTATGCTAATTTTTATCTTTAATTCATACTAATTCCAAACTAGGTTTGATTAAGACAAAATTGATGTTAGTTGACTCTATGTTGAGCTCCACCAAATTATATATTCATTTCTATATTTATATTATGTTTCATGAATGTATCTCTTTTCATCTTTAATATATATTTAGAAAATATGAAAATAATAAGTTTTATTATTTATTCTTATTTATATGAGCAATTTAAAGGGATTAATTAAGAGGTAAAATTTAAAGAAAACAAATATTGCTGGACTCATCTCGAGATGTTGTATACCATTTGATACTTATTTTTTATTTTTTAATTTTACTTGCATTCTCAGGGTTTTGTATGTTTTATGAGAATCACTATTCATACTTGACTTCATGATTATGTATGCTACACTTAATCATCTTAATAACTTTGAATGACACTTTTTATTTCAATTTCTCATTACTTAAACATTTTGGATTTCATTTAGTTATATTACAATAAAACTCTTATTAAACTCAAACGTAATAGTTATATCACTTTCATCTAGTTTAAAAGCTAAAACTTAATTTATCTCCTTTTAGATTTTATATATATTTACATAATAATAAAATAACAAATTAGGCTTATGTACTTTGTTGATTCGTTATAAGATCAAGCAAGGTTGATCGAGAAAAGCCAAACATCACTAAACTTGTCTCAATGAGTAATATCAAATTAAATATTAATTTTTATATTTCTAAATATTTTTTTTGGTTTTTGCCAATTGTGATTAGACATTGTAATTTCTACTAAATTTAATAATTGAGGATGTTATACTTCATACCTTAAGTATCATGAGAAGCATTTTTTGTGTATAATTAACAATTTTTTGAAATAGCTTTCTTTGATTTTATTAGATTACTATGTAAATCTAATTCTTTTATTATGTGATCTTCATGTTGTGCTGTTTGGGCTGATTAGCATCCTTTAATTTATCTTATTTAAGATTAAATATATATTTACTTAATATTCGAAGAATAATTTATTAATATTTATCCTTTAAAATTTTTTATTTATAGTAATTCTAAATGAGATTTGATTAAGAAACAATAAACATGATTGAACGCATCTTGACAAGCATTATCTAATTAAATATTACTTTTAATATTTGTAAATAATATTATATAAGGTTTTGATAACTTTTACAAGAAATTTAAACTTATATGTGATCTGGACATTAAGGATATTAGACATGATCTTTTTAATAACTTTGAATGCAATGTTTTTTACATAGTTTCTCATTCTTTTAAATGTTTTGCTTTGAATTAGTTATGTCACTATATTACTCTAAAAGTCCTACAGAGTATCATTACATCAATTTAATTTTGTTGTAATTAACTCAATTTTTATTTGATATGTATTAAATTTATATGAAATCAATAATTTTTTGTTATTTTTTTTAAATTTTCTTAATAACAAAATTACAAAAGAGGTCTAATCTTGAAATTGTAAGTATTTAGTGTTATTTTAAGCAAAACAAAGAAAAAGAATTTGAATAAAGGAAAAAATATTATGATTAAATTACATTCAAAGACACTAAAATGATCAATTATATTCCAACATTTTAAGGAGATCAAGTTTGACATCCTCAATCATTATATATCAGACACTAATCAAATTATATTAAAAAAATGTGTTAAAACCTCAAAAAATAAAAAAAATTAAAATATAGAAAAAATAATTTAATTATATAGGGCACATAGATGAATCCAACAATAGTTGTTTCATTTTGATCAAACTTTGGATTGAATTACACTCATTACAAAAATAATAATCATAAATTAAAAAAAAATGTTATTTTATTAACAGGTAATTAAATAGGAAAGCCAAAAGAGATAATTTGAAACAATGTAATATACCAAAATCTAGTCAAATTAAGCTCAAACAAGTGGAAATTTATAGTTACAAAGTAAAATAACAAATTTAATGCGAAAACCTTTAATAAATTGAGATAAAGTTTACAGTAAAATTACATTACAATGTAATAAGGAGATCTATAGTCATTTTTTAACAGACATGAATAAAAATGTTGCAGAAAATTGGGCAAAATCCTAAATCATAGAGTATTTAATATCTGGATAGTTAGAGCTCGTTAAGACAAGTGCAATGACATTTATTATTGCTGGATACTATCTGCTTTGGTATTATTACCAATTACAATAATAAATAAGCATAAATAATAATAAATGATTATTTTAGTAATAAGAAAATTTATATGAAAACTAAAATAAGATAACTTAACTAACTAATATATAACCAAACTGAACTTAAAATTTTGTTTAAATAATATTGCTTATATAAGAAAGTTGCATTAAAATGTATTGAGGAGATTGAGTGTAACATTCCTGATCATCGAGTTTGGTACAACTTGAAATATGTCTTAAAATGTGGCACAACCTTTGAAATGCTAAACGAAAAAAATAGAAATCAATATATAGTTTTATATTACTCATCAAGATGTATTTAACGATGTTTGTTTCATCTTAATTGGACCTCATTTGACATTGCAGTGAATTATAAAAGTTGAAAAAATTAATGATAAATTCTCTTTTTTTTGTAAACATATATAAAAAAAATAAACAAGCTAAATTGAAGCAACATAATATAACTAAATCAAAATGTTGCAGAGGTAACATTGGAGGAGATTTAGAGTTATATAGTAACAAAATCATGTCAAAGAAAAAAGGTTTTTTGAAATGAGAGAAATTGTATTGGAAAGTTACATTTTGAAAACAATTATTCCAATTAAATTTGACCTCATTTTGAAACACTATGATTTTAAAAAAATAAATAACCATACATAAAAAATTATTTTTTATTTTAAATAAAAATAAAGTTAAAACTAAATTAGAGCAAATTGATGTAGCATAATAAAATAAAATAAAGTCTAACGAACTGTAACATGAGTTGAGATTTATTGTTTCATTACAATATATCTATATTAATGTAAAACATTTCGAAAATTTAAACAAATTATACCAAAAAGTATATTCCAAGATACTAAGTAGATAATGTGTAATTTTCTCAATCATTAAATCTTGTACGAATCAAAATATAACGTTAAGCATCATAAAGCTATAAATAACAAAATATGTCAAAACTTAAAAATGATATTCTAGTGTATAGAGCTCCTATAAGCGAGTCCAATGACATTTGTTTTATATCTATCAAACCTCATTTGAGATTACTGTGAATTACCAATGTAGAAAACTATAATTAATAATAAATTATTATTTTAATATTAAATAAATATATGTCAAAGGTGAAATGAGATAAATTTAATAAATGTAATACAACCAAATAAAAATGATGCAAATGTTAGATGAGATGAATTTATAGTTACTTAGTAATGTAACCAAATTCAAGAAAAAGCTTTGAACAAATAAAAACAATTATGCAAAAATTTTCATTCTAAGATTCTAAATAGACTAAGTGCAACATCATCACGAATTAAATTGCGTGAGAAAAATATGTCATAAAATACACAAAATTGTAGAAACTTTAATATTTTTAAAATATTAAAAATTAGTATTTCATTGAACAATCCCTATCAAGATCAGTCTAATAATGTTTATTTCATAATAATTGAACTCCTTTGGACTAACTATAACTTAGTTAAGTAAATAACGATAAATAATACAGAATTATTATTTTAATTTAAGTAAACATATTCTAATACCAAAATGAGAAAATGTTTTCCAATGTAATATTAAAATTATAGCCAAATTTGCATTCCAGGTTACTTAGGAGATTGAGTGTAATAAGTATGGCCATGAAATCAGGAACAAAGTATGATATAAATGAAAAAACAAAAATAAAAACAATTTAATTTTTAAATATAAAGTAAATAAGTATTAAAACTAAAATAAGATAAAATGAAGCAATGTAATCAACAAAATCAATACCAGTTCTAGTGGAGGACATTTAGAGCTACATACTAATACAATCTAATTAAAATGAAAATATTTTAAAAATGAGTGAAATTATGTATGAAATTTCTATTTCAAGATGCTATCAAGAATGTGTAGAACATCCTTGAACAATAGATTTGATTCAAATAAAAATATCTCGTAAAGAATGCAAAACTATTATAAAATAAATTTTTTAAAAATGTGAAATCAAAATTCATGTTTGATAGAGCTCATAAAGAGTAGTCCAATTATGTTTGTTTCTTTTTTTATCAAATTTCATTTAGAATTAGTAAGAATTATCAAAATATATGCCCAAAAAGAAATAAAATAATATTTTAATATTTTGTAAATATATATTAAAGGTAAAATGAGATAAATTTTAATAATGTATTATAACAAAACTATGGTGATATGAAGGTTAAATTAAAGAAGACTTATATTTACTGAGCTACATAACAATATAAACAAGAAAAAGTTGAAGAAAATGAAATAATTTCTACAAAAGAGTTGCATTCGATGACACTATGAAGATTGAGGGTAACATAATCGATTGTTGATTAAGGTTTGAATAAAAATATCTCATAAAGCATATTAAACACCTACAAAATTGTATATTTGAAATTTAAAAAATATTTCATTAGACATAGATATAAGTCTAACAATGAATTTTTCATCTTCAACATATATTGTTCAAAATTTGACATGTAAAATTAAATAAAAAAAATAAAAAAACTTTTATGTCATTATTATAAAAAATAATATGAATATTAAAATAAGATAGTTTGAGCTAATATAACCAAAAAAATAAAAATGATGTAAATGTCAAATTAGAGGAAATTAATGTTTAATAGTAATATAAGAAAATTAAAGTGAATAATTTGAAAAAATAAGATAAATTTTGCAGGAAAGTTAAATTCTAAGATACAAAGGAGATTGAGCATGACATTCTCAATCGTCACATAAGTTTAGTTAAAATGCCTTATAAAACATAACAAAACCATACAAATGAAAACAAGAAAAAGTATAGAAAAAATAGCTCACATGGAGTTGAGTCCAATGATGCTGAGTTCGCCGCGATCAGACCTTATCTAGAATTACTTTTAATTCACACAGTAAATAAGCATTAAAAATAAATTAATTCTTGAAGACTAAGTAAGTACATATTAGGCAAAAATGAGATAAACTATCATAATGAAATATAATCTAATCAAATCTATGTTATAGCCACATGAAACAAGATTTAGAGTTATAGAGTAATATGACTTAAATAAAGTGAAAAAGTTTTAAAAAATCGATTAATTGTATACAAATGCATTAAAAAAATACTAAGGAGATTGTTTGTTGCATTCTTGATCATCAAATTTGGTAAAAATTAAAATGTCTTATAATGAATGTAGAAACACTAAATAATGTATTTGGGAAAATTCAATTCATAACTAATTTGATAATTAAGTATGTTACACTCAGTTTGCTAAATATATTAGAATGCAACGTTCTTATATAATTTATCTATTTTTTTTAATTATTTTGCTAGAATTTATCTAATTTTATCATTAACACCTATGCACTTAATATTAAAATCATAACATTTAATTATTTATGCCCATTTTTTTTGGTTGTTCAGAAAAATTTCAAACAAAGTTTAATTTACAAGGACAAAAGTTATTGGACACATCATAACAACCTCCATTTTATGAAATATTTAGTTTTTAAGATTTTAAATAATGAATGTTCTATTATTTTGGCTTGTATAATGAGACATTTTCATTGTTACTCAAAATGATGATTGAGGATGTCATACATGATCTCCTTGGTGTATTGGAATGTAAAATTCTCAAACAGTTTGTCTTATTTCTTTACATTTGTTTCTTTGATTTGTTTATATTTCCTTAAAACACTAATCTCCTCTTGTGTGACTTTTACATGTCCTTGATTTTGTTATATTTGATAGAATCAAGTTATATATTTACATGAAATTGAAATAAAAATTTCTTATAATTTATTCTTCTTCACTTATCTAACTCGTAGTAATTTCAATTGAGGTTTGATCAAAATAAAAAAAACTACATTTGACTCACGTTGACAAGACATATATAATTAAATATTCATGTTATAACATTAAATATTTTATTTTTTTAGTGCTTTTGCATGTTTTATGAGATATTTAAATTTGTATTTGAGTTTATTATCGATGATGCCTAGCACATTCCCTTTAGTATCTTAGAATGTAATTGCTCCATATAAGTTTTCTTATTTCTTCATATTTTTCAGTTCCAATTGGCTATATTGTAACTCTAAATCTTATCCCTTGTGATCCTTGCATAGATTTGATTTAATTATATTACATTGCTTTTATTAATGCTTATTTGCATAGGTAACTCACCATAACTACAAATGATGTTCGAGCAAGACGAAACACGTCATTAGACTCATTTGAAAAAAATCTTATATGATTAAATATTCTTTTTTATATTTTTAATTTCTTTTCTAAGTATAAGGCATAGTTCAAGAGATTTTGATTCATGTCCCATTTGATAATTGAGGATGTTACACTTGATTTTCTTTGTGTTCTAAAATGCATCCTATCTAACCAATTTATCTATGAAAAATAAATCTTATGCCTTATTGTGTGATCTTTACAACTCTGTGATTTAGTTTTATTGCATTGCTTGAATTTATCATATATCATCTTAAACACATCTTTACTTTATATAAAAATAACATTATTATTGTTATTATTACATATTTTCATAATTTTAAATATTTTATTTTGAAGTGTTTTTTTTGCATATTTTACATGGCATATAGATTCTTATAAGGCTTGCCAACCAAGGATATCATGCTATATCTCCTTTATATCTTAGAATGCAAGTTTTTCATATAATTTAACATTTGGTTTGAGTTTTCATCTTAATTTGTTTACGACAACTTCAAAATCTAATTCTCCTCTCACGTGACATCTAAATTGCTTTGATTTGTTATGTTACATTACTTTAATTTATCTCTTTTAATATTAACATATAATTACTTAGTATTACAAATATAATTTGTTGTTATTTATGCTTTTTCACTTTGGTAATTAGAAATAACACTAAATTGTGTCAGATTGAGACAAAACAATCATTATTTAACTCATCTTGATGAGCTCCATAGAATTAAATTTTATTTTAATATTTTAATTATTTTATTTGATATGATTTTTAAATGCCTTAAGAGACATTAGGATTTGCAATTGATTCTATGATCAATAATGTAACACTTAATCTTTTTAATATTTTAGAATACAAATTTGCTATAAATTTTATTTGCCTTTTTTAATATTTTTTGCTTTCGTTTGACAATATTACTATGTTATTCTAGATGTCCTTTCATGTGACCTCTACATTGATTTGTATAAGCTAATATTTCACTAATTTACTTTACCTTACTTTATCATTCATATTTATTTACTTAATATTAAAATAATAAGTTGTTATTATTAGCATACAAACTTAATTATGTTGTTAATTCATTATAATTCTAAAGAAAGTCTGATGAAGACAAAATAAATATCAATTGACTCATCTCAATAAACTTAGTCTAATTAAATATTTATGTAATATTTTTATACATTTAATTTGCCTGATGCTTGACACAATTTATGGGTTATTTTAGGTTATAATTCTTTTGTTTATTAGGTATGTTTAAGTAAAATGTTTTGCTTCAAATATTTTACTTTTATTTTGTTGTAATAATGTTTAACTTCAACTCAACTTTCATGTGATGTTTAAATTGCTTTGATTTAATTATATTATATTTCTTTAATTTTTCTCATTTAAACTTTCACATATATTTAAATAATATTAAACAAATGTATCTTTTAATTTCTAAATATTTTTTGGTAAGATGTTGTTATTCAAAATGAGGTTCTATTAAGAAAAAGAATGTTATTCGGCTCATCTTGTTGAGCTCTATCCAATTAAATATTTATTTTTATGTTATTAAATATTTTATTTTATGTGGCTTTTCATGTCTATAAGATGTTTTGAATTTTTTTACCTGAAGATGGACTATTTTATAGTTGGTCTTATTAGTATCTTGAAACAAAACATTTCTAGGTAATTTATCTTTTTATGAAATATATCACTTTTATTTCTTTGTATTACAATTTTACAGGAAATTTCATCTACTATGAGTTTTATATCGCTTTGATTTGGTTATAATAGATTCCATCAATTTATCTCTTTTCAACTTTAAAAAAATTTACTTTGTCTAAAAGAATAATATTTTATTATTATATTTTGAAATATTTTAATTTTTTGACACATATTATGAGATGTTTTGAATCATACATGATTCGATGGTCGAGGATGTTACACTTGATATTATTAAAATTTTAGAATTTGTCTCTCTCAAAGAATTTATCTCACAATAAGTTTGTTATATTATATCACTCAATTTATCTTTTTTTCTCTAGTATATATTTACATAATATTGAAATGATTATATATTATTATTTAAACTTATTTATTTTGGAAAATCATTATTTTTAAAAATGAAGCCTGTGAGAGAAAAAAATAGGCCTTATTGAACTAATGTCAATGAGCACTATCGTATTAAATATTTATTTTTTATATTACTAATTTTTTTTATTGAATTTTCATATCTTTCAAGATATTTTACTTTTTACTTGACTTGATAATGTAGAATATTGCACTCTGTCTCCTTCGTATGTCATAATGAAGCTTTCCCATATGTCTTTTCTCATTTATTAAAATGTTTTGCTTCTATTTTGTAATAGTATTATGTTATTACATGTCTTCAAATGTTTAACCATTGCATCACTTTAATTAGGTATCACTATATTTATTTAATTTAGCTCATTTTAGCTTTAATATAATTGTATATATATATACATATGTTTACTTAATATTTATAAAATATAATTTATTACTTTTTTTACATTTGTAATCTATAAAAATTCAAAACTAGTCTGTGCATGATGACAAAAAAGTCATTAGACTCATCATGATGTGCTCTACATGTTTAAATATTAATTTTGATGTTTATGAATATTTTTTGCTAGGGTTTAGCATACTTTTTGATATTTGTTTATTTATACCAAATTTAATGATTAAGTATGATACACTAGATCTCTTAAGTATCTTAGAATGGAAGTTTCTAAAGTAATTCATCTCTTTTCTTTGAATAATTTATTTTTATTATGTTTAATATGATGTAACTCTAAATCTGCTCTCTCATCAAATTTAAATCACTTTGATTTTGTTACATTACATTTCCTAAATTTATCTTATTTCAGCTTTAGTATATATTTCATTAATGTCAAAATAATTATATATTATTATTTATACTTATTCATTTTCTTAACTCATAGTTAAGCAAATTTAAGTTTAATGCAGAAGAAATAAGATTTGTTAGATTCATTTTAACGAGGAAAAAAAACTTGATATCTAATTCAATATTATTATACATGTTATTTTGTAAAGTTTTTCTATGCATGATGGTACATGTTCATTTGTGCCAAACTTGATGATAAAGAATGTTACACTTGATACCCCTAGCATTTTGGACTCAAAATTTATCACATAATCCATATGATTTTTTCAATTTTTTTTTGTTTCATTAAGTTATATTACTATATTACTGTAAATACCATTAATCATTTTGACTTGGGTTCATTAGATTGCTTCAATTTATCTCATTATAGCTTTAATAAATACTTAATGTTAAAAATACATTTATTATTATTTATGTGTTTTTACTTTTTTAATTTGTGGTATTTTTAAGTGAGTCTGATCAAGATCAAATAAACATTATTGGACTCATCCTGATGAGCTCTATCTAATTAAATATTTATTTTTTAATATAATTTATTTTCTTGTGTTTTCAACATTTTATGAGACCTAACAATTTGTACTTGACTTCACAACCGATTATGTTACACTATCTTTTTAGTATCTTGGAATGTTACTTTCTCATATTATTTATATGTTTCATTTTTATTTGCTTATATTACTATGTAACTCTAAATATCCTCATATGTGACATTTACACAGTTTTATTTTGGATATATTTCATTGCTTCATGAAAACTAATTTTAGCTTTAAAAATTTTTTACTTTCCATTTAAATAATAATTTAATATTTTTTACTTTTGTAATTTGTAGTAATTTTTAATGTGGCCTTATTAAGATAGAGAAAATATCATTGGGAAATTCTTAATAAACTCTATCTACTAAAACATTTTATGATATTTTCAAAATATTATGATCTTAGCATACTTTACTAGATATTTTGATTTCTACACTATTTAATGTTTAGAGAATGCTACTTTCTATGCAATTTGTTTTATTTGTTAAACTTTTTACATTTGATTGGGTTACACTAAAATGTAACTATAATTCTCCATTCAAACTCATCTTATGGTCTATTGAATTAGATATTCAATTCTATATTTTTAAATAATTATTAGGTTTTTGGCACATCTATAAATAAGAATGTTGAAAAATATCTCTTTACTATCTTGGAAAGCTTTTTTCTATGACCTTTCATTGCATTAGTTCAACTTTTCACATTCATTAGGCTAGATAACAATGTAAGTCTAAATTTGCTCTTAATTGCCTTTTACAACACCTCAATTTGGTTATATTATTTTTATTGCTGTTATTTAACTTTGGCATTAACATATATTTACTTAATATTAAAATAATAATCTACTATTTTTAATTCTTATTAACCTAAGTAATTCATGTTAATTCAATAAAAGGTCAGATTTAGATGAAAACCAAATCGTTGGACCTACCTAAATTTTAGGATTTTTATTTAATTTTTAAGAAATTGTAATTCATAAATGATTTGATAATTTAGGATGTGGCAATTAATCTCCATACTATCTTGGAATGCAATTTTTCTTTTCCATTTATCACATTTCTACAATTTTTCTTTTTTTATTTTTAATTTTACAATGTAACTCTAAATCATCTATAGTGTGACCTTTATGAAACATTTGAACTCACACTAGTTTGACAATTGAATATATTACACTAAATCTCCTATGGATGGCAAAATTTAACTTTTCTTGTTAATTTTTCTCATTATTACAATTGTTTCCATTGATTGTTACGTAATTATACATCATCTCTTATTACATCGTTACATTTCTAAGATTATGTTAGAGTACATTGTTTCAACTTATCTCATTTCTTCTTATATATATATATAATTAAAATAATAATTTATCGTTATTTACTCTTATTTATTTTGGTAATTTATAGTAATGACAAATGACTATGATAGAGATGAAGTATATGTCATAGGACTACCCTCGATAAGCTCTACAAAATTTGAAAAATCATTTTTATGTAATGAAATATTTTTAGTTCTAGTGTTTTATTATATGTTATGAGATAGTTCAATTCATATATAATTCGTTTATCAGGGATAGTGCACTCGATCTCCTTAGTATATTTCAATATTGCTTACCTTATGATTTCCTCATTTTTTCACTCTAATTTTGCAATCCTACATTGTTTGAATTTAAGTAATTTCAACAACATATATTTACTTAATATTGAAATAATAATTTGTTTATTTTAATTATTCTTTTGTTTTATGGTTCATGGTATAACAAATGAGGTCTGATTAAAAAAAAAAAATCGTGGTTGGACTTGTCTCGATGAACACTATCAAATTAAATATTTAATTTTTTTTTTTTTATATTTTTCATAGGACTTTTGTATAGTTTATGAGATTTTGTTTCGTACATGACTTAGTGATCGAGATTTTTAAGCTTGGGAACTTTACCGGATTTGATGGTGCTTATTATGAAATATTGCAACATTCTCTCATAATGTAAGTTATTTTTTTAAATGTTTCTCTTTGATTTCTATTATATTTCTATGAAACTCCAACATTTCTCCTACAACCATTACATCAATATGAATTGCTTATGTTATATTGCTTTAATTCATCACATATCAACATTAAAATATATATTTAATTATTATTAAAATAAATAAATTATTATTTATGTATATTTTTTTTTGTGATTTGTAATATTTCAAACTAAGTTTGATGGAGAAATATTAGTCATTAGAGTCATATTAAAGGGTTCTATGAAATAAAATTTTCGTTTTTATTTTTATTTATAAATATTTTATTTTTAACAATTATGGCTCTTTTTATGAGATATTTTCATTCATATCTAATTTGATGATTAGGGATGTTACATTCTATTTTTGAAGCATCTCAAAATGTAGTTTCCCCATATAATTTATACAATTTCTTAAAAATTTTTACTTTGATTTTTATTTTATTACTGTGAAACTTTAATTCCCTAATCTTATGACCTTCACATCATTTTATTTATATTATTTTAAATTGATTAATTTTATCTCATTTTAGATTTATTATATATTTAGTTAACTTTATAATAACAATTTTTTTTATTTATGCTTATTTTTTTAATTTATAGTAATTATAAATGAGATCTAACTAGGATAAAATAAATATTATTTGATTTGTATTTGGATTGATGATTATGGATTTTATCATCAATCTCCTTTTATCTTGGAATGTAACCTTACTAAATAGTTTATGACCCTTATTCAAACTTTCAAGTTTGATTTAATTTTATTACTATGTGTCTCTAAATCTTTTTTTGTGTGGCACTTAAATTTCTTTAATTTGGCTCTATTACAATACTTTATTTTACGTCATTTTTGTTTTATTATATTTTTCCTTTATACTAAAATAATAACTTGTTATTATTATTCTTATTTACTTTGATAATTCACATTAAATCAAAATGATATTTGATCAAGATTAAACAAACTTAATTTATCTTGTCTCGATGAGCTTTATCCAATTTATGTTTATTTTTATATATTTTATAAATAAATTATGTTCCAAAGTTTTGGCACACTTTATCAGACATTTTGTTTCATACAAACCATTGCTGTTATTATATTTAATTGCCTTAGTATTTTCAAAATTTACAATAAAAATTATCACTTTTCTTCAAATGTTTTTCTATGATTTCTTTATATTACTATGTAACTCTAACTTTTCTCTTATTTGAATATTACATAATTTTAAGTAAAGTATGTTTTCTTTTTATAACAATAAAAATTACTTATTACTTGTTTTCACTTACTTTAATAAATGATAGTAATTCAAAATTACGTTTTATCAATATAAAATAGACATTGTTTGACTCATTTTGATAAGCTTTATCTACAAAATATTATTTTTTAAATATTTTTTAAAATTATTTCTATTTTCTAATGTTGTGTGCTTTCATGATATTTAGATTTGTATATGATATGATGATTTTAGAAGTTACACTTGATATCCTTAATTTCTTGAAATGGAACTTTTCTATTTAATTTATCACCATTCTTCAAATTTTTTGTTTCAAGTTTTTAAAGTAGGTAATCAACACTAAATCTCATCTCACGTAACCTGAACAATGTTTTGATTATAAGATATCAGATTACTTCATTTATCTCTTTTTAGCTTTAATATATAATTTTCTTGTAACAATATATTAATTTATTATTATTTATGGTTATTTAATTTTTTATTAATGATAAGTCCTAACTTGGCCTTATCTAGACAAAAATAATGTTGTTCGAACATGTTGATGATATTTATGCAATTAAAATTCATTTTAATTTTTTAAATATTTTATTTCTATTACTTTGTTATATTTAATGAGATATTTTTGTTTGTTGAGTAAGGATTTTACATGTGATCTTATGTGTATCATTGAATAAAAGTTTGTTATATAATTTACTTAATTCTTTTGCATTTTAATTTAGTTAAATTAACATTTAACTCAATCTCCTTCTATGTGATCTTTATATTAATTTGATTTTTTTATATCGTATTACATCACTTCATCTTAAATTTTCTTCAATATATGTTTACTGAATTTAAAATAATTAATTGTCATTATTTTTTGTTATTTAATTTAATAATTCATAATAATTCTAAATGTTATCTAATCAAGATGAAAAATATGCTTTGAAATGTCATTAATGAGGTTTGCTTAGCTAAATATTTTTCTTTATATTTTTTAAAATTTTATTTCTAGGGTATTTTTATTTTTACTTAATTTGACAATCAATGTTATTACAATAGACCTTCTCAGCATCTTGGGATTCAAATTTCTATATGTTGTATCACAATTTTTTGGATATTTTTTTATTTAGATATAATATTTTCGAAATCTAAACCATGCTTTTTTAACTTTTACATTGATTTGATTTGGTGAAATTATGTTGCATAAATTTCTCTTTTATACTTTTAAAATATATTTAACTAATATTAAACTAGTAATTTATTTTTTTATTCTTAATTACGTTTTTAAATATTAATAATTTCAAATAAGGCACAATCGAGATGGAACAAACATTGTTGGACTCGTCTCGGTCAACTCTAGCAAATTATATTTTCATTTCTTTTAACTTTTGAATACTTTATTTTCAAAGGTTTTGGAATAATTTTCAAAATATTTTGATTCACATCTAATTTAATGATCAAGGTTGTTACCAGATCTTCTTAGCATCTTTGAATTTAACATTTAGATACAATTTGTTAGATTTCTTAATATATTTTACTTTTTAATTTTGTTACATTACAATATAACTTAAAATGTCCTCTTATTTGATTATTACATTACCTCAATTTGTCTCAATTCATCTTTAAAGTATATTTCACTTATGTTAAAATATTAAGTTGTAATTCTTTAGAAACTTTTTAATTTTGTAATTCATAGAAATTACAATTGAGATATAATAAAATGAAACAAACATTGTGGGATTATCTAGAAGCGATTTATCTAATTAAACTTTATTTTATAAATATTTTTAAATATTTAATTCTATTATGTTTTCACATTCTTTTTGAAATATTTTTGTTTGTACATGATATGACGATCAATGATGTTACACTCAATCTTCTTACTATCTTGGAATGCAACTTTCTCATAAAATGTATTTTATTTATTCAATATTTTTGCTTTAAATAAATGTCTTTGGATTCATCTTAATTAGCTCAATGAAATGAAACATTTAGTTGTATTTTTTTAAAATATTTTATTTTGTAAGCATTTGGCATACTTAATGATTTCTTGATCAAGGATGTTAAGCAGGATCTAATTTCTTCATATTTTATGCATTGATTTTCTTACATTTGTAACGAAATAAAATTAACCACTGATGCCTCATTTGCATGTCTTTTATTTGGTTATTTTGCATTACTTTAGTGCATCTCATTTCAAATTTAATAAATATTTGCTTAATATTAAATTAGTAAGTTTTTATTATTTAAGATTATTTACTGTAGTTATTCATAATAATTCTAAATAAGGTCAAATTGAGACAAATAACTGTCGTCAAGCTTGACTCGATGTGCTTCATCAAATAAATATTTATTTCTATACAATTAAATATTTTATTTTGTAATCTTTTGATGTGTTTTATGAGACATTTTAAATTATACCTAATTTGATGTTTGAGTTTTTTTACTTTCAATCACCATTGTATCTTGGAATGTAAATTTTTGCAAAAATTTTATTTCATTTTTTTTTCAAATGTTTCTATTTTATTTGATTATATTGCCATGAAACACTAATTCTCTCCTTGTTTTGTCATTATATCATTTTCATTTAGTCTTATTATATTGCTTCAATTTGTCATATTTTGGGTTTAATTTTTATTTCTTAACATTAAATTTATATTTTAATATTGTTTGGGCTTTCTAATTTAGTAACTCATAATAATTCAAAATGATGTATAATCAAGGGGAAATTAGTAACTCCTCTAAATAAGCTTTATCAAATGAGATATTTATATTTATAATATTTTTTAGATATTTTATTTTTTAGGGTTTTGGTGCATGTTATAAGATATTTTAATTCTTACCTTATTTGGCATTTAATGATATTACACTCTGTCTCTTTTGAACCATATAAAGTATCATTCCATTAATGTTAAAGTGAGAGAAATTGAAGCAATGTAATAAATCAAAATGCAAATATTGTAGGTGCCAGACAAAAGGAGATTCAAAGTTACATATCACTATAACAAATAATAAGTGAAACAATTGAAGAAATGAGATAAATTATACGTCAATGTTGCTTTCCAAATTATAATAGTGATAGAGTAAACATCCTCGATCATCAAACTATGTAGGAGTCCAAATGTCTCATAAATTATACTAAAACTAAGGAGAATTTACTATTTAAAAATTTCATAGTAAGTATTTAATTGGATAAAGCTCGTAAAGATTAGTCGACAACGTTAAAGGATACTGCACTCTATCTCCTTTTAACCTTGGAATGCAACTTTCCAAGTACAGTAAAATGAGATAAATTTAAGTATTATAATATAATTATATAAATGTATTTTAGAGCTACCATGAGAGGAGATTCGAAGTTAAATATTTATAACAAAATCAAAAGAAAACAATTGAAGAAATGAGATAATTTGTGCATGAAAGCTGCATTCGAAATTACAGAGTTGACAGGCTACAATATTATCGATCATTAGGTATGACTCAAAATAACTTATAAAGCCTACTAAAATCAAAGAGAGTAATATATTTAAAAATTTCATATTGTACATTTAATTAGATAAAGCTCTTGTAAATTAGTCAAAAAAATTTGTTTCAACTTGATTGAACAACATTTCGAACTTTTTTCATATCACTAAAGCAAATAATAATAAATAATAACACACTGCTACTTTAATATTAATATAATATATAATAAAAATAAAATGAGATAGATTAACACAATGTAATATAACTAAAATAAAACCTATATAATGGTTTGTTGAGATGAGAATTAGAGTTACTTGGTAAAAAGTATGAGATAAATTATATAATAAAGTTGCATTCTAAGATATCATGAAGACGAAGTGTAACATCATCAATCATTAAATCTTGTACAACTTTTGTTACAAAGCCTACAAAAACTCCAGAAAATACATATTTCGAAAATATTACATTAATATTTAGTTGGACAAGGTATGTAAATGTGAGTTTGATGACATTTGTTTCATCTCGATCTACCCTCATTTAGAATTATTTTGAATTATGAATGTAAAAAAAATTAGTTAATAAAAAAAATCAAAGTAAAAAATTTGAAAGAATTAATTAAATTGGATTGAATGTTGTCTTCTGACATGAAATTAGCTATAAATCAATATTTATTGTAGTGCATGCTAAACATAACCATATCAAAGTGATATAAAGGTCAGTTGAGAGGAGATTTAATTAATTAGATATTAAACATGAAAATAAGAAAAATTGAAATAACACAACATAACAAGATCAAAGTGATATAAAGGTCAGTTGAGAGGAGATTTAGAGTTACATTATAATATAACAAAACTTATTACAAAAAGTTTTAAAAAATTAAATAAGTTGCACATAAAAGTTACATTCGAAGATATTAAATAGATCGAGTGCAACACCTTTAATCACCAAATTAGTTGTGGATCAAATATTTCATAAGCCAGTAAGAACATTAGAAAATAAAATATTTAAAACAATGAAAATTAGTATTTAATTGCACAAGGTTCAGTGAGATAAGCCCAACAATTTTGTCATGTCTCAATGAAATGTTATTTTGAATTACTATGAAATACCAAAGTAATTAAAGAATAAATAACAATAAATTATTATTTAATTATTAAGTAAATATTTATATTTAAATTTAAAATAAGTTAAATTTGAATAATTTCATGTAATTACAAAAAAATTATTTAAAGGTCACACTAAAGGAAAGTTAATTTTTCAGAATAATATGTCCAAATTGAAGCATAAATTTCAAAGAAATGAGATAAATTGTATGATAAAATTTCATTCCAAAATACAAATGAGATCAAGGGTAATATCTTATATGAACAAATCAAGTATACTCAAAACATCTCGTAAAGTGTGTAAAAAGCTTTGAAAAAAACTTAAATATTTAGAAAATTAATTTTTAATTACATCAAAATGAGACGAATGATTTTTATTTTATCTTAATCAAATCTCTTTTAGAATTACTATATATTAACAAAATAAATAACCATAAATAATAATGAATTGTTATTTTAATTTACAATAAATATATATAAAGGTAAAAACTGATAAATTTGAAAATTTTAATAAACCTAAATAAAAATTATTAAAAGGTCCAATAATAGGTGAATTAGATTTTTTTAATAAAATAAGTAAATGAAAGGAAAAAACCTTAAGAAATGAGTTAAAACTTAATAGAAATTTTCATTTTATGATACTGAGGATATCTAATTTAACTTCCTCAATAATGAAAAATAATATGAATTAGATTACATCACAAAACTTGAAAAATATTAAAAATTGAATATTTAAGATTATATAAATAAATTTTTAATTGGATATCACTCCATTAGGTGAGCGAAACTGTGTTTGTTTCATTTTAGTGAAAAACATTTTGAATTGCAATGAATTATAGTGTATTTCAAAAGCAAACAAGCATAATATTAAAAGGTTATTTTTTTAATACTTAAACAGAATATATTATAAAAGAATGATATTAGTTAAGCCATATAATACAATCAAATCAATATAATGAAAAGGTCACACAAGAGAAGATCTACAGTTAATTAATAAAACAAGCCAAAGCGAAATAGAATTTAAGGAAATAAGATAAATTTTATAAAAATGTTTTATTCTAGGATGCAATGGTATACATGGTTACTATCTTCAATAGATATATCAAGTAAAAATCAAGAATATTAAAATATTATTCCAAAACCCTAAAAACAAAAACATTTGGAAATATCAAAATAAATATTTAATTAAATAGATGATATCAAGATGATTCCAATAATATTATTTGGCCTTGATTGGACTACATTTTAAATTACATTGAATTAATAATTTAAATAAGAAATAATAATAATAAATTACAATTTAAATAAAAAATATATTAAAATTAAAATGTTATAAATTGAAGCAATGTAGCATAAAAGAATTAAATTGTTGTGAAGGGCACATTAGAGGAGATCTAGAATTACTGAGTAATGTAACATAATCAAAATGAAAATTTTGAAAAATAAGATAAATTGAATGAGAAAATAGTACTTTGATATATTCAGCAAATTTTTTACAATATTCTCCTTCATAAAATTTAAAATGAATAAAAATATCAATAAAAAATCAAAAACATCAAAAAACTTAAGAATATGAAAATGAATGTTTAATTTGATAATATTTATTTAAACGAATTCAACGACATTTATTCTTCTCAATTAGACCTCATTTTCAATTTTCACACATTACAATAGTAAATAAGGTTAAAAAAAAAATAAATTGTTATTTTAGAATTAATTATGAATATATCAAAGTTAATTTAAGATAAATTGAAGCAAGGTATCATAAAAAAAATCAAGGCAATTAAAATGTGAAATGAGAACATAATAGTAACTTCATTATAATATGTGGAAATTAAAAGAAAATATTTTCGAAATGAGAAAATCAATATGAATGTTGAATTTCAAGGTAATAAAGAGGTCAAGTGTGACATCTTGAATTATAACATTTGTACTAATTATAATGACTTGTGAAGCATATAAAGACCACTAAAAATATTTAAAATTATATAAATGAATATTTAATTGCATAACACTCATCAAGATGATTTAGCTGATGTTAGTTTCTACTCAATTGGACCATATTTGAAATTAGAATGGATTACCAAATAAATTTATCATGAATAATAATTTATTTTTATTTCAACATTAGGTAAATATATATTTATGTTAAAATGAGATAGATTCAAATATATAATATATCGAAATAAAAATAATGTGATGTTCGAATTATAGGAGATTTAAAATGGTATAACGAAAAAATTAAATCAAAGGAAAACATTGTAAGTGATGAAAAATATTTTCTAGGAAAACTGCATTCCAACATGCTGGGAATATCGACTGTATCATCCTCCATCATCAAATAAGGAACAAACTTAAATATCTCAAAATGTCTTTCAAACCCTAGAAAATAAAATATTAAAAATATAAATATTATTATTTTAATAATTCAAGCTAGTTGAAATTTTTCAATGTAACCTCAATTTAAATTTCTATTAATTAAAAATATAAGATAACCTAATCAAAGAAATAATTTTGATGAATGTGATAAATGTTTAGGAACCATGCATTTAACATAATAAGGAGATTGAGTGCAACGTCCTTGTTCATAAAATTTTGCATGATTTTAAGTATCTCATAAAAATAAATGAAAATCAAAGATTATCAAATATTTTTAATAAAAAATGAATATATAATTATAAATAAGTCATAAAGATGTTTGAAATGAAATTTGTTTTATCTCGATTGCATATCATTTGAAATTTTTAAGAACTACCAAAGTAAATAAATGTAAATAATAATTGTCACATAGTAATAAAATGAAATTAATTTGAGGTAATGGTCAAATAAGAAAAGGTTTAGTGTTGCATAGTAGTACAACAAATTCAAAGTAAAAAAATTGAAGAGAAGAGATAAATTATAATGGACTATTAAATTCACAGATACTAAAGGAAGTAAGCGTGACATCATCGATCTTTCAAAACAATTACAAATCTAAATTTCTAATAAAACATTATAAAAAACTCAAAAATGAAAATTTTAAAATATATAAATAAATTTAATTGTATAATTTTCATCAAGTCAAGTGTAATAAATTTTGCTTCATTTGAATTAGTCCTTAACTAGAATGCTATAAATTACCATATTAAATAAGCATAAATAATAATAATTATTATTTTAATATTAAGTAAATGAACATTCAAGTTGAGATATGATAAATTGAAGCAACATAATCTAAAAAAGGGAATATAAAGGTCACATGAGTGGAGTTATAGAGTTGCATTTTAATATAACAAAGTACAAGCAAAAAAATTGAAAAAATGAGATAAAATGTATAGGAAAGTTAAAATTGAAGATTTTAACGAGATAGAGTGGGATATACTTGATTTCCAAATAAGGTATAAATCAAAATTACTCACAAAGCTTGGAAAATCCTTAGAAAATAAATTTTTAAAAAAATCTGAAACTACAAATGTAATTACATTGAGTAACTTTAAAACCGTGTAATAAAATTTAAACTATATTGATTAACCCAGACTTCTAATTACTACAAATTAAAAAATTAAGTAAACATAATTAATAATAAATTATTATTTTGATATTAAGTAAATATATGCTAATTATAAGATGAAATAAATTTAAGTAATCTAACATTACAAAATAAAATTGATGTAATGCTAAAAAAAAAAGAAAAATTACAACAAATTATATAAGAAATGAGGTCAATTATATAAGACTGCATTCTAAGTTACTCTTTTAGAAAATAGATATTTAAAATTATATAAATAAATATTGAATTGAATCGTACTCTTTCAGATGGGTGCATGAAGTTTATTTCATCTCCATTGGTCTTCTTTAGGAATTAAAGAGAATTTTGAATGAAAATAAGCATAAATAATAAAAAAGTGATATTTTAATATTTGTAAATGTAAATTAAAGTTAAAAAAATAGAAATTAAAGAAAAAATATAATAAGACAAATGAGAAGTAAAGTGAACCTAAGAGAAATTTGAGCAACATTTAAAAAAAATCATATCTACGTGGATAAGTTGAAGAAATGAGGTAAACTATAATTAAAAGTAATTTTCTAGGACACTAAAGAGATTTAATCTAATATCCTAAATCATCACATAGTGAATATTTTATAAAGTGTGTCAAAATTGTAGAAAATAAGATATCTAAAAATTTAAGGATGATATTTAATAGCATAAAATTTGCCAAGACAAGATGATGACGCTTATTTTGTCTCTATCAAACTTCATTTTGACGTAATATGAATCACAAAATGCAATAAGAGTAAATAATATTAAATTATTATTTTAATATTAAAAAATAAAATATTAAAGTTTAAAATGTGAAAAATTGAACAAATATAATACAACAAATATAATGTAATGGTTGCATGAGAGGAGAACAATGAGTACATTGTAATATAACCCAATAAAAATGAATGATTAGAAAAAATGAGATAAATTATATTTGAAGTTTTTATTCTAAGAAACTAAGAAGATGTATTCTAACATCCTTGATTATAAAAATAAGCTGATTCATAATATCTCATAAAGCTTGTTAACACCACAAAAATTAAAAATATTCAAAAATATAAAATTTATACTTAGCAAGATAACATTTCAAGACATGAGTGCAAGGACATTTGTTTCATCTCCATCATACCTTGAGGTGAATCACTATAAATTATCAAGCTAAATAAGAATAATATTAATATGTTACTATTTAAAATTAAATAGTTATTTATTAAAGTTGAAATAAGATAAATTGAGTTAATGTAGTGTAACAAAATCTATGTGATGTAAGGTTCACAAGAGAGCTTATTTAGAGATGTGTTATAATATAACTAAATTAAAGGTAAACATTTGATGAAATAACATAATTTATAAAAGAAATAAGTATTCCAAGATATTATGGACATCAAGTGAAGTATCATTGATTATAAAATAAATATCAAATACGAATCTCTTAGAAAAATATCCAAAATGCTAAAATATAAACTTTTAAAAACTATAAAAGCAAATATTTAATTATGTTTAACTCATCGAGACAAGTCCAATGATTCTTTTTTTGATCTACATTGGACCTCATTCATATTTAATGTGAATCTCAAAAAGAAATAAGATTAAATAAAAAATAAAGATTTTAATATTAAGTAAAAATATTTTAAAGATTAAATAAGATAAATAAAGCATTGTAATATAATAAAAATAATCTTATTTAATGGTCATAAGAGAGCACATTTAGAGTTATATAATAATTTATCTAAAATAAAATGAAAATATTCCATAATTAGATAAATTATATGGAAAAGCTATTGGCCAAGATGTTATGGAGATAAAATTTAATATCCTTACACAAAAAATATTACAAATAAAAAAATTTCATAAATAGCCAAAAACATAAAAATAAAGTATATACAAACATAAAAAATATTTGCTTACATTGAGAACAACTTTATGAGTTTAGTGACATTTATTTCATCTCCAATTGAACGCATTAAGAATTTATGTAAATTAGCAAAGAAAACAAGAATAATTAGTAACACATTAAACTTGTAATACTAAGAAAATTTATAGTAAATTGAAAATGAGATAAATTAAAATTATATAATATCTTCAAATCAAAAAAATGAAAAGGTCACACAATATGATATTCAATGTTACATAGTAATTTGATAAAATAAATATAAACATTTTTGAGAAATATGATAAATTGCATAGGAATTTGGTATTCAAAGTTAGTAAGGAGATTAAGGGTAAAATCTTTGATTATAGTAAGATGAGCAAACAATATTTACTTCATCGTCATCAGACATTTTTTTTAAATTATTATAAATCAAAAAAATTCATAAGCATAAATAATTATAGATTATTATTTTAATATCAAGCTAATAGAGATTGAAGTTGAAATGCAATTAATTGAAGCAAATTAATATAACAAAATCAATGATTTGTAAATGTTACACGAGAAAAGATTTAGAGTTGAAAACTAGAATAAACAAATCAAACTGAAGTAGTTAATGAAATGAACAAAGTTGTAGGAGAAAGTTGTATTCAAAGATGCTAATGAGATTTTGTGTAATACCCTTAATTCTCAATTTAGGTGCAAAAAAGGTCTCATAAAGCATAAAAAAACCAATAAAAAATAAATATTTAGAAATACATAAAATAATTACTTATTTGGTAAAACTCACCAAGTTGAGTTTAACTACATTTTTTAATCTACGTTAGACCTTATTTGAACTTCTTTAAAATTACCAAAATAAATAAGCATAAATGATAATAACCACATATTTTGATACTGAACAAATGTATATTAGAGCTTAAATAAGATAAATTGAAGCTAAATAGCATGAAAAAATTCAAATGATGTGAAAATCACATGAGAGGAGATTTAGAGTTACAAAGTATAACAACAAAAAAATTTCAAAATTTGCAATGAATTGTTGTAAAACGTTCCATTCCAAGATGTTAACGGCATCGATGGTAATATCCCTTATTATAAAATAAAGTACAAATCCAAATATCTCATATACCAAAGAAAAACATAAAAATAAACATATTTTAATATATAAAAGTTAATATTTAATTGGATAGGGCTTACTAAGACCAATCTAATGAATTTTGTTTCATTTCCATAATGCCTCGATTAAAATTGGTATCAATTACAAAAGTAGGTAAACATAATTATTAATAAAATATTATTTTAACTCTAAGGAAACATATATTAAAGGTGAAATAAGTACAATCAGAGTATTGTAATATATCAAAATAAAGGTGATGTAAAGGCCAAACTCGAGAAGTATGAGTTTTATAATAACATAAGCAAATCAAAAAGAACAATTTGATTAAAAAAGATTAATTGTATAGAAAAGTAGCTCTCCAACATATTAAAGTAATTGAGTGGAACATCCTCTCACGTAATACATTCGAAAACCTTGAATTTTTTTTTAAAAAAAATATTAAAAAATAAGTTAATTTTATAGAGCTCATCTGGAGATGAACAACAACATTTATATGACTCTTTCAAACCTTATTTTATATTGTTGTTAATTACCAAAATAATTAAATATTAATCATAATAATTAATTATTATTATTATTATTATAGTATTATGGAAATATATATTAAAGTTAAAATGAGCTAAATTATAACTATATAATATAACCAATTTAAAGCAGTGTAATTGTCACAGAATAAAGACGATTAGAGTTTCAAAATAATTTATCAAAACAAAGCAAGAAATAGAATGAATAAATGAGATAAAAGTTTTTGGAATGTAGCATTCTAAGATATGTGGGAGATTGAGTTTAACATTTTCATTCATTGGATAATATAATAATGGGAAAGCCTCACAAATCGAATCAAAACCCTAAAAAATATAACATTTAAAAAAAATAAAAATGAATATCTAATGAGTTAGAGTTTGTCGAGATGAGTCCAATAATAATTATTTTGTCTCATTGGAACCTCATTTGGATTTACTACAAATTACTTGAGCAATTAAACATAAATAAATATGAATTATTTTTTTAAAATTGAGTAAATTTACATTAAAGAAAAATAAAGATAAATTGTTATAATATAACATATCAAAATCATAAGAATGTATATGTCACATGGGAGAAGTGTAAAATTTCTTAGTAGTATAATGAATCAAGGTGTAAACTTTGAATTGATAATATATGTAGTGTGGAAAAGTTATGTCCCACGATACTTAGGAGATCAAGTAAAAATTCTTTAAAAATCAAATAAAGTTTGAATAAATCAAATTGTAAAGTGTGTTAAAAACCTCAAAAATAAAAAAATTTAAAAATTTAAAAATATAACAATAAATATTTAATTTGCTAAAGCTCGTCAAGAATAGTCCAATGTCTTTTGTTTTAGCTCATCTTGACAACATTTGTATTTATTACTAAGTAAGAAGGTAATTCAAGATAAATAAAAAATAATTATTATTTTAATATTAATTAAATATATATCAAATTTGAAATAAGATGAATTGAAGCAAGATAGTACATCCAACCCAAAGTAATTAAGAGATCAATATATAAGAGAATTAGAGTTTTGTAATGGCATAACATAATCTATTTAAAACCATTTTAGAGTTACAATGCTTTCCAAGATATTAAGAGGTTAAAAGTGTGACATCCTTGATAGTCAAGTCAAGTATGATTCTAAAAGTCTCGTAAAGCTCTCCAAGAATCTATAATTTAAAATATTTAAAATAATAAATAGAAATGTTTAATTATATATAGATCCTTAAGGCAAGTTCAATGAAATTTGTTTATTCTCGAGCAGATGTCATTTTGAATTATCATGGATTATGAAAGTAATTCAACATTAATAACGACAAATAATTTTTTTAATATTTAGTAAATATATATTGAAGTTCAAATGAATTAAATTAAACAATGTAATTCCACCAAATGAATGTCTTGTATATGTCACAAGAGAGAAAAATTAATGCTACATCATTTTATAACCAAATGAAAGTAAAACATTTGAATAAATAAGATAAATTATATAGAAAAGCTACATTCAAATATACTAAGTTGGTCGAATGAAGAAACCTTGATTAACAAAATAGCTAAAGATTAAAAAATCTCATAAGAAGTGCAAACCCTTTAAAATGACAATTTCTAAAAATATTTCATGAATATTTATTTTTATAGATGCCATGTGACGAGCCAAACAAGGTATTTTACATCTCGATCAAAACTCATTTGGAATTACTATTAATTACAAAAATAAATATGCACAAACATTAAAAAATTATTATTATAATATTAAATAAATAGATATTCGAAAAGAAATAAGATAAATTGAAGAAAAATAATACAACAAAAAAAATTACTCTAAACTTCACATGACGAGATGATAAGAGTTACCAAGTAATACAATAAATTAAAGGTAAAAACCTTAGAAAATAAGGAATTTAAAAATATAAGAATTAAAATTTAATTACATAGATCTTATTTAAGAGAGTTTAACAATGTTTATCTCATCTTCATCAGACATCCTTTGGACCAGTTATAAACTCGTAAGTAAATAAATTTAAATAATAATAAATTAAAATTTTAATATTAAGTAAGTATGTATTAAAAATAAAACTACATAAATCAAAGCAATGTAAAATAACTAAATTAATGCAACATAATGGTCACAACAGCAGACAACTAGAATTTCATAATATTGTAACATTATCAAAGTGAAAAATCTAATGAAATATGATAATATATATAGGGAACTTGCTTTACAAGATATTAAGGCGATCGAATGTAACATCCTCAATCATAACACATGTGTGATTCAAAATATCCTAAAGTGTTTGCTAAAACCCAAGAAAAAAAGGCCATAAATGCAAAGGTTATATTTAATTGGTTAGATCTTGACGAGATGAGTCCAACAATATTTAATCAATCTTAATCGAATGTCATTTGCAATTTTTGTGAATTATCATTTTAAATAAGCATAAATAATAATAAATTATATATTTAACCATAAAAAGATATATATTAAAATAAAAAAAAAAATTAAAGTAATATAAAAGTAACTATATAAAAGTGATGTAAAGATCATATGAGAAGAGAATTTTAGTTACAACGTAATATACATAAATCATTGCGAAGGATTTAAACAAATGAGATAAATTATATGAGAAGATTTCACTCCAAGATTTTTAGGAGATCTTGTGTAATATCCTTATTCATCAAATAAAATACAAATCGAAATGACTTGTAAAGCAAATAAAAATTATGGGAACTAAAATATTTTAATATATAGGAATTGCTTTTTAATTGTTATTTCCTGTTAAAATGAGCCCGATGATGTTAATGTCACCTTAAATTGATATGTTTTGGAATTACTATTAATTACAAGAGAAAAAAACAAGTAATAAGAAATTACTATTGTAATAATATAAAAATTCATATTAAAACAAAAATGAGATATAGTGTGTTATCAGTATAACCAAGTCTAAGGAAAAAAATTGTTCAAAATAGATAATTTATCTAATAAGGTTACATTCTAAGATACTATGGACATTGAATGTACAACCTATATTTTTTATTAAAGTGCAAAAAAAAATATCTTGTAATACATGCAAAAATCTTATTGAATAAAATTTTAAAAAATATAAAAATGAAAAGCTAATTGGATATAGCTCATCATGATAAAACCAATGACATTTTTTTTTATCTCAATTGAAACTCTATTGGAATTACTAAAAATTACAAAAATAAGTACTACTAGCAATAAATTATTAATGTAATAATAACTAAAAATATTTTAAAGGTTAATTAAGTTTAATTGAAGAAATATAATATAAAAAACAAAAATGTGCAATGAACATACATAAAGAGAATAAGAGTTTCATTGTAACATAACTAAAAAAAGTAAAATAATTGAAAAATTAAAATAACTTATATAAAAATGTTACATATCAAGATACTTAGAAAATAAAGTATATCATCGTCGATAGTAAAATATAGTAATGATAAAAAACAATTACAAATTGTGTCAAAATTCTAGAAAATAAGAAAAATTAAATATAAAAAAATAAATATTTAAAATAGTAGAGCTCATCAAATCTAGCAAAATGACATTTGTTTTATCTCGTTCAGACCAAGATTAAAATTTCTCAAAATCACTAATGTTATTAAACATAAAGAATATAAATTGTTATTTTAATTTTATGTAAATCACTATTAAAGTTAAAATGGGAAAAAATTACTTTAATATATTATAACTAAATTAGAGTTATGTATTGGTCATATTAGGGGGAGAGTTAGAGTTAGTTTTTAATGTAACTAAATAAAATAAAAAATTTTGAACATTTGAGATTAATTATATAAGAAAATTAGATTAATATATAAGTAGGAGATAAAGTATAAAATCCCCAATTGTTGAAAAAGCTAAGAATCAAAAAGTCTCTTAGAATGTGAAAAAAAACCTAAAAAGTAAAATATAATTTAAATATAAAATTATTACTCAATTTGTTAGGGCTCATCAAGATAAGCCCAATCATATTTGTTTCATCTCATTAAAAACTCGCTTGTAATTACTATGAATTACAAAACTAATTGAAAATAAATAGTATTCAATTATTAAATAAATATTAATTAAATATATATTTATGTTTAAAAAGGTAAATTTAAGAAATGAAATACTTCTATATATATTCAAGTAAAGGTCACAAGTAAGAGAATTAGAGTGTCATAGCAATATAACGAAATTAATGTAAAACATTTTTAAAAATTAGATATGTTTTACTAGATAGGTTCCAAGATACATAGAGGATTGAGTGTGACTTTCTTAATAATAAAATCAAATAAAATTTGAAATATCTCCTAAAGTACTCAAAAAATTTAAAAATTAAAATATTTAATAATTAAAAAAATGAATACTTATTTGGCTAAAGCTCATTGAATCAAGTTTGGCCATAATTGTTTATTCTAAATAAGGCCTTAACTGGAACTACTATGATTTACTGAAGCAATTATACATAAATAAATCGTTAATATTAAGTGAATATATATTAAATCTATGGTGGCATAAATTGATGTAATATAATATAAGCAAATCAATGTAATGCATAGATCATATAAGAGGAGATTTCATGTTAAATAGTAACATAAGCAAAGAAAATAAAAAGATTTTAAGAAAATAAAAAATAATATACGAAACTCTTGCATTCCAACATACTGAGGATATGGAGTAAAATATCCCTAACTTACGAAGCAGCTCTAGTTTAAATTAACTGATGAAGTGTGCAAAAACCAAGGGAAATAAAATAATTAAATATATAAAAATGATATTTATATGGATAGAGCTCACAAAAGAAGTCTTATGATATTTGATTTAAATGTAATGAGTCCTCATTTGTAATTTTTATAAATTGGAAAATTAAATGAGCATAAATAATAAGAAATTAATACTTTAATATTAATTAGGTAAAATTAGATAAACTAAAGCAATGTAATACTACTAAATCAAATGGATGTAAAATTGCATAAGAACAGATTTAAATTAATGTAAAATATGAAAAAGGATAAAGAATAGCACAATGTTGCATTCAAAAACACTAAAATGTTTGAGTGTAATATCCTATATTATTAAATTAGTTTCATTTTAAATTTCTTTGTAAAACAAAAAAAAACCCATGAAATGAGTGCAAAGGTATTTGTTTTGTCTATTTTGAACTTCAATAAAACTTTCTAAGAAAAATAAAGTAATTAAAAAAATAATAATCAATTATTTTTTTAATATTTAGTAAGTATATATTAAAGATAAAATATAATAAATTAAGAAAATGTGATGTAAGCAAATGATTGTAATCTAAATCTTACACAATGTAGATTTAAAGTTACTTTGTAATATAACCAACTCAATGTGAATAATATTAAGAAATAAAATAAATTACATCGAAAATTTACTTTCAAAGGTACTAGGGAGATTAAGCCTAACATCATCGATCATCAAAATGTAGTATGAAATAAATGTCTTCAAAAGCATGCCAAAACCATATAACATAATTTTTTATAAATATAAAATTTTTTAATTAGTTGGATATAACTTGGTGAGATGAGTTCAAGAAAATTTTTTTTATCTCAATTAGACCTTGTTAGATATATTGAGAAATACATAAACGAATAAGCATGATTAATAAAAAATTGTTATTTTTACATTAAGTAAAAATATATAAAAATTGTATTAAGATAAAAAGTAAAAATATAATATAATAAGAATTTGACACGAGAGGAGATTAGTGATGTATAGTGTCATAACCAAATCTAAATGTAAAACATGACAAAAATAAATAAACTATTGTTGTCAGTTTTCGTTGAGCACACTAACGAGGTTGTATGTAACAACCTCAATAGTCTAACAAGGTGTGAATCTAAATGTCTCATAAAGCATTTTAAAATTTTGTAAAAAGTAATTAACAATCTCAAAATTAATATTTAATAAGATAGAAAAAATCATGATTAGTCTAATGATGTTAGTTTCATCTCTATCCAACATCATTTAGAATTACTACAAATTATAATATAAATTAGCACAAATAAAAAAACTTAATTTTTTAGTAGTATGAAAATTATTTTGTAACTTAAATAATATAAATTGATGCCATGTATTACAACTAAATCAAGGGGAGACAAAAGTCACGTGAAAGGATATTTAAAGTTACATAATAATATAACCAAATGAATAGAAAAAATTTGAAGAAATGAGAGAAGTTAAGATAAAGTTATATTCCAAGATACTATGGATAGGGATAGTAACATCCTTAGTTATAAACTTATGAATGAATAAAAACCTCTAAAAAAATATATTAAAATATGGGAAAATAAAATAATTTAAAATATTAAAAAATTAAAATCTACTTGGAAAGAGTCCTCAAGGATGAGTCCATGATATTTATTTCATCTTATGCACATATTGTTTGGAATTACTGTGAATTACCATAATAAATAAGCATAGATAATGACAAGTTCTTGTTTTAATATTAAGTGAATATATAATAAACTTCAAAAGAGATAAATAGAAGCAATGTAATCTAATAAAATCAAAGTGATATAAAGGTTACACAAAAAATGACTTAGAGTTACAATGTAATGTAACAAAATTGATGGAACAAATTAAAAAAAAATGAAAAAAATTGCACATGGAAGTCATGTTCCAATACACTAAGGAGATTATGTCTATCTTTCCCCATTATCTATGAATAATAATGTATTATAAAATATTCTGAAGGCTTAGAAAATAAAACATTTAAAAATATAAAATATGATATTTAATTAGAAAGATCTCATTAGGACAAGTCTGATGACATTTTTTTCATCTCAAATGGGTCTCAATTTTAATTACTATGAATTACAAAAGAAAATATGCATACATAATAAGAAATTATAGTCTTAATATTAAGCTAATTTATATTAAAGGCGTATTATTGTAAATTTAAGTGTTGTTTTTTGACAAAATCAACGAGATGCACTGGTCACGTGAGAGGCTATTTCTAGTTACATAGTAATAAAGAGAAATCAAAGTAAAAAATTAGGAGAAATGCGATACAATATATATGAGTAGCACATTGCAGGATACTAAAGACTTCAAGTGTAGCATCCTCGATCATCAAATTATGCATGAATATAAATTTCTCATAACACATTAAAAAAATAAAAGTAATTTAAAAAATATCAAAATGTTATTTATGTGGATAAAGCACATGGTCCCAACAATCCTTATTCCATCTCAATTAAACATCATTTGTAATTACTATGAATAAGCAAATAATAAAACATAAAAAATAAAAAAGTATTATTTTAACTTTAATAACATATATATTAAATTTTAATTATGATAAATAGAGGAAATGGAATGTAACCAATTAAAAGAAATGTAAAGGTCGCATTAGAGGAAAGTCAAACTTTCATAGTGAAAAAATAGAGTTAAAACAAAACATTAGAAAATAAGATATAAATTGTATAACATTTCCTTCAATTGAACAATGGAGATCGAGTGTAGCATCTTATATCACCAAATCAAGTACGAACTAAATTGACTCGTAATATGGGCAAAAATTGTCGAATAAATACTTGAAGATATATATAAATAAATTTTAAATTAGATAGAACTCATTAAGACGAGTCCAATAATGTTTGATGTGTCTTTATTGGACATCATTTGGAATTATTACTAATTACTAAATTAAATAAGTCTAATTAGTAATAAATAACTATTTTAATATGAAGTAATAGATATAATAAATTTAAAAAGAGATAAATTGAAATAATATAATATAACTAAATCAAATCTATAAAAGATCACATGATATGAGAATTACACTTTCATAGTAATTGAAATGTTTTTTAAAAAGAGATAAAATGCATTACAAATCTGTTTTCTATGACAATAAAAGATAGAATGTAACAATCTTACATCATAAAAATAACTACAAAAAAAATTGATTTGCAAAAGTTGCAAAACCCAATAAAATATTTTTTTTAAAAAATAAAAAACTATTTAGTTACATAGAGATCTTAGAGATGACCCTAATGAACTTTGTCATAGCTTAATCTAATAATATTTTGATTTACACTGAATTAGTAAAATAAATAAGATCTAGTAATACAAAATTACACTCTAAATATTAAATAAATATATACTAACATAAAAATAAAATTTTTCTTAAAGCATGAAAAAACATATGAAAATAAAAAATTTAGAAATATCAAAATAATTATTTAATTTGATAGAATTTAATCAAATAATATCTATTTAGTCTTGATGTGTCCTTATTTGGAATTATAATCAATTGTCAAAGTAAATATGTAGAAAGAAAATAAATTATAATTTTAATTTCAACTAAATATATAGTAAAGATTAATGATATAAATTGGATCAATATAACATACCAACATAAAAATGATGTGAAGGCTAGACTAGAGGAGAGTTAGTGTTACATAATATTATAAAATAATGAAAGTAAAAAATTTAAAAAAATTTTGTAAATCATATTAGAAAGTGGAATTCTAATAATCCAAGGACATGGAGTCTAACAGGTACATTAGTTGAATAAGTTTTGATTCAAAATGTCCATAAGACATGTCAAAACATAAGGAAATAAAATATTTAAAAATAGAAAAAAGAATATTTAATTCCCCACATCTTGAAGAAACACGTCCAACAGGAAGCGATTGTAGTCGATCAAACCTTGTCTTTAATTTTTTTGAATTTCTTATGTAAATTATAACAAATTATGATTTTAATTTTAAGTAAATATATATTAAGGACATAAAAAGATAAAGTGAATTAATGTAAGATAACCAAATGAAAGAACTATAATGATGAAACGAGAACAGAGTTTGATTCGCATTTTAACATCAAAAAGTTCAAATATGAAATTTGAAAAATTAGATATTAAATAGCAAGGTTCAATTCTAAGTTATTTTGGAGATCATTTCTGGAATGATTAATCATCAATCAGGTATGAATAAAAATGTCTCATAATTTATAAAGAAACCCTAGAAAATAAAATATTAAAAAATATAAAAAAGCAATTTCTTTAATCCTTTTTTATTTTGTCATAATATTATCTAGTTCTAATTCTTCTCTCATGTGATATTTATACCACTTTCATTTTGTTGCATTAGTTCTTTCATTTAACCTCATTTTAAATATTATATTATTTTTTCTTATTACTAAAAAATAATTTATTTTTATTTATATTATCTATTTTTATAGTTCATGGTAATTAAAAACTAGAACTAGTTGAGACTAAACAAACATTATTGGGCTTATCTCAATGAGCTTTAAAAATTTAATATTGATTTCATTTTTTTAAAATATTTTATTATCTTTTTTGGAAGGCTTTAGTCAACATTTTTATTTATACTTGATTTGAAGCTTCAATATGTTACACACTATCTCCTTGTATCTTTGAATGCAATTTTGTTGTATAATTTATCTAATTATATCAATTTTTTTACTTTCATTGGGTTATGTCATAATGTGAATCTTAATATTCTTTTGTTTTTATTACTTTACCTCAATTTATCTCATGTCACCTTTAACATATATGAACTTTATATTGAAATTGTAATTTTTTATAATTTATAATAATTTACTTTAATATTTTATGATAACTCCAAACAATGTCCAGTTAACATGAAACAAATGTTGTTTGACATCTGTTGATGAGCCCTATTTGATTAAATATTGATTTCTATATTTTTTAAATTTTTTATTATTTATGATTTTGACAATCTATATAAGAATTTCTCTTTGTACATTATTTGCTAGTCAATGATGTCATACTCCAACTCCTAAGTATCATTGAGTGCAATTTTCTAAAAAAAATTTATCTCATTTTTTATTTTTTTTCATTCAGTTGGTAATATTGCAATGTAACTCTAACACCTCTCTCACGTGAATTGTATTTATTTTCGATTTGGTATTATTATATTGTTGATAATTTATCTCATTTTTAGCTTTTACATATACTTAATGTTAAGATAATAAATTATTATTATTTAAGCATATTATAATTATTATTTATAACTTTTCAAATTCAATCCAATTAAGAATAAGCAAAAATTATTAGAGTCACCTAAAGGAGCTCTACCTAATTCAATATTTATTTCTCTATTTTTGAATTATTTTCTAGGATTTTTACATAGTTTGCGAGAAATTTTTATTCTTACCATATTCGACAATAATGATATTACACTTAATCTACTTAGTTTCTTAGAGCATAAATTTTACCTATAAATTATCTAATTTTTAAAAGCTTTTTATTTGATTTTGTTGTATTACCACGAAACTATAACTCTCCTCTATGTGATCTTTACATCACTATAATTTGGTTATCTAATTTAACATTATTTATGCTTATTTATAATTGTGATTCGTAGTAGAGGCTCGATCAAAACAAAGAGACATCATTTGAGCATCTCGATGAGCTGAATCTAATTAAATGTTAGTTTTACTTCCTTAAATATTATGTTTTATATGATTTTGGAACATCTTATGAGATATTTTTAGTTACATAGGATTTGATGATCAAGTATTTCATATTTAATCTACTTAGTGTGTTATAATTAAACATTTTTATATAATTTATCTCATTTCTTTAAAATTTTACTTTAATTTTGATATTTTACTTTAAAACACTAAATCTCTACTTATCTGACCAGTACATTGCTTACAGTTGGTAATATTAATTATTTCAATTTATCATTTTTTACCTTATATTTATGTTTATTTAATTTCAAAATAATATTTGATAATTATTTATCCTTATTTACTTCATAATTAAGGGACATTTTGAGCTCATCTCAGTAATCCTTATCCAATTAAATATTTATTTTTTTTATGTGAAAGGTTCATTTCAAGGTAGTAAAAATATCAAGTAGAGCATCCTTAATCATCTTATCATGTACAATTCAAAATGTCTGAAAATAGATCCCAAATCCTTAAAAGTATTTTAAAAAATTAATATAAAAACAATATTTAATTAGATAGGGCACGTAGAGATTAGCCTAATGAAATTCTTTTTGATTTGATCATACATCATATATAATTAAAGTTAAAATGAGATAAATTCAATCAATGTTATATTAAAAAAAATTAGGTCAATGTAAACTTCATATTAGAGGACATTCATAGTTATATAATATTATTTTAAAATCAAAGTGAAACGTTTAAAATATGAGATAAATTACACAAGAAGGTTGCTTTCTAAGATACCTAAAAATCAAGTTTAACATCCTCAAACATTAAATATAGAAATAACAGAAGATCTTATAAAGAGTACAAAAATACTAAAAGAATAAAATAATTGGTGGCCACATGAGAGGAAACTTTTTGTTACATAGGAATTTAACCAAATAAAAATAAAAAAAATAAAAAAATATAAAAAAGAGATAAAATGTATTATAAAGCTTCATTCTATGATGTTATAGGGATTCAACATAACCTCTTCAATTATTAAATCCTATAAAAACTAACATTTATAAACATTAAGTAAATATTTAAATGGATATAGCTTATCAGAAGAAGAAAAATAATGTTTGTTTTGTCTCATTTTGACGTTGTTTTGAATTATTGTGAATTAAAAATTTGAGTAAAACATAAAGAATAAAAAATTATTATTTAAATATTCAATGAAAATATAATAAGTCTAAAATGAGACAAATTGAAGTAATGTAATATTACCAAAGCAAAGCAATATAAAGGTAAGACAAGTGGAGATTTAGAATTTGATGGTAAAATAAAAAATTGAAACCAAACATTTGAACGAGTGAAATCAATTATACAAGAAAGCTATATCATACAATATTCTTGATTGTCGCATATCATACGAATAAAAATGTCCTATAAAACCAAATAAATTATAAAAAATATTGTTTTTATAGAAACAAAAATAGATTTTTAATTACATATGGCATAAAAAAATGTGACCAATGATGTTTATTTCATCTTTATCAAACTTCATTTGAAATTGCTATAAATTACAAAAGTAAATATGATCAAATAATAGAAGAAATATTATTTCAATGTTAAGCAAACATATATTTATGCTAAAACAAGATGCATCAAAGTAATGTAATGCAACAAATTGGTTGAGATGTAAAGGTCACAAAAGAAGAGAATTGGAGCATCATCTTAATATTACAAAATCAAATTTTAAACATTGATCATATAAGGTAAATTGTACAAGAAAGTTGTATTCCAAGTTGCTAAGGAGATCGAGTATAATCTCCCGTATCATTAAATCATGTATGAATCAAAATATCATAGGAACTATGTCGAAATCCTACAAAAAAACATATATAAAAACATAAAAATGAATTTTTATTTCATTAGATCTCCTAAAGTTGACTGAAACAAAGGTTTTTTTTCAATCAAACCTTGTTCAAAATTGCTACAAATTAGCAAAACTAAATAAATGAAGATAAGAACAAATCATTAATTTAATGCAGTTAAATATATGTTAATGATGAAATCAGATAAGCTGAAGAAATGTTACATCCAAAAATAAATGAAAAAAATTTGAAGAAATGGGATAACCTATATGTAAAATATGCATTCCAAGATACTAATTAGATTGGGCATAAAATCCTAAATTGTTGAAATAAGAATGAATCAAATTTGTCAAATCCTTAAAAAATAATTTTTGAAAATATAAAAAATAAATATTTAATTTTAATAAGCTTATAAAGACGTGTGTAATAATTCTTGTTCCATTTATTTTTTGAATCTTTTTTCCAAGATGCCAAGGATATCGATTATAACAACCTCATTCATCAAAAAAAGATGAGTTGAATTGCCTCATAAAGCTTGCCATGGTTCTAGTAAAGAAAATACTTTGAAACATAAAGATGATTTTTTAAATTTTGTTTTATCTCTGTCAAACATTTTTTAAAGTTATTTTTAATTACAAAAAAACATAAAAACAAATTACAATAAGGTATTATTCTAAGAATAAATATAAATACACGTTAAATTTAAAATTAGATAAATAAAAGCAATGTAATACATGTAAAACTAGGACAAGTTCACATTGTAGAGAATTTATGATTATATAGTAATATAGACAAATCAATATAAAACATTTTAAGAAATTTGATACATTATGTTTGAAAGCTGCAGTCTAAAAAATTGAGAAATTTGAGTGTAATATATCCATTGTTCAATCAAGACTATATAAAAATATTTTTTAAAAAGTGCAATATGTCTAAAAAATATTTTTTTTAAATATAAAAAATATTTAATTTGAGTAAGCTCATTATGACATATCCAATTATGATTGTTCCATCATAATAAAAAAAGTTCAAAATTATTGCAAATTAAGAAATTAAAGGAGAATAAATAATAATAAGTTATCATTTTATTGTTAAATAAATAATAACATAATTATTAAATCAGATAAATTAAATCGAAGAAGCAAAAAAATGAAAGAGAAGTTATGGTCACTTTAGGGGAGAATTATAGTTTCATACCAAAAAAACCAAAGCCAAAAAAAAATATTTGAAGAAATGAGATAAATTATATTGGAAAGTTGCATTCCAAGAAACTACGGATATCATATCTAACATCCACAAATGTAAAATAAGCTATGAATCAGTAGGTCTTGTAAAACATTTGAAATCCTTAAAAAAAATTTTAAAATATAAAAGTTAGAATTTAGTTTGAAAGCTCTTGTCAAGAAACTCTAACAATGTTATTTCATTTTAATAGGTCCTCATTAAGAACTATTATGAATTAAAAAATTAAATAAGCAAACCTAACCAAATTTTATTTCTGTTATAAATAAAGCACATATATTAAAATTCAAATGAGATACATTTTAGAAACAAAATGTAATAAAATCATAGCAACATAAAGGATATATGAGACTAAAATTAGAGTAACAGCATAGTATAACCAAACAAAAGAAAAACAATTGAAGAAATGGGAAAAATGGTATAGGAAATTTGCATTCCAAGATTCTTCGATGTTGAGAGTAAAACCCTTGATAATCAAATCATGTGTAAAACTAAATGTCTCATGAACCTTGCCAAAATCTTGAAAAATAACATTAAAAAATGATTATTTAAATTGATACAACTTAGAGAATAATCTAATGATTTTGGTGTCATTTCGATCAAACATCTATTGGAATTTTGATGAATTGCCAAAGTGAATAAACCTAAAAAAAAATAAATTATTTTTAAAAAATTATGTAAATATACATTAGAGTTGAAATAAGATAAACTAAAACTATATAATTAACCAAATTGAAGATACCCAAACATCATGTGAGAGAAAAGTTTGTCACAAGTAATATAACCAAATGAAAATAAAAAAGGCAGAAATGAGATAAATTGTGTAAAAGTTGCATTATAACATACAATGTAAATCAACCATAATAGCCTTTATTGAAAAATCATGTATGAATTTAAATTTATATTAAAGCAACCAAAACATATGAAATGAAAATATTTAATAATATAAAAATAAATATTTAGTTAAATAAAGTTTTCCCAGGTAAGTCCATGAAGGTATGTCCTAACTGAATGAATTACTCGTACAGGTAAGAAAAATTATAATAAAAAGTTATTTTGATATTAACTAAATAATTATTAAAGTTCAAATCAGTTAAACTAAACCAATATAATATAATCAAGTAAAAAAGATACAATTGTTATACAAAGGTTATAGTATAGTTCCTCAATGATATAAGCAAATAAAAAAAAATTTTAATAAGTGAGATAAATTATATGAGAAATGGCAGTTCAGTGAAAGAAGGTAATGATGCTCAATAATCTCAATTATCAAACAAGGTCAGAATACAAATATCTCGTAAAGTATGCAAAACTATTATGATATGATGTATTTAATATTATAAAATAAAATTATAATTTAATAGAGCTCATTTAGTTTGAGTCTAATGATGTTTGTTTGTTCTTAACTAGGCCAACATTTAGAATTAATAAAAATTATAAAAGTAATTATCCATTAATCATAATAAATTATGATTTTATTATAAAATAAATGTATATTTTAATTGAAATGAGATAAATTGAAAAAATATGGTGAACCAAATCAATGTTATATAATGATAATAGAAGAGGATTGTTAGAGTCACATAGTAATAAAAAAATCAAAGAAAAACACTTTAAGAAATAAGATAAAATAAACTAGAAGTAGCACTACGATATTAAGAGAACCTAGTGTAACAACTTTGATTGTCATATCATGTTCGTATCAAAAAGTCTCATAAAGCACATCACAAATGAAAAGAATTAGAATTTTGTAGCGATATAACCAAATCAAAGCAAAAAACTTGCTGAAATGAGATAAATTATATGAAAATGTTTCGTTCAAAGATACTAAAGAGATTGGGTTTAACTGCTTCAATCATTAAATTAGTCACAAATCGAAATATCTAGTAAAAAATTATGAAAATCCTAGAAAATAAAATATTTAAAAGTTTCAAAATTAAAGTATAATTGGCTAGAATTTGTCAGGACAAGCCTAATGAGTTAGTATACTCTCTATCAGACCTCATTCTAAATTATTAAAAATTAGAATAATAAATAAGTTTAAAGAAGTTAATTATTATTTTAATATTAAGCAAATATATATTGGACCTAAAATAAAATCATCTAAAGTAATACAATATAACCTAATCAAATAAATGTAAATGTTAAACAAGGGAAGTTTTAAAGTAACATAAAATGTGACCAAGTCAAAAAAAAAAAGAATTTGAAGAAATATGATAAATTGTGTTAAAAAGAGGTTCTCCAATGTAGTAATTAGACCAAGTGTTACTTCCTCGATAGACAAATCAAGTTTAAAATACCTGGAAAATATTACAAAAACCCAAAAAAACATTAGGAATGTAGAAATGACAACTTTTTTAGAGCTTGTCGAGATTAGTATAATGACATTTGTTTCATCTCAATAGGTCTACATTAAGAATTGTCATAAATTATCAAATTAAATATGCAAAAATAATATAAAAAATATTATTTTCATATTAATTAAAATATATTAATGTAAAAAATAGATAAATTTAATCAATTTAACATATCCAACCCAATGCAACATAATAGATCAAAGTATTGCAAAGCAGAAACGAGGTGTTTACATTGCTTTTATTGTACAAAAAAAGTTCACTCAAAGATACTGGGGAAGTTGATTATAACATCCTTGATTATAACATTAAATTTCAATCAAAATATGTCAAAAAAATATAAAATAATATAGAAAGTAAAATATTTAAAGATTTAGAAATGAATTTTTAAAAGGATAGACTGGAGGAATGAGTCCAACAACATTTTGGATAATGTCGATTTGACCTCATTTGGAATTACTAATAATTACCATAGTAAATAATAAATAAAAGATATTTTAAAGATAAAATAAGATAAATTGATGCAATATACTATAACCCAATTAAAATGATGTCAAGGACACATAAGAGAGGACTTAGAATCATATAACAAAGTCAATGGCAAAAAAGTTTAAGAAATGAGAATATTTGTATGGGAATGATGCATTTCAAAAAACTAAGGAAATCAATTTTAACTTCCTCAATCATCATATTATGTATAAGTCAAATATATTGTAAAGCATGTGTAGACCATTAAAATAAAGTATTCAAATATATTTACATATATATATATATATTTATATATATATATATATATATATATATATTAATATTTAATTAGACGAGCACATTGAAATGAGCCAAATGAAGTTTGTCTTGCATTGACCAATCCTCCCTTGGAATTATTTCAAATTACGAATATAAATAAATATAATAAAAAAAATTATTATTTTAATATAAAGTAAATGTATATTAAAATTAAAACATTATAAATTAAAACAATGAAAATATCAAATGAGAAGATATTTAGAGTTAAAATTAAAGCGAAAAATTTCAAGAAATGGAATAAACTATGTGAGAAATATGCTTTCGAAGGTATTAATATGATTCAGCATAACTTAATCTTCAAACAATGTGAAAATCAAAATGACTTCTAAAGTGTGCAAAAAAACCGAAAAATTAATATTTAAAATATAAAAATAAATCTTTAAGTTGATATAGCTCATTGGAATGGGTTGAATGATGTTTGTTTTTTTGTTTGGATCATAATTAGAATATCCATGAATTAAAAAGTAGATTTCCAAAATTGAAAATAAATTATTATTTTAATTTCTGGTAAATAAATAATAAATTTGAAATGAGATGAACTAAGGCAATGCAAAAAACACATGAGAGGACACTTTGAGTTTAGTTGTAATTAACTAAATAAAAAAAATTGAAGAAATGAGATAATTACATAGGAAAGCTATATTCTAAGAAACTAAGGCAAGAATCAAAATATCTGGTAAGAAACAAGCATAAAATCTTCAATGCACAAATGTGGTAAAAATTTAAACACTTGCAAATGGTGACAAAGCTCTAACAAATATATGAAAATATATACGCAAATATTAAATTATATAGAGCTTATTAAGAAAAGTATAATAATATTTGTTTTGTCTTGATCAGACAAAATTTTATTTTATTGTTATTAAAAAAATATTTGTATAAATAATAAAATTTCCTTTTAATATTAAGTAAATATATGTTAAAGCAAAAATGAAATAAATTCAAGCAATTTGGTTTACCAAATTTAAAGATGTTTTAAGAAATGGGATAAAGTTTTTGAGATGTTGCATTCCGAAATGTCAACGAGGCTAAACATAAAATCCTTGATCATCAAATCAAGTACAAATCAAGTTATCTCGTAAAGCATGCAAAAGTAGTTGAGAAAAAATATTTCAAAATAAGAAAAAGATCAATAAATTTTACAAAGTTTAATAAGGAAACTCTAGTAATGTTTGGTTCACCTCAATTACACTTTTTATCGAATTACTATTAACTAGAAAAATAAATAAGCTTAATTAGTAATAAACTATTATATATATATATATATATATATATATATATATATATATATATATATATATACATATATATAAAAACAAAAATGAAATAATATTAAGCAATGTAACATAACAAATTCTATGACAAGCAAAGCTTAGATTGGAGAATGTTAGTAGTTACATACTAATATAACCAAATTTGGGTGAAAAATTAGAAGAAATAAGAAAAAGTTTATGAAAAAGCCTTTTTTCTAAGAAATGATGGATATTTAGTTTGACATCTTTGAATCTAAATCAAGTATAAATAAAATTATTTTTTAAAGTGTGCTAAATGACAATGAAATAAAATTCTAAAAAAATATGAAATAAATATTTATAAGGCTCATTGAGGCATATTTGACAACCTTTGTTCTACCTCAATCAAACATCATTTAAAACTATTATAAATTACAAAATTAAAAACTAAAAATTTTAAAAATGCAATATAACCAAATCAAAGCAGTGTAAGGTCACATGATTATAGAAATAGAGCTTTATAGTAAAATAAGTTGTACAAAGAAAAACAATTAGGAGAAAATAGATAAATTGTATGAAAAAGTTGCATTTCAAGATACTAAATATATCAATTCTAGTATCCCTGATCATCAAATGTTGTATGAATTAAAATGGCTTCTAAAGTTTGGCAAAACCTTGAAAAAAATATTAAAAAAATTTAAAAATGAATATTTAATATGATAGAGCTCGTCTAGACAAGTCCAATGATTTTTTTTCATGTCAATCAAACATCATTCATAACAAAAAATTACTTCTAAAAATTTAAAAAGCATATACTAAAGTTGTAATGAGATATATTTTAATTTTGTAATTAAATTAAATAATGATGATGTAAAGGTCACATGAGAGAGAAATAAGGGTTCAATATAATATAACAAAATCAAAGCAAAACTTCTAAAAAGAGAGAAAAATGATTGGAAAAATTTGCATTCCAAGATACAATAAGAGATCAAACATAATATCGTCGATAGACAAATCATGTTTTAATTAAAATATCTCTTAAGTTATGCCAAAAATTTGTAAACCATTGTTTAGAAAATGATATTGAATTTGATATAGCTTATTGAGACAATTTAGTGGACTTTTTCTTTATGATGTTAGTAACTTCTTTCAAATATTACAAATTACAAAAAAAAACAAACATAAATAACAATAAAAATATTACTTTAACATTATGTGAATATATATTCTAGCTAAAATTAGAAAAATTGAGCAAATATAAGATAACTAAATCAAAAGTATTAAAGGGTCACTTTTACAAAGTAATAAAACAAATTTAAAGTAATAAATTTAAAGAAATATGATAAATTGTATTTGAAGTTTCATTATAGGATACAAAGGAGATCGAGTGTAGTATCCTTGAACATAAAATGAGATAAGAATCTTAATATCTCAAAAATCTAACAAATCCCTAGAAAATTAAATATTTAAAATAATAAAAATGAATATCTCAATTGATAGAGACCAAAGATGTTAGTTTTGACTCAATCAATTCTCCTTTGGAATTACATTGAATTAAAAAAATTAAAAAATTTTATCAACTATTATTTAGATATTAAGTAGATATACATTAAGAAAGACATATGCTAAATTGAAGTTATACAATAAAATCAATTCAATATGATATAATGGCTTCAACAAATTAGATTTTTAGTTGCATAGTTTTATAATCAAATCAAAATGAAAAATAGGATGAAATGAGATAATTTCTTCAAAAGATATGCATTGCAAGATACATAGAAGATTAAGTGTAGCATCCTTGATCTTTAATTTAGGCATTAATCAAATTGTCTTGAAAATTGTGTCAAAGTCCTCAAAAATTCAATAACAAAAAAATATAAAAAATAATAAAAAAATAAATATTTTTTGGATAGAGATCTCTAGAGCAAGTCTAACGATGTTTTTTTGACCTCGATTGAACTTTGTTCAGAATTATTAAAGCTATATTAGAGAAATTAATGTAATATAATGTCCAAATCAAAGCAATGCTAAGGTCATACGAGAAAGGAATTATAATTTCATAATAATATAATTAAATTAAACAAAAAATTAAAATAATTAGGTTAAATTGTTTGTCAAAATTGCTTTCCAAGAATCTATAATCAAGCATAATATCCTAAAAATATTAAATCTAGTTCAAATTAAAATATCACAAAAAAAACAAACTTAAAGGAAGAAAAAATTTAAAAATATTAAAGTAAATAGTTAAATAAATAAAGCTCATACAGGCAAATGCAATAATGTATGCATTGTTTCCAAAGCATCTGCTTTTGAATTACTAGGAATTACCAATACAAGTAATCATAAATTATAATTTTAAGATTAAGTAAATGTATATGAAATACTAAAATGAGATAAACTATAGTAATATTGTGTAGCCAAATCATACTAATGTAAATGATACATGTGAGAAAAGATAAAGCTTTATAGTAATCTAACAAAATAATTACAAATCTTTTAAAGAATTGACAAAACCAATACATAAAATTTGTAATCAAAGATATTCAAGAGATTCAGTGTGACATCCTCTTTCATTAAATCTTGTAAGAATAGAAATGTATCATAAAGCATACCTAAACCTAATAAAATACATAATTTTAAAATATAAAAGTAAACATTTAATAAAATGGAGTAGATTCAGCAGAGTTTGATGGAATTTATTTCATCTCGATTGGACTTCATTTGGAATTATTATGAATTATCAAAGTTTAAAAAACATAAAAAGCCAATTGTTATACTAATGTTATGTGAATTTATTTTAAAATGAGATTAAACCATTATAATATAGCAAAATATCAGACATGTGATGGGCATAAGAGAGAATATTTAGAGTTACATTGTAATATAATCATATCCAAGCTAAAAATTTGAAGAAATTAGAAAAAATACCATGTAAAGCTTTATTATAGTACTTATGTGATGTGGGTAACATCCTTGATTATCAAATCAGGTATGATTCAAAATTTATCATGATATATGCAAAAACTCCAGAAAATAATAATATTTAAAAATTTTTAAAATTTAAAAATAAATAATTTATTTGATAAAACTTGTTGTGATATTACCAACATTATTTATTTCTTCTCGATATGACCTAAGTTGGAATTGCTATGAATTTCAAAAATAAATAGGTATTAATAATAACAAACTATTATCATAATATCAAAGAAATAAATATAAATATTAAAATCAGATAAATAGAAGCAATATGATCCAACCAAATAAAAAACATGTATAGGTCACAGGAGAGAAGATTTACAATTTATAGTGTTATAATTAAATAAAGGTAAAAACTTTAGCTAAATGGGATAATTTTGTTGGAAGGTTGAATTCATAATGTCTCCAAAAACGTACCAATTCAATTTAAAATTAAATATTTATAAATATAAAAAAATTTCAATTAGATGGATCTTGTTGAGAGGTGTCAAACAACTTTTGTTTTGTCTCAATATGACCACAATTGGGATTTCTACAAATTACAAAATTAGATAAGCATACATAATAATAAAACATTCTTTTAATATGAAGTAAACATATACTAACATTAAATGGAGATAAATTAGTGCTATGTAATATTACCATGTCAAAGAGATGTAAATGTTAAATGAAAAGAGATTTAGACTTCATTGTAATATAACTATATCAAAAAAAGAGAAATGAAACAAATTAGAAAGGTAAGACTGATTGCAAGATAGTAAGGAGTTGGAGCATAACATTCTCCACTATAAAACCATGTATGAATGAAAGAAATACTTAACATAAATTTCCAAAACCATAAAATATAAAATATTTAAAAATATTTATAAGAATGTTTTGTAGAGCAAATTGAAATGAGTGTAATGACCATTTTTTTTGCCTCTGCATCTCATTGGAATAAAAGCAAATTACCTAAATAAATAATCATAATTAAATAAAAATTATTTTCCTTTTTTCAAACAACTATATATAATGATGAAATGAGATACATTAGGGCAATGTAACATAACCATATCCAAGTAAAAAATTTGGAGAAAAGAGATAAATTGAACGGAAAAGTGGCATTCCAAAATACTTAGGATCTCTTATGGAGTATCCTCAATCCCCAAGTAAGATACAAGCCTAAATATTTCATAAAGCATTCCAAAATTGGAGAAAAAAATTAAAAATTTTTTTACTTGGTTAGAGCTCATTGGCTTGGGTCCAATGATGTTTGTTTCATCTCAAGCAAACATTCTTCAAAATGATTGTGATGTATTATGAATTTTTTTATTACTAAGTATGTATATAATAAAGTTGAAATAAGAAAAATTAAAGTAATTAAATATTACAAAATCTAATTGATGTAAGGTCACACAAGTGCAAATTTAACATTTCATAGTAATATAACATTGTCATGGTGAAACATTTAAGAAAATAAGATAAATTATAGAACCAATTTGTAGTCCAAGGTACTAAAGAATTCAAGTGTAACATCCTCAAACATCTAATCATTTACGAATCAAAATATCTTATAAGTCAATCAAAAGACATAGTAAGTAATATAATTCAAAATAATAAAATAAATATTTAAATGGATAGAATTGTTCAAAGAAATTCCAATGATGTTTGTTTTGTCTTGATTGTGTATCAAATTAATGTAAATTACTAATGTAGATAAAAATTAAAATAATAAATTATTTTTTAATGTTTTAAAAGTTTATATTAGAGATGAAATTTGAAAAATTAAAGTAATATAATATAAACAAGTCAGAGACATATAATGGTTAGATGATAGAATAATTTTTGTAATATATTATAACAAAATCAAATTAAAGAATTTCAAAAATTTTTGTAAATTTTACAAGAATATTACACTCCAACGTATCAAGGAGGTCAACCATATACTCCTCACTCATTACATTACGTATTAATGAAAATATTTTTCAAGCATGTCAAATCCTTAGGTAATAAGAAAATTTAGAACATTAAAAAGAATGTTTCATTTCATAGAGCACAACGAGATGAGTGAAATGACATTTTATTTGTCTCAATAACACCTCATTAAAAATTACATAGAGTTACAAAATTAAAAAGCATAAATAATAACATTTTATTATTTTAATATTAAGTAAACACATAATGAAGATTAAATTAGTTAAATTGAATAATGTATTATAACCAACTTTATGGTTTTTGATGTCACATGAGAGGATAATTAGTGTTTTATACTCTATAACAAAATGAAAGTGATAACTTTTAATAAATGAGATTAATGATTTGATGATGTTTTGTCCAGACAAACCAAGGAGATCACGTATAAAATCCTTGATAATCACATCAAGCATTTTCTAAATTATCTCAATACATATGCAAAAATGCTAAACAATATTTAAAAAATATTAATATAAATATTTAATTAGATTTATCTTGTTTAGAGAAGTTCAACAATATCTTTTTTCATGTTGACCATACCTCATTGTGAATAAGTGAAACTTACAAAATTTCATAAGCATAAATAACAATAAATTTTGTTTTAATTTAAAAATATATATATTAATTATTAAATTAGATAAATTGAAGCAATTTAATATACCTAAATCAAACCACTGCAAAGGTTACACAAGATGAGGTTTTAAGTTACAAAGTAATATAATAAAATCAAAAGGAAAATTTAAAGAAAATATGATAGACTTGATGTGAAAGTTGCTTTCCATGGTACTAAGTGAATGAAGCAAAATATCCTTGATTGCCAAAATTGATATGAATTGAGTTATCATAGTAAAAATAAATATTTATTTAAAAATTGCTCATTTACTGATTATTTTCTTCTCAAAAGTAAATAAACATAGTTAATAATAAGTTATTAATTTAATATTAAAAAAAATTATATCACTAAAGTAATAGTACATCATTTCAAATTTCTAAATGTTATCAAAGTAAATAAACAAAATAAATAACAAAATATTAATTTAATTTTAAGAAAAAATATATATAACATAAAAATTATGAAAATAGAAGTAATATAATATAAAGAAGTAAAAATGGTGTAAAAATCACAAGAGAGAAGAATTAAAATTTAATAGTAAAATAACCAAATGAAACAAAAATATTTGAAGAAATGAGATAGATTGTATGGCATTATTGTATTATGAGATAATAAATAGATCAAGTGTGACATCCTCAATTATTAAATGAGTTACGAATGAAATGTCTCATAAAACATGTCAAAATCCTAGAAACTAAAATAGTTAAGAATCATTTCAACAACATTTTTTTCATTTTGAATTGACCTCAGTTGGAATACTATAAATTACAAAAGTAAAAAAATCATAGATAATAAAACATTATTGTTGAAATGTTAGGAAAACAAATTTTAAAGTGCAAAAAGTTAAATTAAATTAATTAACATAATGAAATCAAAGCAATGTAAAGGTCACATTAAAGGAGACTTAGAGTTACATAATAATATAACATTATTAAAGAAAGTAACTCTTCGGAATGAGATAAAGCCTTTACATAAGTTGGATTCCAAATTACCAAAGAGATTAGTTGTAATACCTTTCATCATCAAACAAGTTGCAAATCAAAATATCTTATAAACCATGCTAATAAACTTAAAAATAAAATATTTGTTAAAAAATAATTTAGTTTGATAGAGGTCGTTAAGATGAGTTTAAAAATATTTGTTTTATCATGTTTCAAGACCTTTCAGAATATCTTTTAATTTTAAAAATAAATAAATATCAAAAATAATAAATTATTATTTTAACATTAAGTAAATATCTAATAAGGTAGAGAAGAGATAAATTTAATAAATATCTATTATGCCACACGAGTGATAATTTAGAGTTTGAAAGAATACAACCACATATATTTTACGACAAAATTCAACACAATGAAATTGTCATCTTCACTATTCAAATTAGATTGAACTTGAAATGTAATATAAATCATGATAAATTCATAGAGAAAATATTTAAAAAATATAAAAAAAGGACTACAAAAATTGATAGAACCAATCGAGATGAGTTTTACGATGATTCTTTCATATCGATCAAACCTCATTCAAAATTATTAAGAATTACCAAATTTAAAAAGCCTAAAAAATAAACAACTATATATATATAAAGTAAATATATAATAATAATGAAATGAGATAATTTTAAAAAATTATATTAAAACAAAGCAAAGTGATGTTAAGGCCACATAAGACAAGAATTATTGTTCCTTCATAATATAACAAAATTAAACAAATAATTTTTAAAATTGTGACAAATTGCACAACAAAGTTGAATTCCAAGATATTAAGGAGACCAAGTTCAACATTCTAGATTATCAAAATTTGTACAAATTAAAATAAGTTATAAATACTACAAAGCTCAAAGAAAAAAAATATCTACATATAAAAAATAAATATTTAAATCGATAAAGCTCTTCAAATCAAGTCCAATAATATCTATTTCCACTCGATCATAGTTGGTTTATAATAACTATGAATTATCAAAATAAATTTTCATAAATAATTATTTTAATATCAAATTTGAAATGAGACAAATTGATTTGATATAATACAAATAAATCAAAGTGATGTATTGATGGCAAAATAAGAGATTTAGAATTACATAGTAACACGTCCAAATTAAAGGGAAACATTTTAGCAAATAAGATAAGTTGTAGAAGAATCTCAAGTTTCAAGTTACTAAAGAAATCAAGTAGAACATCCTATATGACCAAATTATGTACAAATTAAAATTCTACATAAAACATGGCTTATCCTAGAGTTAGAAAAAAATAAAAATATAAATAAAAATCTAAGTTTATAGAGTTCGTGCAGGTAAGTCTAACTTTGTTTGTTTCATCTTAATTGGGAATCAATTATAATAACTTTGAATTAATAATATAATAATGCATAAATAATAATAAATTATTATTTTAATATTCAAAATATAAATATTATTATAGAAAAGAAGTAAATTAAAATAACATAATATAACAAAATTTATAGTGCAATAATTGTTATATGAGAAGAGATTTTGACTTACATAATATTACTACAAATCAATGGAAATATAAAATACTGTTGTATTGAAAAGTTGCATTACAAGATATTAAAGTGATCATGCAATCCAAGTAAGAATTGAATTGTCTCGTAACTTATGTAAAAATATTAAAAAATAAAATATTTAAGAAAAAATAATGAATTGTATATTTAATTTTATAAAGCTTAGTCATATGACTAACAACATTCATTATATTTTTATTAGTCCTCATTGAGAATTATTAGAAAATCTAAAATTTAATAAGCTTGAAAAATAATAAATTATTATTTGTATTATAAACAAATATATAATAAAACAAAAATGAGATAATTTGATCAAATATAATAAAACAAAATCAAAAGAATGTCCAAGTTCCACATTAGATGAATGAGAGTTTCATAGTAATATAAACAAATCAAAGAAAAACTTTTAAAGAAATACAATCCATACCACAAGAAAGTTGTTTCATAAGATAAAACATGATCTAGTATAATATCCTTGATCATAAAGTCAAGTTTGAATCAAGTGTAATGTCATTTGTTTCATCGTGGTTAGGTCTTGATTAGAGATACTATGAATTATGAAATTAAATAAGCATAAATAATAATTACTTACTATTTTAGCATTATGTAAATATTTGATATAGTTGAAATGAGATAAATTATTACAATTAATTATAACCAACTCAAAGAGATTTAATTGTACCAAAAGATGAGATTTAGAATTCATATTAATATGACAAAATCAAAGAAAAGATAAATTCTCCTAAAAAATACGAACGCAATAGATAAATATTTAGAAATATATTGATAAATATGTAATTGATAGAGTGCATTGAGGCAAGATTCTCAGCATTTGGGTTGTCATTACTAGACCACATTAAGGATTACAAAGAATTAGCATAACAAAAAACATGAATAAAAACAATTTATTACCATAGTAATACGATACAATGAAGTAATATAACCAAATAATTTAATGACATTTAGAGTTATATAGAAATATACCCAAATCAATGGAAAATTTTCTAAAAATGAGACAAATTATATGAGATAGTTGTATTCCAAGGTTTTATAAGATATAAACATAATAATCTTGATCATCAAATCAAATACGAATCAAAATATATCATAAAATATGTTAAAACCATAGAATGAAAAATTAACAAAAATATCAATAGAAATACTAAATTAGATGTAGCTCATCATTTTGAGTCAAATTATGTTATTTTTGTCTCAATTGGTCCTCATTTGAAACTATTATAAATTGCAAAAAAAATGAAGCATAAATAATAACAAATCTTTACCCTGATATTAAGAAAATGTTTAATATTTACTTCTCCCAAATCAAAATGTCATACAAAGAAAGCCAAAATCATAGAAAACGAAATTTTTAAAATTGTAAAACAAACAGCTAGCAAAATCTTCTCGGTATCATGGAAAGTAACTTTCTTGTATAATGTGTCTCATTTAATGAAATCATTTGTCTTGATTTTCATATTTTACTATTTTACTCTAAATGCTCCTTCGTATAACCTTTTCATAGCCTTGTTTGGTTATATTACATAGTTTCAATTTATCTCATGCACAACTCAATATTTATTTAATTAATATCAAATAAATTTATTAATTTAATTTATTTTTCTAATTAGCAAATATTCCAAGAAAGGTTTGGCTAAGATGAAACAAATGTTGTTGGACGTATGCCGGTGAGCTTTATCCAATCAAATATTTCTATTACTTTTGTAAAAAAATAATTTTATTATGCTTTAACAAGTTTTATGAGGCAATTTGAGTGAGTTTTTTAAATGTTAAGAATTATATGCTTAATCTCCTTAGTATGTTAGAATATAGCTTTCCTATAAAATTTGTCACATTTTTTAAAATTTTTTCATTGATTTGGTTATGTTAATATGAAACTTTAAACCTCTCATCTTCTTCCCATCACATCATTTTTATTTGGATATATTATGATCCTTAAGTTTCTCTCTTTTCTACTTTGATACATATTTACTTAATATTACAAATATTAATTTGTTGTTAGTTATGTTTAATTAGTTTAAAAATTTGTATTAATTCCAAATGATGTGTATTGCACATGAAACAAATATCATTGCACTCCTCTTGATTATCTTTAACCCAAAGAAAATTCATTTTTATTTTTTTAAATATTTAATTTTTAAAAGTTTTTCTTGTTTTGTATGACATTTCCATTCATACAGGACTTCAAAATTGATGATATTAAACTTGACCTCTTTAATATTTTCTAATGTAAATTTATTATAAAGTTTATCTTATTTCTTCGACATTTGCTCTTTAATTTAAGTATATTGCTATGTAACTCAAAATCTCATCTCATGTGTCATTTACATCAGTTTTTTTTCATTATATTATATTGTTGTAATTTTTCTAAATTGAGATATAACATATATTTAGTCAATATTAAAATAATAATTTGTTATTATTTAAGCTTTTTTAATATAGTAATGCAAAGAAATGCTATATCATCTCTGACAATGATTAAACAAACGTTTTTGCTCTCATCTCGATGTACTCTATCAAATTAAATATTTATTTATATAAGTATTATTTTTGCTTTCTTTTAGAGGCATTTCAACTCATACCTAGTTTAATTATCAACGATGTTAAATTTAATCTAAATAATATCTTAAAAAGAAACTTTCTCATTCAATTTATCATGTTCCTTCAAATATATTCCAATCATTTGCTTCAAGTACTATGTAACTATAAATCTTGTATCGCGTGACTTATGCGTCACATTGATTTATTTGTATTATATTTCTTCAATTTATATTATTTTAGCTTTAGAATATCTTTAAATAAGATTAAAGAAACAATTTATTATTATTTATTGTTATTTGTTTTGGTAATTTTTAATATTTCAACAACAAGAGCTTAATCACATTAAATATTCATTTTCATATATATAATTATTTCATTTTTCTAGCATTTAAGGAAGCCAAATGAAGTATTTTTTATACATATCTGATTTGATATTTTATAGTTTTGCACTCTATCTCCTTAATATCTTCTAAAAAATACTTATAAATTTTATATTATGTCATCAAATGTTTCATTTTGATTTAATTACACTACTATAAAACTCTCAACACCACTTCTATTTCCATTGCATAGTTTTGATTTTGTTATGTTATATTATTTTTATTTATCTTATTCTTTATTTATTATGGTTTTAGTGATTATTAGAAAGATAAGTTCTAATGATTTCTTCTTATTTAATCTAATTATTCATAGTAATTCAAAATGTAATACAATCATGTCAAAATATTTAACGTTAGAATAATCTTAACTAGCTCAATCAAATTAAATTTTAATTTCTATATATTTATAAATTTATTATCTTTGGATGCAACTTTTTTGTAATATTTATCTTATTTCTTCTACTTTATACCTTAATTTAATTATATTACTATGTAACTCAAAATCTCTTCTTGTTTGACCTTTACATTAGTCTGATTTGATTTCATTACATTACTTTAGTTTATTTATATTAAGATATATCATATTTTTAGTCAATAATAAAATATTAATTTGTTATTATTTATGTTTCTTTATTATAGTAATGGATAATAATTAAAAATCAGCTATGATCGAGATCAAACAAATTTTTTTCACTCATGTCAATAGACTATATGAAATTAAATATTAATTTCTATATATTTAAAATGTTGTTTTCTATGATTTTCTTCTTGGTTTTAGAGGCATTTTGGTTCATTTCTTGTTTGACAATCAAAGATGTTACATTTGATCTCCATAATATCTTAAAAAGAAACTTTCTCATTCTCTTTATCATATTTCTTCAAACCTATTACATTCATTTATTTAATTTATTACCACATAACTTTAAATCTCTTATCATGTGCACTCTACATTGCTTTGATTTATTTATATTATAATGCTTCAATTTATCTTTTTTTAGATTTAAAATATTTTTACTTAAAGTGAAAGTAATAATAAATAATAATTTATGGTTATTTATTTTGGTAATATTTGTTGAGGCAAAACTAATATAGATGAACTCAACTTGAAAGCTTAATCATATTAAATATTCAATATAATTTATTTAAATATTTATTTTACTTGCATATTATACAAGCCTCATGAAGTATATTGATTCATATCTGATTTGACATTTCAGAGTATTGCACTCTATCTCCTTGATATCTCAAAAAGCAAATTTCACATAAATTTCATCTTATTACATCAAAGTTTTGACGTTGAGTTTGTTACATTACTATAAAACTCTATGCTCCTTTCCTGTTTTCATTGCATAGTTTTGATTTGCTAATGTTATATTTTTTATTTATATTATTTCATATTGATTATATTTTTAGATATTATTAGAATGATAATTTCTTATTATTTAATCTTATTTAATCTAATTTTTCTTAGAAATTTAAAATGTGATACAATCATGTCAAAACATTAAACGTTAGATTAATCTTGACTAGCTTAGTCAAATTAAATGTTAATTTCTATTTTCTTAGAAATTTATTATCATGGGATGCAACTTTCTTATACAATTTTCCTGTAATCTTTACATTATTTTAATTTTGTTATATTACAAAAATTGTGTTTATCTAATTTTAACTTCAACAAATGTTTACTTAATATAAAAATAATAATTTGCTACAGTATATACTTATTTACTTTGCACATTAACCAAAGATCTAAATGACATAAAATAGAAATGAAATAAACCTGTTCGAAGCTAGATCGATGAGCTCATCTAATTTAAATATTCATTTTAATATTTTTCAAAAATTTGCTTTTTAGGTTTGAAAACTTTTATAAGGCATTTTGATTTCTATATGACTTCCTTTAATAAAATCTCCTTACTATCATGGAAACCAACTTTCCAGCACAATTTTTCCCATTTAATCAAATCTTTTACTTTGATTTGAATTATTACTATGTCACTCTAAATGTTCTCTCGTATAAACTTTTCATAGCTTTGTTTTAGTAATATTACATAGTTTTAATTTATCATAAATAAAATTTAATATATATTTATTTAATATTATATGATTTTTTTATTATTTATTTAATTTTTGAGTTTAGTAATTATTCCAAAAAGGACTGGCTAAGGTGAAACAATTGTCATTTGACTCATCTCGATTAGCATTATCCAATAAAATATTTCCTTTAGATTTTAAAAAAAAATTATTTTCTTATGCATTATCAGAGTTTATGAGGCACTTTATTTCATACTTTTTTAACTATTAAGGATTATTTGCTCAACCAATCTAGTGTATTGCAATATAGCTTCCTTATGCAATGTATCACATTTTTCAAAATGTTTACTTTTCTTTGGTTATATTAATGTGAATCTTCAATTCTCTTATATGGTGACCTTTGGATAGCTTTATTTTGATATATTATGATGGTTGAGTTTGTCTCATTTTGAGTTTAATATGTATTCATTAACACTAAAAAACTAATTTTGTATTGTTTATGGTTAATTTGCTATGAAATTTACATTAATTTGAAATGATGTATATTGGAGATGTAATAAACTTCATTGGAGTCCTCTTAATTTTCTATATCTAATAAAGTATTCATTTTTTTTAATTTTTTTAACATTTTATTTTCTAGAGTTTTTGAATAATTGTAAGACATTTTCATTCATACTAGACTTCAAAATCAAAGATATTAGACTTCACTGCCTTAGTATCTTTGAATGCAACCTTCTTACAAATTTTATCTCATTTATTAAGTGTTTGTGGTTTAATTTAGTTATATTACTACGACAATCAAAATGTCTTCTTGTGTGACTTTTACATTAGTTTGGTTTAATTTGTTTATATTACTTTAGTTCATTTAAATTAATATATAACATATATTTAAGTAATATTAAAATAATAATTAATTTTTATTTATATTTATTTAATTTAGTAATGCATAATAATTCCAAATCAGTTATGATCTACATCAAACCAATATTTTTAGACATGTCTTGATGGACTCAATTAATTCAAATAGTCATTTCTATATCTTTTAATATTTTATTCTTATGATTTTGGCTTCCTTTAAGAGACATTTTTATTAATACAAGAGTTTATGATCAATGATGTCAGATTCTCGATAGTGTCTTAGAAACCAATTTTCTCATTCAATTTATCATATTTATTCAAATCTATAGTATTGATTTGTTTATTTTACAAAGTAACTTTAAATCTCCTATCATATGACCTGTACATCACAATGATTTGGTTATATTATAATGCTTTAATTTATGGTTATTTATTTATGTAATTTAAAGTAATTAAAAGTAAATTCTGAACATGATGAAACAAATATAAGTGAATTCAACTTCCAAACATTATATATATATATAGATATATATATATATATATATATATATTCATTTATTTATTTTTCTTATGTTTAAGTAAACATCATCAATTAATGTTTTTTAATACATGGTTTGATTTTTAAGAGTATCACTCAATCTCCTTAATATTTTTTTTCACCAAATGTTTCATTCTATTTCAGTTATATTACTATAAAACTCTATTCTCCCCTCACATTTCCTTTGCATTTTTTTATTTACTTATACTACATTACTTCAATTTATCTTGTTTTAGATTTATTATATTTTTAGTTATTATTTGAATTATAAAATCTTATTATTTATTCTAATTTATTATTAATATTCATAGTAATTGAAAAAGAGGTACAATAGTGTCGAAAACATTTATCATTTGATAATTCTTGATGAGCTCAATGAAATTAAATATTCATTTTTAAATTTTTTATAAAATTTTTTTCTATGGTCTTAGCTCACTTTATAAGTCATTTTTATTTATACTTGATTTTATAATCAAAGATTTTATGCTTGATCCCGTTACTATCTTGGGATGCAAGTTTTTAGTATAGTTTATCTCATTTCTTGTATTATGTAACTCTAAATCTATTATCGTGTAATCATTGCATGAATTAATTTAGTTATATTACAACAACTCTATTTATCTCATTTTAGCTTCATTAAATATTTAATTAATATGAAAATAGTTATTTTTGATAGTATATACTTATTTACTTTGGTAATTCACAGGAATTTAAAACAAGGTTCAATGGAGTTGAAACGAATGTCTTTGGACTTACGTCGACGAGTTCATTTGAATTAAATATTAATTTTGTATATTTTTCAAATATTTATATTTTTTGTTTTAAGACTTTTTATGTGACATTATGATTTGAGCATGATCTCTTTTATTCAAATCTCTTTAGTATCATGGAGAGCAACATTCTTATACTATTTGTCTCGTTTAATCAAATGAGTGGCTTCGATTTAGTATATTACTATGTTACTCTAAATGTTCTCTCGTATGACCTTTTCATGGCTTTGTTTTTGTTATATAACACATTTTCTATTTATCTAATTTAAAATTTAATATATATTTATTTAATATTAATAATTTTTTTATTACATATTGAATTTTTGTAATAACCAATTATTCTAGAAAGGGTCTTATTAAGATTAAATAAATGTCATCTAACTCATCTCGATGATCTTCATCCAATAAAATATTTATTTAACATTTTTAAAATTTTATTTTCTCATTGCTTTAAAATGTTTTATTTTGCATTTTGCTTTTTTTTCTTTTTTAACTGCTTAAGATTATATTCTTTATCTATTTTGTAACTTATAACATAGCTTTCCTATACAATTTATCAAATTTTTTCTAAATGTTTACATTTATTTGTTTACATTAATATGAAACTTTAATTCTCTTATGTTGTAACATTTATGTCGCTTTCATTCGGATACATTATAATGCTTATGTTTATCTCTTTTCTACTTTAATCAATCATTATTTATTTTTAATTTACTTCGAAATTTGAATTAATTAAAAATGATTTGGGTATAATACATTACTTAGGATTTTTTTAATATTTGATTATTTTGATTAGTAATTCACTTTGGTTCCAAACAAGGTCCTATCAAGAGGAAACAAACATAGTTTGATTCGTCTCAATGAGCTCTCTCTTTTTAAAATGTTTTTTTTTTATACTTTTGAATCTTTTATTTTGGAATGTTTTGGCATAATTTATGAGTTGCTTTGATCCATACCAAGTTGGATGATTGTGGATGTTTTTCTCAAAATCCTTAGAATCATGGAATGTAGTTTTCTCACTTAATTTTCATCATTTCTTAAAATGTTTTATTTTTATTTTAATATATTTCTTTGAAAGTCTTATTCTCTAATCATGTGACATTTACCTTTCTTTCGCTTTGTTCTTTTACATACCCTCAACATATGTCATTTCATTTATTTTATATATTTACTTAATATGAAAATTATAGATTATTATTTTTATTACTTATTAACTTCGATAAATAATAGCAATTCCAATGGATGTGTAATTGAGACAAGTTTCTTATATATAATATCTATTTTCTTCAAATGTTTTATTTTGAGTTGATTATATTGCTTTGTAACTCTAATTCTTCTTTAATGCTGCATATTAATTTTTTTAATTTTTCTATATTATATTTCTTTAATTTATCTCATTTTAGCTTCACTATATAATTGATTAATATTAAAATAATAATTTTCTATTATTTATGTTGAATTATGTAGATAATTCAAAGTACTTTTTAAATTTTCACTTTTTATGTTTTATTTACTAGTGTTTTGGCATACTTTATGAAATATTTGAATTTGCATCTTATTTGACCTTTGAGGATGTTACACACTATCTTCTTAGTATCTTGAAATATAACTTACTTTTATAATTTATCTCATATCTTTAGATATTTATATTTAACTTTTTTTATGTTACTATTTAACTCAAAATCTTCTCTCATGCATCATTTACACTGCTCTAATTTAGTGATATTATACGACTTAAATTTATATGAATTTTTAATTTAGTATATTGTTCGTTAATGTTTAAAAACAATTTATTATTATTCATTGTTATTTACTTTGTTATTTGTTAGTAATTCAAAACAAAACCTACTCATAATGAAATCAACAACATTGGACTCGTCTCGAAGAACACTATTCAATTAATTATCATTTTTAAATTTTTTAAAGTTTTATTTTTAAATTCTTTGTTAAACTATATATGACATTTTCAATCAAATATTATTTGATGATTATGAATAATATACTAAATCTTCTTAGTACCTAGGATATAGGTTTCCTATTCAATTTATATCAATTTTTAAAAGTTTGTTTTGATTAAATTGATTAAATTACAATGAATCTCTAATTATATTGTGTTGTGGCCCTTACAAGACTTTAATCCTATTATATTGCAATGCTAAAACTAATATTATTACTAGATTATGTTATATTTTCTTAATATTAAAAGATAATAATTTATGTTTTATTTATTTTTGTTAATTTCGGGAATTTGTTGTAATTGCAAAGGAGGATTAATTAAGATGAAATATAACTCATTCGACTAATCTCAACAAGCTCTGTCAAATAAAATATTTTATCTTATCCATTTTTAAACATTTTACTTTTTAAGTTTATGGCATTCTTTATTAGATAACTAACTCGCGGTAAAATTGATGATCAAGGATATTACACCTAATCTCTTTAGTATGATTGAATGCTAAATTCTCATGAATGTATCTCATTTCTTCAACTTTTTCACATTTCTTTTGTTATATTTTACAATGCAACATTAAATGTTACTTAATGTTCATCACTTTCACTTAGTTATATTGCATTTTTTTACTTTATCTCATTATGACTATAATATATATTTTCATGATAATAAAATGATGATATATTTTTTGTTATGTTTAATTTTTTGTTATTTTCTAACAATGCATAACTAGGTCTTATTAAGAAAAAATAAAAGACGTTAGACTAATGTCAATGAGCTCTACACATTTTACTATTTATTTTTATATTTTTAAATATTTTATTTTTAAAACTTTTGTCATGTTATATGAGAAATTTTCATTTTAACACACTTGTTAATGGAGGTTGTTATGCTTTATATCCTTAGTTTTTTTTCAAATGATGTGCTACGTAACTTCATTTCATAGCAAGCTATGTTTCTTCAGACGATATGCTTTGATTTGGATATCTTACTATGTATGTATAGGTATTCACTCATGAGACCTCTATATAGCATTGATTTTATTATAATACATTATCTTAATTTATTTGAATTTAATTTTAATATGTCTTTACTTAATATTAAAAAAAATAATATTTTTATTTATGCTTATTTACATTTGTAATTCACCTTTATTCTAGGCATGGTTAAATCAAGACAAAATAAAACTCATTGGACTAATGTTGATCAGCTATATGAAGTTAAATTTTCATTTTTGTATTATTAAAAAGTTTATTTTATAAAGTTTTTTATGCTTTAAAAGACATTTTGATTTGTATCAAGTTTGAAAATCAAGAAAGTTCCACTTGATCTTTATTTTAATGTTTTTAAATATTTCATTTACAAAGGATTTCACATATTTTATGAGTCATTTTGATTTAAACTTGATTTGATGAATGAGATACACTCAATTATCTTAGTATCTTCAAATTCAATTTTCCCACTTAATTTGTCTGATCTCTTCAAAAGTTTCAATTTTTTTGTTTGTATTACTTTGAAACTTTATTTCTCCTCTCATGTGACATTTACATATTTTTGATTTTGAACATTACATCGAATCAATTTATCTCATTTGTGTTTCAATATATTGTTATTAATCACTAAGATATTACTTTTTCATTATTTATGTATAACTTGTTTTGTAATTTAAATTAATTCAAAACTAGGTCCTATCGAGATAAAACAAACATAATTACACTCATTTTGATGAGCTTTATCTCATTAAATATTTATTTTTATATTCTTAAATATTTATTTCCTATAATACAAGAATTCTTTACAAGTAATTTCAATTCGCACATAATTTGATGATGGAGGATATTGCACTCATTCTTTCCAGTATCTTCGAAAGGAACTTTTCCTTATTTTTTATCTCATCTTTTCAAATATTTAGATTTTATTTTTGTAAATTACATGGTGACTCTAAATCTCTTATTATATGACATTTAAAATGCTTTGACTTCATTTTATTACATTGTTTTAATTTATAATTGCTAATAATTAAAATAATAAATTTTATTTTCTTAAAATATTTTATTTCCTAGGTTTTTGTCTCACTTTGTGGAATATTTTTATTTATGCTTTATTTCATAATCAAGGATGTTACACACAATCTCTTTATTTTCTTAAAATGTAATTTTTGTGTTAAATTTATCTCATTTCTTCAATATTTTTGCTTCAATTTAGTCATATTAGTATGCACCTCTAAATCTCATGTCATGTGCATTTTATACCATTTTATTTTGTCATATAACATTGCTTCAATTAATCTTATTTTGGATTTAAAAAATATTAATTAAATAAAATTAATAATTCATTTTTATTAATCCATATCTATTCTTTTAGTTAATAATAAATTCTAACAAGGTCCATTCGTGATTGAATAAACATCGTAGAGCTTATCTTGATCAACTTAATCCAATTAAATACTCTTTTTTATATTTTTAAATATTTTTTTCTTAAATTTTGGCACATTTTGTGACCCTTTTTTATTTGTAACTCATTTAAAGACCATGGTTATCTCACCCATTCTCCATATCATCTTGGATTGTAAGTTTTGAAAACTATTTATCGCATTTCTTAAAAGTTATTTTTCTTTTATTTGGTATACTACAAAGACACTCTAATTTTTCACACAGAAAATATTTGCATCATTTTATTTTAGTTATATCATATTTCTTCAATTTTTCACCATTCAGTTTATATATATATATATATATATATATATATATATATATATATATAAACTTAAAGTAAAATACTAATTTATTATTATTTATGCTTATTTATTTTTTGCAATTTATGACAATTTCAAGCAAGATATAATTGAGAAAATAAATGTCATTTGGCATGCCTTTAATGAGCTCTATTTAATTAAATATCCATTTTATTTTTTTTAGATTTTCATTTTATAAGTTTTGGCATGATTTTTGATTTTTACCAAATTTGATGATCAAGGAAGTTATGCTCAATCCCTTAGTATCTTAGAATGTTGCCTTCGGGTACAATTTATCACATAACATTAACATTTTTTTCAATTAGCTATTTCACCATGAAATCCTAATTCTTCTCTTATGTAACAATTATATAACATTGATTTTATTAGATTACATTTCTTCAATATATTTCATCTGGACATTAGTATATATTTACATAATGTTAAAATAACAATCTATAATTATTTATGCAAATTTTCGGTAATACATCATAATTCTAAATAACTTTTAATTGCGACAAAACAAATACTGTTGGGCTTATCTCAATGAGCTCTACACAAAAAAATATTAATTTCAATATTTTTAAATATTTTATTTTCTAAGGATTTGGTATACTTTGAGTAATTTTGATTATCAATGATGATATATATGATTATCTTAATACCTTGGAATACAACTTTCTAGTATAATTTGTCATTTTTTAAAATGTTTTCTTTCATTTTGTTTTATTGCCAAGAAACTATAATTCCCACCTTGCATGACCTAACACCACTTTAATTTATTTTTATTACACTAATCTAGTTTATGTCAATTCATCTTAAAAATATATTTTCCTAATATTAAAAAAATCCCTTTTTGTTTTTTATTTTTAAATTTATAATAACTCTAAATGAGATCTATCAAGATGAAATAAATGTCATTAGACTTGTGTTTATGAGTTTATCCAATTAAATATTTATTTCAATATTTTAAAATCTTTAAATTTCTTACAGTTTAGCTTAGTATTCTAGGGATTTTGATTTGTACTTAAAGATCAGATCATGGATGTTATAGTCGATCTTCTTAGTCTCGTGAAATTTAATTTTCTTAAAGCATTGATCTCAATTTCTTAAACTTTTTATTTTGATTCGAATATGTTGCTATAAATTTTTATTCTCCTCAAATATGATCTTTTTATTATTTTAGTGTATTTTGTATTCTATTACTTCAATTTATATTATTTTAGTGTTAATTAATTTCTTAATATTAAAATAGTACTTTTTGTTATTTTATGCATATTTATATTGGTAATTCATAATAATTCTAATCATGGTCCCATCTAGAGGAAAAAATGTTGTTGAACACATCTTAATGAGATATATATAATTAAATATTCATATTTATATTTTTTAGAAATTTAAGTTTTATGGTTCTTGTATAACTTATGAGACTTTTTGTTTCATATCTAATCTAATGATTAATAATGTTACTCTCAATCAGCTTAATATCATTGACTGGCCTCCTCCAAGGAATTTTTCCCATTTGTTCAAATGGTTCATTTGGACTTGTTTATATTTCCATCTTGCTCTAAATCTTCATCATGCATCATTTGCAACAATTTGATTTTGTTATATTACATTGCATGCTTTATCTCATTTCATCTTTAATATATTTATTTACTTAATATTAAAGTAATAATTTACTAGTATATCATTTATTTAGTTTGGTGTTTCACAGTAATTCCAAATTAGGACTGATTGAGATGAAACAAATGTAACTAGACTCATCCCCGTAAGCTCTACCAAATTAAATATTTATTTCTACATTTTTTTAATATTTTTAATTTCCAAGATTTTTTCATGTTTTATGAAGCATTCTATTTTGTACCTAATTAGTTCATCAAAATTGTTACAATCAATTTCTTCCACATCCTAAAATGAGAGTTTCCTATATAATTTCTCTAATTTTTAAAATTTTGATATTTAAATTAGGATATTTAACATTGAAATTATATTCCTCCCCTTGTGTGGCAATTAAGTCTTTTTGATTTTGTTATCATACATATCTTAAATTTATCTCTTTTCATTTTAATACATGTTTAGTGAAGTTTAAAATAATAATTTATTATTATCTGTGCTTATTTAAATAGTTATGTTTTAGCCAAACGACATCTATTCTAGTCAAGAAAAACTTTGTTGAACCCATATCGAAAAGCTTTATTCATTTAAATATTATTAATTTTTATTTAAATTTTAATGAAACTTTGTCACAAAATTTCTCTCCTTTCTTTAAATGTTTTGCCTTGAATTTCTCTCCTTTCTTTAATTTCGTGATATTAAATTGCTTCAAAATATTTCATTTCTACTTTAACATATATTTACTTCAAATTTTAAAAAATCATTATTCCATATCTTTTTTTTTGCAATTTGTATTAATTTTAAAGGAGTTCCATTCGAGATGACAAAATTTTTTTTGGACTAATGTCAACGAGCTGCATCTAATTAAATATTCTTCTAATTATTTTAATTTTTGGTTATTTTAGTTCATCTTATATCTTTTCAACTTTAATATATATTTTCCAAATGTTAAAATAATAATTTATTATGATTTATGCCTATTTACTTTAGAAATTTATAGCAATTCCATATGAGAAGAAATCGAGACAAAACAAACATCATTAGACTCATTCTTATGAGCTCAATATAATTAATATTCATTTTTATTTTTTAAATTTTTTTTAATTTTGAGTTTTGACTTTCTTTAAGAGTTTTTTTATTATCACATAATTTTACAATTTTTTGCGTTATACACAACCTCCTTATTATCTTAGAATGCATTTTTCCATTACCAAAAATCTTACTTTCCAAAGATTTTTTATTTGATTTTTTTCACTATGAAAAAACTATTCTTTTGTATTGCCACCATTAATTTGTTTAAGTTAGTTCTTTTACTTTTTTTCATTTTATCTCGTTTTAGTTATGTTATATATTTAATATAAAAAATAAAAATTTATTATTATTTTACCTTATTTAACTTTTTATTCTGTTGTAATTCCAAATGATTTTTTGTGATCATAACAAACATCATTGAAGTCATCTTAGCACACTCTTGCCAATTAGATATTTATTTTTATTTTTCTAAATATTTGGTTTTTTAGGTTTTTGTTATGCTTTATAAGACATTTTTATTCGTACCCCTTTTTATTTATTAATAATGTTTCACTAGATCTACTTATTTCTTGGAATGGAAGTTATCCATTATATTCATCTCTTTTATTCTATTTTTTCACTTTCATATTATTGTAATAGTATGATACACTAAATCGTATCTCATGCTACCTTTAAATAAGATTAATTTTCTTTATTTACATAACATCAAAATATCTATTTTCAATATTGAAATATATTTACTTAATTATTTTTAAAAATATTTTATTATTATTTATGTTTATTAAACTTTGTAATTCATAAAAACTAAGATTATGATCAATAAGATCTATCCAATTGAATATTTATTTTTATATTTTTAAATATTTTATTTATATTTTTTTGTATGCTTTATGAGTCATTTAAATTCATACATGATTTGATCATCATGGTGTAATGCTCAATTTGCTTAGTATCTTGTAATGCATATGTAATCTTAATTTATATCATTTTATAAAATGTTTTTCTTTTATTTGGTTATCACTATTATACACAAAATCTCCCCTATTGTGACCATTACAAGTCTTTGTTTTAGTTTTCCTACATTACATCAATTTTTCTCATTTTAGTTTTAATATGTATTAACTTAATATTAAATATTAAAATAATATTTAATTTGTTATATATATTTATTATGGTTTATAATTCATAGAAATTATAGATGAGGTTGATCATAAAAAAAGAAAAGATCATTTGACTCATCTTGACATGCTTTATAATTTTAATTTTAATTTTTAACAAATTTAAATATTTTAAAAAAAGATAAATCATATGGGAAATTTGTATTCCAAGACAATAAAAAGATTGAGTGTAGTAATCCTAATAAAAAATAAAAGTAAAATAATTAAACACAGGAAATAAATTATACTGACTAGTCCCTTTCCATGATCCTAAAGACATCAAATATAGCATCCTCAATTATCAAATTATGTATGAATTGAAAATTTTCATAAAGAAGGGAAAGAGCTTACAAATGAAACAAATTAAGGGACATAAACGTAATTTTTTGTATAAAGCCCAGTGAGATTAGTCCATAATGTTTCTTTCATCTTGATCAGAGCTAATTTGGAAAATCTAAAAAGTACCAAAATAAATAAATATGGATAATAATTAATTACTTTTTAAAATTAATAAAATATATATTAAAGTAGAAATAAGACAATGAAATAACATAATATGACAAAATCAAGGACAAGTAAATGTCACATTATAGAAGATATTGAATTACAAAGTAATGTAACAAAACCTAGGTATAACATTTTAAGAAATGTCATAAATTATACGTAGAAATTGTATTTTAATATAATGAGGATATTGAGTGTAACATCATTGATCATTAAATTAAGTATAAATAAAAACATCTCACAAGGTGTGCAAAAACCCTTGAAAAAATATAAATAAAAAATAAAAGCATGAACTTAATACATATTAAAAAAAACAATAATGTTTAATAACATATTTAGAAAATGAATGTTTAGCTAAATGTAAATTAAATTCAAGCAAAATAATTTGAAGCAATGTAACATAAATAATTCAAAGCAACATAAACATTACACGAGAATAGAATTAAAGTTACATTGTTACATAACTAAATCAAAGTAAAATATGTGAAAAAAAGAGATAAATTATATAACAAACTTACTTTCCAAGAAATTAAGGAGATTGAGTTTTATGTTTTTGACCTTCAAATTAATTATGAATCAAAATATCTCATAAATCATGCCAAACATTTAGGAAGGAAAAATATTAAAAAAATATAAAAAATGATTTTTTTTAGACAGAGCTTGTTTAGATGAGTCCAATGATATCTGTTTTGTCTTCAATGAATGTGATTTTGAATTACTTTGACATACTAAGTTAATATATAATGAAGTTGAAATAAGATCAACAAAGAAAATGTAATATTACCAAATCGAAGTGATGTCACAGGAGAGTAAAATTCATGTTTCATAAAACATATCCAAATCAAAGAGGAATATTTTAAAAAAATAACACAAATTGTAAGATAATGTTGATTTCCAAGAAATTAAGGAGATCAAGTGCTACATTCTCAAATATCAACTGTAGAAAATAAAATTTTTATAATTGTAAAAAAATTAACATTAATTGATATAACATATAAAGACATTTCCAATGATGTTTGTTTCATCTCAATGAAAACTCAATTGGAATAATTGTGAATTAAAAAATTTAATAATCTTAAATAAAAATAAATTATTATTTAAATAGTAAGAATTAATATTTTGAAGCTTAAATAAGATAAATTAAAGAAGTATAATTAATAAAATAAATGTGGTGTAAAGGTCACATGATAGGAGGTTTAGAGTTACATAGTACTATAACCAAATTAAAGTACCAAATTTGAAAAAATGAGATAAATTGCACAAGAAACATACATTCCAAGATATTGAGGTGATTGGATGAACCATTACCAAACATCAAATTACAAACGACAAAAACTCTCATAAAACATGCAAACAATTTTAAAAAAACAATTTTTAAAAAGGAAATTTCAATTGATTAAGGTTGGTGTGGCAACTCTAACGACATTTATTTCGTCTTTATTAATTCCCATATCAAATTACTACAAATTACGAATATAAATATACAAAAATAAGAATAAATTGTTTTGTAAATATTAAATGAAAATATATCAAAGCTAAAGGATAAAAATTAAAGCACTACAACAAAATGTAATCAAAGGTATGTATATATACCACTAGAATAGAGTTAGAGTTTCTTAATCATATAGCCAAATACAAGTAAAACTTTTGAATAAAATATATGATATATACGTGAGAGTTGAATTTCAAGAAACTAAGGAGCCCAGTAGTAATATCCTCATTCGTCATGTTAGGTAAGAATCAAAATATCTCAAAAAGAATGGTACAACCCTAAAAAATAAAATACTTTATAATATCAAAATGAATATTTAGTTGGATGGGGCTCATTGAGATGAGTTTAGCAACATTGTGTCTGTCTAGATCAGATATTGTTTGGAAATACTACATAATCAACATAAATAATAATAAATAATTATTTTAATATTGAGTAGATATTAATTAGATCCAAATAAAGATAAATTAAAGCACTCTATAGAATCAAGTCAAAGTAATGCAAAGATCACTAAAGTGGAGCATTATTGTTTTATGGTAATTGACTAAAACAAAAATGAATGATTTTATGAAATGTGACAAATTTGTTAGGAAAGCTACATTCTAGGATATTAAGAAGATTAACATAAAAATCCACAATCATAAAAAGGATACTAATCTAAATGTCTTATAAAGCATTCAAAGATTCAATAAATGAAATATTTAAAAATATAAGAAACATGCTTAATTGAACAAACCTCATTGCGATGGGTAGAAAAATGTTTGTTTCACCTCAATCGGATAATATTATAAATTCTTGTGAATTATGAAATTAAATAAATATAAATAATAATTAATTAATATTTTTATATTAATATGATATATACTAAAGTTAAAATAAGATAAAGTAAAACAATGTAATATAGTCAAATGAAAGCCATCAAAAGGTCACACAATAAGAGAGTTAGTGTTTTATAGTAATGTAACTTATGCAAAGCGAAGTATTTGAAGAAGTGAGATAAATTGTACACGAAAAATTAAATCCTAATGTACTAATCAGATCGAATGTAATATCCTCAATCATTAGTTATTAATCAAAATGACTTGTAAAATATTATAAGCCTTAGAAAATTAAACTATTAAAAATACACAATGATATTTAATTTGTTTGAGCTTGTTAAGATGAGTCTAATGATATCTATTTGAAATCGCTATTTTTGAAACTTATTTGGAAATCAGTACTAACGTTGTACCCCAAGAAGCCCAATAAACTTTTGAGATAACTAAAGCTAACTTGAGTTGAGTTGAGGATGAGACACAAGCAATTTAGTTCAGTCTAGCTTTAAGATGAGCTATGACATAAGTAGAAGCTATTAGCAAAACTTTTTATTAGTTAATCTCATAGTAAAAAAATTAACCAATCTAAATCAAATTTAAGTGTATATGGTATAATAATGTTTGCTTGCAAAGCATGCAAAGTCTTAAAAACCAATTAAAGATATAAAAATGATATATGTTATGTTAGAGCTTCTAAAGATGAGTCCAACAATGTTTCTTTCATCTCATTAACACTTTGTTTACAATTACTATGAATTCCTAAACTAAATAAGTATTTAATAATAATATAATATTTCTTTAATATTAAGTAAACTTATGGTAAACCTAAAATTAAATAAATTTAAATAATACTATTTTTCTAAATTGAAGTGATGTAAAGGTTGCTTAAGAATAATTTTATAGTTATATTGTAATAAAAGAAATTAAAAGAAAGAATTTGAGGAAATGAGATAAATTATGAAGAAAGTTCCATTACAAGACACTAAAAAGTTAATGTTCTATATCCTTGATCATTAAATAAGGTACAAATCAAAAGGACTTGTAAAGTAGGTCAAAAATATAAAACCTAATTTGTGTAAAACTAAAAAAATTATATTTAAATGGATGAAACTTATAAAGGTGAGTTAAACCATATTCATATAATCTAAATAAAACCTTACATTATATTGCTAAAGTAAATAATAATAAATATTAATAAATTACTATATTAACATGATAAATGTATATTATTACTTCAAAGATAAAATAAGACAAATTGAAGCAACATAGTATAACCCGATAAAAGCAATGTAAAGGTTCACAAGTCAAGATTGGAGCCGTATAGTGATATAATAATGTGAATGAAAAAATTTAAATAGAAGAGATAATTTGTATAAGAAAATTTCATTCCATGATGCAAATTAAATCAAGTGTAACATTTTAAATTGTCAAATCTAGATTAAATCAAAATAACTTCTAATGTAAGAAAAATAATAAATAAATATAAAAATATAAAAATGAATAATTAATTTGAGTCTTTTAGAAAACTCCAATGATATTTGTCTCATTTGAAGTGAACAAGGCTTGGAATTACATTGAATTAAAAAAGGAAATAATAACAAATAATAATAAATTTTTACAGTATAAAGAAAATATATATTATGACTAAAATGTGAAAGTAAAGAAACAAAATTAGTACGATGATATGGTCACATGGGAGGAAATTTATAGTAACATAGTAATATAACAAACTTAGAATAAAATATTTTAAGAAATGAAATAAATTATATAGAAAAGTATCATTCAATGATATTAAGAAGAGTAAGTGTAATCCTTATGATTGTAAAATAAGATATGAATCAAAATGCCGAGCAAAATATGACAAAAAAAGAAATAATTTTTTAAATATTAAAAAATAATTTAATTAAATAGAGCTCATTAAGATGAGTTTAACAGTGTTTACTTTATTTTAATAATACCTTGCTTAGAAATCTTAAATTTAATTAAAGTGAATAGACACAAATTAAAAAGAATTATTTTTATATTAATTTAGTGAAGGAATTAGTTAACATGAAGTAATGTAGTATAACAAAAAAGTAAATGATTTATAGAAATGAGTTAAATTTTACAAAACAACAGCATGCCAAGATCTTATGAGATCTTGTGTAATTTCCCTATTATCAAATCAAGTAAGAATCAAATCTCTTGTAGGTAGGTTATTGCTTGGGAAGCTAGTCTATGGCTTCAAGTCTTCAAATCCAATAATTCTGTGACAAATAATAATTTCTATATGTTGTGTGCTGCTTCACAAACATGCAACCTATTAAGTTGTGTGATACATTGGACTAGTGATAAGACAATTTGATAGATCACTAAGGGCAAGCATGTTTTATTATTGTGCGATAATTGGCTTGGTATTCTTCTTATTTCTTTGTGGCTAGCATATATTAAAATTAAAGTCAAACATCTAATACATGTCACAAAGCTTTTTAAAGAGGACAGTGTGTGGGACCTGTATCACATGCAAAATTTATTTGTGCCTACCTTGCTGTTGTAGATTATGCATTCATCTTGGGTGAAAGCAAACAAAAAGGATATTTTTTACTTCCATCAAAGTGATGATAAGGTGCTGAAATAAAGAATTATCGATAGTAGCATGTTTATGAGTCAAAATTTAATAAGAGTGGAGGTTGTTCGGGTTTTAAAACAGAAGATATAGCCCCAAGTTTTTTTTAATGTGTAAATTAATTTTAAATTTTCTTCCTACTCACTCTTGGATATCTAAATAGCTATTTAGATGTAGGGGCCTTTTCCATGGCGATATAAGATGAAAGGGGATATTCAGTAAAGCTTATTGGAGTGTCATATGGTGCAAGAATTCTTAATGAGCAATTTTGCTATTACTAATCTCATTGTTGCTGACAAAAAAGGATCAAGGCGAGCAGTGCACACCAAGAGGTAGACCAACTGACTATAACCAAGGCCCTATGATGAACTTTTTAACTATAACTTTAATTTATGTTATTGGACCTCGAATTACCGTTATTATTGGTGCCAGAATTGCCCTCCAATGGTTTGTCATTAAGGTATTTAGAATGTACTCATTGCTATTATTAGAGTAACGGAGCTCGATATTATTATTTATTATCACTACCTTCCATCGCTAGGATTAGGTAATTTGCATGCCTACTACCTTCCTTTAATGTAATAATTGTCTTTTAGACTCCGTCTCTAAAATTTAAACTTAACTCTTAGTCACCCATTACCACAATGTTACATACCAACCTACCATGAAAAGTTGATAGGATAGAAATTTAAGTGATGCTTCAACAACATAGAGGTTGTGCAATCCAATACATTATCATGAATCATTAAGAAGTAAGACAAAATCCTACATTGACATGTCACCTAACAATTGAGTCTTGTCCAAAAGATGGGGTTTGATGCACCTATTAGCCCTAAAATTGTTTTGGTTTTCCATGTAACATATGCCATGAAATAAATAATAACTTATTTTATAAGCCGATTTTCACAATCTAAATAAGTTCATACTTACACATGGTTTTCTTAACCTTCGAGACAAGCATATGACTACTGGCAAGATCAACCAGATAGCAATACAAAGATAATGTACTAGGTAGCACTACATGTCATTGTTAACTCGTTCATTATGTCTATCAATACCCCATAAAGGAAAAGCAAATGCTCCTAAATTAGTATACCATCCCTTAAGTTCCAAAATGTTGCCCCTAGAAAAAAGCATTCTTTGACGACAACCCTCCTAGGCAAACAACGAACATCGAAAGGAGTGACTTCGAAGATCGGGAAACATGTGAGTATGTACAATAACAAATGCCAGAATTAAAGGACATCAACAGTTCCAACATGAGACCTGTGGATTTAATGAGAAAATTGAATGGAACCTACTCATTCGATTAAAGGGAAAGTAACATTTGAACTTCCTACTTTTGAAGGTTCAATTACATGATAAAGGGCTACACATAATGTCTGACAATAGAAAGTAGTAGCAAAATCTTAAGAAGTAGCACCACAAAGAAACTTTTGTTATGCAAAAGCATTCTCATGCTAATCCAATCCCATTAACCCAAAGACCTTCAAAGATATACAAAAAAAAGCACGAAGGATATAATTAAGGATGAAGGACTTAATAAGTAATTGCATGGCATGACATATAGAAAGCCCGAGGGAAATGGTGCGGGCATACAAATGATCCATAATGGCACGCATCGATTAAGCAACGACTTAAATATTTTAAAATTATTGCACCTTCCTAATCAAACATGTCAAGCAGCATGCTTGAAATTACAAAAGGTTTTGAAAAAGGTCCATGGCAAGAAAGCAAGAAAAAAATAGGCTCAAAACTTTGTAAACAACCAAGTAACTTGACATTAATCATTAAAAAAAGCTTGAAATCTACAACTAATAGGTCACACTTGTTATGCCCACAATGTCACACAAACATGAAGATAGAACATACTGTTGGCACTTGACACCACACATTGCACCATACAAAGGAGACAACATGCTCAACTGACACATGTTTAATTGAAATTTGCACCACTAAACTTTTACTATGTCTGAGGCAAACATCGCTTGAAACAAATTTGATAACAAGCAAGGTGTGATAGTTTAACATTTTAGCAAGTCAAGTCCCCATTAGAGTAGCACCTCATTCTTGCACTAGTAGTCCATAATGATGGCAATGGTGAAAAAGAGTTACGTGTCTTGGGCAAAAAATACCACACATGAAGAAACCCACCACATGGGCCAAGCGAACTTGACCACGGTTCGCACTGTGGAGGATAGGAGTATGAATGGCATGCAAAACTGAAGCCACTAAACTTGCACTACATAATATGAAAAACCAATTCTCAAATGTTGAGGGAAAAGAGTGGCACTTGGGACACCAACAAAGACAACTCTCCCAATGAGGCATGACCTTATCCATGCATCAACAACTTGGAGCACTAAAAATACAAATAAGGTTACCTTTGATGTTCCCAAGGTACAAGTTTGGCAAGATTTTTTGTGCATGCAAAGTAAACTACTACATTCAAAAAGTGTTGTAAAGCTCCAAGAGCTTAGCCACATGTGTAGCAAATAATAGTCCATATCCAAGGACACAACCCAGCATGAAGAAACCCTAACACATATTACAACATGCAACTCCCACCTCATTATAGACCACACCATGCCACACATTACCTCTTGTAGATTGCATAATTTGATAGTTTTGAAATGGAAGGAGTAAAGTCTACCAAAATCACCATATCCAAGAGCTAATAGCCTATAGTACTAAAAATCGCAAAAAAAGTCACACTTCATGGGCCTGACAAGCCTCATAAAAAAGGATGCAACTAGGTGCACATGGACTTGCTATTTTATTCCAAATGCTCTGCTGCATGTACAGTTCCCAAAGTGCATGAATTGGGTACCAAGAATGCCCAAACTGTAACACGTACTTCACTGCCCAACTTCTACTTTGTCAAGGGCCACACAATGTAGCTTATTTCCTCTAGTAGAATGCTTAAAACTACAATCTAATCTTGCAAGAAGACATGTATCCCAAAAGGGCATGAACTTATATTGTGCCAACAACCTATAATGCCAATAACCCTAAAAGACATTACATTTTGTCAAACCCACTAGCCATGTGTAAACTAGCTACCTAACATGTGCACAGTAGACTGTCATGTGAGGCTTGGGACAATGCTTAACATGCATAAACCATATCAGATATTGCACCATCCAACTTCTACTCCACCATGAGCCATATCAAACAACATAGTGCCCCTTATAGATTATGCATTATGGTAATAGGACATCACCTTATCGATGTCTATGTAGCCTACAATACAAAAATTTCGAAAAAAAGGTCACCCTTGCTAGCCCCACGAATGACCCATAGATTGTCTATCGTCAATGACTATGGATGAAGCATACATATTTCCCATCAAAGTTCCACCTTGGGATGGGCCACAACAAACAGTGCATTATCACTTGTAGATTACATGTTTTGATAGTCCTGTAGAGGAGGGAGGCAAGTCTTCCAATAGTTCATCCCCATATAAATGATCCTAACTTTGGTAGTGCTCTAAATCTTAAAATAAGTAATGTGTTATAGCCCCTGATAATCACTTGCATTTGATGTAATAGAGTGCATGCTTACTAGGTTAAATCCACTCGAATAGTGCATTGCTGAGTGCAGCCAGTGCTCTACTTTGCTCGTAGTTTTTGTAGAACAAAGCTAGGGACATAGCAAAGCTTTCGGAAACCTAAGTGCATATTGTACCATCTAACTCTTGCTTTGCCATAGGCTGCACTATGTCATCAATTGAGCCTTGTGATTTGCATATTGCAATACTTTTATCAATGATGAAGGTAAGTCCCCTAATATGAAATCACAATATCTAAGCATAAGCAACATGTTGTAATAAAAATCAATGAAAGTGGTACACCTCAAAGTCCCTATCAGTCATGCACACATGTTGCTAGTATGAGGGCATAGAATTGCTACTTAGCACTTACATAACAATACATTGTTTGTAGTTCTCCACAACATGTATTTAAGGGCATAGCCTAACAAACACAAAGCAAGTGCATATTCCACCATGTAACTTTTGTTTCATTAAAGGCTCCATCATCAAGCATATTTCTCCTGTAGATTGCATAATGCAATAATTCTATCAAGGAGGAAGGTAAGCCTCTTAATAGATCACCCCCTATCCTTGTAATAGTATCCCTTATTGATAAATATCCAAAAAAAATCACATTATGGGTCCTACAAGTTGCGCACATTGGATGCAATAGAGTTTGCACATTCTAGCTATCCTGTTTTTCAAAAGTGCACTAACAGGCATGCACATAATGTTACAGTTTGGTGCTTTATAATGATAGTAGCTATAATAGTACATAGCTTGAGCCACCAACAAGCATGCATAAACTCTTCCACATATTACTCCATTCAACCTTTGCTTACTATACTATGGCAAGCAACATATTGCTCCTTAATGATTGCATATTGTGACTATTTTTATCAAAGAAGTAAGCAAGCCTACAAATAAAGCCTCACCTTATCCATGCACCAGTATCCCAAAAAGCAGAAAATCCCAAAACAAAGTTACACTTTTTAGAGCCAACCATCTATGCCCTCTTGATGTCATTGGGTAGGTGTAGTCAAGCTTCTATGCACTCAGTTCCCTATCATGAGTGCATGTATGTCATATCATGGCTAGAGGCATAGCCTATCAATACAAACCCTAGCACACATTGCTCCATCAAAATTTTACTTCATTGTAAGCCATATCGTGCCACATATTGCCTTTTTGGATTGCATATTATGAAAATTCTATCAAGAAAAATCTTGTAACTCCATTAATGTGTATCATCGATAAGACGATAAGGCATTTGGTTACCTTTAGGGAGTTATAATACTCTCGCCAATTACCCACACTTGGTTGAATTTTTTTGAGTTTGGCATTCAATGCACTGGAAAGAAATCCCACCGCATGTGCATCCACAAAGAACATTGCAAGTCTTTGGATTAGTTAAATAGTCAAATTATGCTTGTCTACACCATAATGTCATTGTTTGACACCAACAACAATTGTTTCATCTCAAATATACCTAGTTTGAAAATACCACTAGTTAGAAGAAAAATAAGAAAAGAAAATATTTTTTAGTATTTAGTAAATATATATTAAATTTTAAATGAGATGATTTGAAATTATGTGATGTAAGGAGATGAAAGAAATAAAATGGACACATTAGAGAGGATTAATAGTTACATAATAATATAACAAATTCAAATAAAAGTAATTTGAAAAAATATAATAAATTATATGAAAAAATTACATTATGTTAAGTTACCCTTGTGCTGGATGAGTTACGCCTTAAATGTTTAGCATTTAGTTTTAATGGGCTTATTTAGTGTTGATCTGGCTTTCTTTTAACAAACAAGCTATGCACTATTAAAGATTATGAATTAAAAGTATTCAAAGCACCTTTGAGTGTTCAACATATTTTAACTATTGATGACTGATGCATTTCCTCTCATTAGGTTTCTTTAATATGAAATAGAATGTTAAGATGATGATTACAATGCAATCTCCATTTTCTTATCAATTTCAAAACATATTCAGTATTTAATTATTCAATCATCTCATTTATTTAGCCATCAAATTGAATTTAATTTTTCAATTAAATTTTTCAATCCTATAATATTTTTCTTAGTTAAATCTTACTTATATATCTTGGAAAAATTCCATATTATGTTGATTATTAAACCTTGAATAAATATAAAATATTTATTTTTAAAATTTTTATAATTAAAAATTAAAAAAAATGCCACATCATAATCTTATGCCCAAGTGCAAAGCTCTTGAGCCAACCATTCCTGAGTGCACAGTTACAAACCTCAGGTTAGGAGATAGCTACAACAAAAAAAGGTTTAGAACAATCTTGGTGATGGTGTGATCCTAAACCATCAGTTAGAGTAAGCCAAAGTGTTGAGTTGGAGAGCACTTAAACTAACTCTTTATGTGGTCTTGTCAAACCCATACATGAAATAACTTGTAAGCACAAGAGCATGATTTGGTGATGAAATCCCATGCACACAAGGTGGAACCACAACTTAACTTAGCTCAAATAATTCTGCCACACTTTATAAAGTGCAAATCCATTTCGTTCTCTTTAATTTTGGACTAACCTCTTGGTTCTTGTTTACTTCTAAAATAATATGTGACTCAATATAGTCTGATGGCACAATTTTGCAATTATAAAGCAGTGTTCACCTTTGTCCTTTTGAATGATGGTCATCATCTCACCATCTATTTTATGAGCTCAATCTATTGCTAGTTATTGATTAGGGTTATTTCATAACATTTATCCTTAGATCTAATAACATCAATTTCAATTATTTTATTAGATAGCTAGGATTTATTATTTCTTATCCTTGAATTATGCAGCTCCAAATTACCCAATTTGAATCATATGACCGATTTCCACTCTAACTTTACTATAGATGAATTGAATAATCCAGTTATGATTTGACTTGATTGAATGGCCTAGATCTAATCCACATTGATCAAATCGTTTAAAAATGACCCTCCTTTACTGGTTTGATTGGATCACTGAGAACTCCTCTGAGAAAATCGAACGTCTCCTATTCGTCATGCCTAATTGTTATTTTACTAGCCTTTACATGTGCATTTATGAGTAGCAATTTAAAAGTATTATTTATAGCATTTGTGAAAGCTTTTTAAGTTTTTTGGGAACAGTTTAAAAAATATATTTTTCTTGATTTTGTAATGGCTATAATAAAATATTTTTATAAATACCTAACCATTATAAATTAAACGACTAATTAATGTGAACAAGATTTTGACATCTTAAAGAAAGGCTACATTATATTCTACTTGCATAAAGTTCTCTTAGCAATACCCATGATGTACAACTAGAAATTCCAAATTATTCTAGCTAAACTTAATCCTAGTAAGCTTTTATTTTGTGATTCTCTCCATAATTTATAGTTCTTTGTGCTTTTCTCTATTCATCAAGCACAACAAAATTGTTTATTTTTATAATAAATTTGTTTCTTATGCATTTTTATTTTTCATCTGGGGTGAGCAACCTCAAGATCGTTAAAACTTGAGTTTGGTTTTCTATAGTGAAAAACAGACTTGGTGTTGATCTCATAATAGCTTGGGTTACAATTTATCCAATAAAATCTAGTAGGAAGTAGGTGAATCGCAAGGAAAACTGACTAGGTTTTAGGTGATTCATAATGAAAATGTTTGAGTTATATCTCTTTTACGTGTGGAGTTTTTCTTGACCATCGTTCCGGGTGGTTGTAGATTCTAGTTTGAATCAAGTAACCAAAAAATTTATTATAATATTTAATTTTTTATTTTCATTTTTCTAAGTCATTAAAATTACAAATAAATATATTTATTGACCAATGTTTATTTAAAAAATAATAATTATTCTTTTTAAAATATTTTTGAAAAATAAGTACAAAAAAAATTTTTAAAAATACTTTAAAATTATCAGTTTATGGCTCTCTTTTAAGATTCACACACATGTTTTTGCTTCAATTGGCATCAAAGAAGCTTTCCAAACAAGGTGAGTAAAATAGCTAAAGTGATCCTTCATTTGTGTATTAAAATTAATCATATCATTAATTCTAATTATTTTATAATTTCTTTATTTTATTAATATCGAAGTTGAAAATTTTCATTTTTACATTACAATAAAATTGCTTGATTTTTTTGATATGCCTAATTTATGTTGTTGTTTATGGATCACTTTGCCCATAATTGATAATTCTAACACTTTAAAGGAAACAATTCATCTTTACATCATCCACTATTTAAGGGCAAACATTTTCTTACTTAAACAGTTGTCATTAAAACTTTTGTGCAAAAAATTATTCATAATTTGTGGGATCTCTTTATTCATTTTTTTGTACCTCCAAATGATAGATGTAATAAATCAAGAGTGCTAATTCAATTTAATGTCAAAAGAATGAACAACTTATTTGAATTTCTTCAAGAAATTGGTGTGAGTATATTTGGCTACAACATATTTTCAGATGAAGTTGGGATTGGCTTGGTTGTATAGTAAAAACATAAAATTTTAAAAATATGAAAAGAATTATTTAACATAGTAGAGCTCATTTAGAGGAGTTCAATGATATTTGTTTCATATCAAATCAACCAATTTTAGAATTACTGCAAATTGTGAATAAAAACAAGCATAAATAGTAATAAATTATTAGTTTATATTTAGTAAAGATATAAGAAAGCTTAAATATAACAAAATAAATGACAAAATTACAAATGTTGCAAAAGTGGAAAAGTAGAGTTTTATAGTAATATAACTTTTAAAAACTGAATTATTTTAAGAAATAAGATATATTATATAGAAAATTTGCAATCAAAGATATTAGAATGTTTTTAATGTGTTCGAATTCAACTTTCATTTTCAATTTATTTATTTATTTTAAATTATTTTCTTTGATTTAGTTATATTACCATTATAGACCAAAATTTGCTATTATGAGACCATTATGTATGTAGCAATGATTTTTTCATATTTCTTTAACTTATCAGACCTTAGCTTTTATAGATATTTGCTTAAAATTAAAAATTTTAGTTTATTATAATTTATGCTTAATTACATTTGTAATTTAAATTAATGCAAAATGATGGCAAATCAGGACAAAACAAATACCATTAAACTCATCTAAATCAGCTTGTAATAATTCAATATTAATTTTTACATTTTTAAATATTTAATTTTTTATGTCTTTGACATGCTTTACAATACTTTTCAATTCTTACCTAATTGAAGTTAAAGGATGTTGTGCACCATCTTCGTATTGTCTTCGAGTTTAAGTTTCCCATATAAGTTGCCTTGTTTTTTCAACTTTTTTTCTTTGATTTGCCCATATAATTACGAACTCATAAATTTCTCTTCTATCACATTTACATCGCTTCAATTTGACTATTTTACATTTTTTTAATTTATCTAATTTTTTCTTTTTTGAATATTTTCTTATTAGTAAAATTATAATTTATTATTTTTTGCTTATTTAATGTGTTTCATCTTAGTTATTCCAAATGTGATATGATCATAGTGAAACAAAACTCATTGCTATCATCTCGTTATCTTCTATTAATTTAAATATTTATTTTTTTAAAATATTTCATTTTCCAGGGTGATTAAGCTATTTATAGGATATTTTAATTCATAACTAATTTTGGGATCAAGGATGTCACAACTGATTTTCTTCATATCTTAAAATGCAACTTTTGCACACACCTTTTCTCATTTCTTAAAATTTTTTATTTTCTTTTTGTTTATGTAACATTAAATCAGTTCATGTGTGACATTTCACATTCTCTTAATTTTCTTATATTATGTGGCATCAATTTATGTCATTTTAACAATAATATATATTAATTTACTAATATAATATTAATTTACTATTATAAATGTTTAATAAGTTTTGTAATTTTAGTAATTCCAAATGAGTTCTCTTGGAGGTGAAACAATAATAATTGGACTCAATTAACTTATCCAATGGAATAATAAATTTTAATTTCTTAAATTTTTTTGCTAAGGTTTTAACAAGTCTTGTGAGAAAATTCATTTTGTAACAAGTTTAACGATTAACGATGTTACACACAATCTCTTTAATAACATGCAATACATGTTTCTTAAACAATTTGTTTCATTTGTTCTATTGTTTTTCTTTGATTTGGTTATTTTTCTATGAAACTCTAACTCTACACTCAGATGACTTCAACATCTTTGAATTTGATTATGTTATATTGTTATAATATATCTCATTTAAACTTTATTATTAATTTATTTAATATTTAAATAATATTTTTTTATTATTTATGCATAATTATTTTAACTATTCATAAAAATCATAAATGAGCTTCAATGGAGAGAAGATAAATGTTTTTTGACACATATTGATGAGCACTATTAATTTTTAATTTCAATCATATTTTATTAAATAACTTATTTTCTATGTTTTTTTTGTATTTTATGTTCCATTTGCTTTATGACATATTTGATGATCAAGGATGATACACATGATCACATTAGTACCTTAGCACGCAATGTTCTCATACATTGTGCCTCATTTCTTCAAGTCTTTCCCTTAGGTTTGGTTATATTACTAGGTTACTCGTAATCCCTTCTCATATGACATTTACATTGTTTTGATTTTTTTATATTACATCATCTCAACTTATCTCCTTTTGGGTTTGTTATTTATTTACAACTTATTAAATTATTAATTTATTATTATTTAAGCTTATTAAATTTAATAATTTATAGTAATTCCAAATAAAGTGTGATTGAAACAAAACAAGCATCATTAGATTTGTCTCAATGAGCTCTATCCAATTAAATATTTTTTTGTATGTTTTTAAATGTTTTATTTTCTATGGTTTTCATGCATCTTACTAAATATTTATATTGTCCATTTGTTGATGATTGAGGATGTTATGCTCTATCTCCGTACTATCTTGGAATGCAAATTTTCTATCACTATAGAATCTTGGAATGCAAAATTCCTTACAATTGATCTCTTTTTTTCCATGTTTTCGTATTTTTTTTAATATATGTAACTCTTAATCTTATCTATTTTGTACTTTACATTACTTTAATTTAATTATTTTAGAATACTTTAATTAATCTTATTTTTTTAACATAACTCTTCTTAATATTAAAATAAAAATTTATTTTTATTTATGCTTATTTATTTGGGCAATTTATGTTAATTCCAAAAGTGGTTTGATTGAGATGAAATAAATGTCTTTGAATTAATCATGATGGGATCTATCTGATTAAAGATTATAATTAAATTTTTAAATATTTTTTAAAAAATGAGGGCATGTTTTATAAGATAGTTTGATTTGTACTTAACTTTTTGGTTGATGATGTTACACTCTATATTCATAGTATCTTGGAATTAAACTTTTTTATATAATTTATCTTGTTTATTCAAATGTTTTTATTTTATTTGGTTAAGTTATTTTTAAATATTTTTATTTTCCAAGTTTTTGGCATGATTTGCAAGACATTTTAATTTATACTTAATTTGTTGATTAAAGATGTTACAAATGATTTCCATTGTATATTAGAATGAAAATTTTCAACATAATTTATATCATTTCTTCAAATATTTTTCTTTGATTTCATTATATTATTATGTGGCTTAATATCTCCAATAATATTATCTTAACATTTCTATGATTTAGTTATAACAAAATAATAGATACTTCTCTCTTTGTTTTTGTTATATTTCATAGTAGTTTTAAACGTAATCTAATTAAGATGAAACAGAGGTCATTCAAGTTGTCCTAGTAGGTTCTATCCAATTAGATATTCCAATTTATATTATAAGATATTTTATCTTCTTAGGTTTTTGTATCGTTTATGAGATATTTTGATTTGTAATTTATATTTACTTAAAAAATTAAAAATAAATTATTAATATTTTTCCTCATTTACATTGGTAATATTAGTATATCTAAGTGATGTTAGATTGAGGCATAACAAATGTCATTGAACTCTCCCAATTGGCTATTTGAGACAGAATTATTTTTATATTTTAAATATTTGATTATCCAATATTTTTTTTCACATTACATGACTTTTTGATTTTTAGTCAATTTTGTGATCCATGAAGTTGCATTAAATTTTGTTAATATCTAAGAATACAGCATTATTGCATAGTTTAACTCATTTACTCTAAGTTTTTGATTTGATATAGTTATATTACTATCAAACTCTAACTTTTCCCTCATTTTACATTTATAATTTTTTTTATTTAATTCTATTAAAATGCTTTAATATATCTCAGTTTAGTAGTGTTATATGTTAATTGAATATACAAATAACAATATATTAACTTTTATTATTATTTAAATTATTATTTTATAATAATTCCAAATGAGGTCTAATCAAGGAAAAAAACTATATTTTACTCATCCCCATGTTATCTATCTAATTAAATATCCCTTTTTATAGTTTTAAATCTTTTTATTTTCAATGGTTCCTCCACACTTTTTGAGATATTTTGACTCACAAAATTGATGATCGATGATGTTACACTCAATCTTGTTTTTATTTTGGGAAGCAATTTTTTCAATAAAATACATCCTATCCCTTCAAATTTTTTACTTTTATTTAGTTATATTCCAAAGAATCTCAATTCTCCTCAAATTTGAACTTTACATCGCTTTTATCTAGATGGATCATATTGTTCCAATTTATCTTATTTTAGATTTAATATGCATATTTATTTAATATTAAAATAAAAATATTTGTAATTTTCCTTGTTTACTTTGATAATTCATAGTAATTTCAAAAATGGTCTCATCAAAATGAGAAAAAAATTTTTAGACCCGTTATATTGGATTCATCCATTTATGTTATCATTTTTACACTTTTAAATATTTTATTTCTAATGATTTTGTTGTGCTTCATATGATACTTTTTGTACTTAATTTCATGATAGGGGATGTTACATTTGATCTCTTATGTATCATGAAATGCAACGTTTTCTTATAATTTATCTCAATTCTTTATATCTTTTACTTTGATTTAGTTATATTATTAAGAAACTAAAATTATAATCTTGCATAGCCTCTACATCCCTATGATTTGGTTGTGCTAGACTATTTCAATTTATCTCATTTTGGCTTTAATATTTATTTGTTTATTATTGAAATAATAATTTATTACTATTTATCCTTTTTAACTTGATAATTTAAAGTAGTTCCAAGCAAGGCCTCGACAAACTCTTTCAAATTAAAAAAGAATTTCTATATTTTTAAATATTTTTATTTTCCAAATTTCTAGCACTCCACACAAAATCATTTCATGCCTAATTTTATGATCGAGAATAAGGTACATGAACTCCTTTGTTTCTTCAAATGCAACTTTCGTGCATAATTCATCACATTAGAGAAAAATTTTTCTTTTTAATTTTTTTATATCTTAATGAAACTCTAACTCTTTCTATCGTGTGCCCTTTGTATCACTTTTATTTTTTATATAAGAATGTTTCAAATAGTCTTATTTTATCTTTAAGATATATTTACTTAATTTAAAATAAAACTTTATTATTATTTATGCTTATTTATTTTGGTAAGTCATAGTATTTTTAATGAGGTTCTATCAAGATGAAATAATTTTCATTTGACTCATCTCAATGAGCTCTATCAAATTAAATTCTCAATTTCATATTTTTTCAATATTTTATTTTTAAAGGTTATGGTGCACATTTTACTTATCCAAAATTTGATTATTAAGGATGTTGCACTTGATCTCCTTAATATCATGGTGTGCAACTTTCCTAAACTATTTATTTAACTGGTTCATATTTTTAGTTTGATTTAGTTTCATTATCATGTAACCCTAAATCTTCTCCTTTTTTGGATTAAATTATTTTAATTTAGCTATATTATATTACTTCCCTTTATCTTATTTCAAACTTAATATATATTTACTTAATATTAAAATAATAATTTATTAATCTTTGTGCTTATTTACTTAGGTATCTTATAGTAAATCCAAGCACATCCTATCCATATGAAAAAATAATTATTAAACTTATCTCAACAAGCACTAACTAATTTGACGTTCGATTATATATTTTTAAGTTTTTTTGAAATGTTTTAGTAAGCTTTATAGGATATTTCTATTCATACCAAATTTGATGATCTTTGCAATTGTAGTCAATCTTGCTATTTTAAAAAAATCTTTTTTATTAAAGTTTAACTCATTTTTCAAATTTTGCACTTTGATTTATATTAATTTATTTATTATCTAAATCTCATATATTTAAAGCTCTTCATAAGTTTTATTTTGTTATATTACATTGCTTCAATTGATCTTATTTTAATTTTAATATATATATTTACTAAATAAAAATATAATGACTAATTATTATTTATAATTATTTTCTTTGGCAAGCCATAGTACGTCCAAATGACTCTTGATTAAGATAAAAAAATTCTTGGAAAAATCTTGAGGAGCATTATTTAATGAAAAAATCATTTCTATACTTTTAAGTTTTTAATTTTTATAATATTCCATGTTTGTAAGAAATTTTTATTTATACTTGATTTGATAATTGAGATTAACACAATTTATTTCCTTATAATATCGTAATGTAATTTTCTAGTATAATTTATACATTTCTATAAAAGTTTCAATTTGATTTGGATGAGCTTTTGACTCTAATTCTTCCCTCACATGACCTTTATTCATTTTTCTTTTATGTAACCTTACATCTTCATATGTGTAACCATTACATCACTTAGATTTTTTAAAATTATATTATTTCAATTTATCTTATTCCATCTTTAATATATATTTTTGTAATATTAAAATTATAATTTATTATTATTTATGCTTATTTTCTTTGATAATTTGAAATAATTACAAATGAGGTTTGATTAAGACCAAGCAAAAGTTGTTTGAACCCTCTAAATAATTTTTATAAAATTAAATATTTCTTTTGAAAATTCTATTGAACATTAAATCCATACCAAACTTAATGATTAAGGATTTAATACTTTGTAATTTTCTAGTATTTTAGAATAAAGTATGATCGGGAAAAACATTCATTATTATAATCATTTCAATGAGCAATATTCAATTAAATATTCTTTTTTCTAAAATAAGATATTTTTTCAAGGGTTTTAGCATTCATCTCAAAAAAAGTTTATTTGTATCTTATTTAATGTTAAATAATGTTACACTTAATCTCCATCATAATCTAGGATGATTCTTGTTAGTGTTTTTGATGTCTTTTCTTCAATTTTTCTACTTCTATCGTGAAATATTGTTATTTTTCAGTTTCATTAAATTTGACCTTTCATATATACTTGCTTCATATTAACATAATAATTTGTTGTTATTTATGGCCATTTGTTATTGTATTTCATAAAAACTCCAACGATGTTATAATAAAATCAAAAACATGTCACTCAACTCATATAAGTGAGCTATCTTATTAAATTTTTTTTGATTTTTTAAAATATTTTATTTTTTAAGATACTCAACATCTTGAGAAGGTTTAGTTATTGAAATATTCTATTTTTTAAACAATTTTGGCAACATTAAGTAATATTAAATATCTTCAATGTATTGTATTTTAGCTTTAATAAACATTTCACTAAATTTTTAAATATTAAATTTTTAATATTCATTCTTTTTTTTACTGAATTCCAAACATAGTTTTTCATGATGAAACCATCTTTTTCCATATAGTCTCATAGAGACCAATCTAATTAATGCTTTATTTCATTTTTAAATATTTTTTAATAATTATTCCATTCTTTACAAAGCATTTTGATTCAATATTTATTTGATGATCGAGGATGTTATCCTCGATGTCCTTAGATTATTTTAATTCAACTTTCTCGTACAATTGATCACTTAAATGTTTTTCTTTTATTTTGTTATGTTAGTAACTCTATATCTACTTTTACGTTATCTCTGCCTTGGTTTGATTTGATTAGACTACATTGCTTCATATTACCTCATTTCCACTTTAACATATGTTTACTTAAAACTGAAATGATAATTTTTTAATATTAATTATTAGGTAATATGGTAATTATCAATAATTCCAAATGATAATCGATAGAAGCCTAACCAATGTCATTGTACTCATCTTCACTATTTATATCCAAAAAAATATTTTTTCTATATTTATAAATAATTCACTTTTACTATTTTAGCACACTTACCATAATATTTTTATTTTTACCTTCTTTGATTATCCATGACATTATACTTGATCTCATAAATATGTTTAATTGCAACTTTTTTGCACAATTCATTTGAATTATTCAAAGGTTTTCTATGATTTTGATATTTTATAATAAAACTCTAATTCTCCTTTCATATGACTTTTACATCACTTTTATTTTTCTTTACTGAGTTTCTTTAATTTATCTTATTTCAAACTTATTATATATTTCCTAAATATTATAATAATAATTTAATATTATTTATACTTTTTAGTTGTTATTTCACAGTATTCCAAACGAGGTCTAATTGATAAAAAATAAATTTTGTTAGACTCATCTCGATGAGGTTTGCCTAAGTATTTTTTTATAGTTTTAAATATTTTGTTTTGTAAGGTTTTTGTACTCCTTAACAGAAATTTTGATTCTTACCTAACTTGATGATAGTGAATGTTACACTCAATCTCTTTAAATTTTTGAATTGGAACACCTTCCACAAAATTTATCATATTTTTTAAAATAATATCCTTCCTTTATTTGGTTATATTATTCTGAAACTGAAATTCTCCTCTCCTGTAACCATTACATAACTTTTATTTGGTTAGACTACGTTCCTTTAATTTTTATCATATCAACTTTAACACATATTTATTTAATATTAAAATAATAACATATTATATTTGTTAATAATTAATTTTATAATTTTTCGAATTCTAAATGTGTTTTGATCTTGACCACAGTAAGGTCGTTGGTCTTCAATCAATGAGTTATATTCAATTAAATAATTATTTTTATTTTTTCTAATTATTTAATTTTCTATGATCTTGGGACATTTTAAAAGGTATTTCAATTTCACATGATTTATAAATTGAGAATATCACATTCGATCTCCTTATTATGTTAGGGTGCAACTTTTCTTTACAACTTCATCTCATTTCTTCATTTTTTTTCCTCTAATTTTTGCTTTAAAATATGTTAGAATTATAATTTATTTTTATTTATTCTTATATTGTTTGGTAATTCATAGTACATCTAAGTGAAGATAGATTAAGCCAAAAAAAAATAGTTGAACTAGTCTCAAATAGGTTTACCAAAATAAATATTTATTTAAATATTTTCAAATATTTTATTCTTTATGATTTTGGCATGCTTTATAAGAAATTTTAATTTATAATTTATTTGACCATCAAGGAGTTAACACTTTATCTACTTAGTAATTTTGAATTTAACTTACCCTTACATTTTATCTCATTTCTCAAAATAGTTTTTCTTTACTAGGGTTATATTTGTACAAAACCCTAAATATTCACTCCTTTGCCCTTTACATCACTTTCTTCCTTATTATAATTTATTGCTTCAATTTTTCATTTTTTATTTTAATATATATTTACTTAATATTAAAATCAAAATTTATTGTTATTTAAGAAAATGTAATTTTGTAATTCACAGTAATTCAAAATATTGTGAGATGAAGACTAAACCAATCTTGTTAAACTCATCCTAATCAGCTCCATCCAATTAAACATTCATTTCAAAATTTTCAAATATTTTATTTTTTAAATTTTTAAAACATTTTATGAGAAGTTTTATTTGTACAAGAATTATTGACTTTTAGTATGTTATACTTGATCTCCTTAGTATCTTGAAAAACAATGTTCTTAAATAACTATTTCATTTGTTTATCATTTCTTTTTTCCTTTTTTTGTTTTATTAAAATGTCATAATAAATGTCGCCTCATGTCTCCATTACATCACATTAGTTTGGCTAGGTTATGTTGATTCAACAGATGTCATTTATTTTAATGTGTATTATCTTAATATTTAATTATTAATTTATTATTAATTTATTATTATTTATGTCTTTTTTTCTTCAATGATTTATAGAAATTCCAATTAATGTCCAACAAAGACAAAATAAACATCATTGGATAATATTGAAATAATAACATTTTAATATTTATAGTTATTTATTGTGATAATTCTTAATAATTCTAAGTGACATCTCGTAGAGTCATAAAACATTTCTCGATGAGCAATATCAAATTTGATATTTATTTTTTATATTTTAAAATATTTCTTTTTTTTAGGTTCTAACATGCATTACAATGCCTTTTGACTTTTACAAGATTTGATGATCTATGAGTATGTTAAATGCAACACTCTTATACAATTTATCTCATTTGCTCAAATTTTTTGGTCAAATTACTACAAATTTGCAATTCTCCTCCTCTTGTGTAACTTTGCATCATTTTCATTTGTGTTTATTAATTTTTTTAATTTATCCTATTTTAGCTTTATTATATATTTGTTTAATATTAAAATAAAAAAATTAAAATTATTTGCACTTATTTTAATCGGCATTTTTACAAAAACTCCTAAGTAGTCATGATAGATAAAAAACCATTTAGTTGTTTTTCAATTTTTTTAGGTTTGATGACTATTATTGCCATATATAATTTCCTTAGTACTTTGGAACACAACTTCTCTAATACCATTTCTCTCGTGTTTTATAATTTTTTCCATTTATTTTGTTATATTAGTATGAAATTGATGTTATCTCCTTATGTAACCCTTGCATCACTTTGATTTTGTTAAATTATTTTTTTCAATTTATCTTGTTTCAATTTTAATATAAATTTGCACTATCTTAAAAGAAACTTTTTTTATTATTTATTCTCATTTATTCTTGTAACATATCGTAGTTCTAAATTAGGTCTAATCAAAATGAAACAAATCATATTTGACTCAACAAGATGAATTCAAATTAACTAAATATTCATTTTTGTATTTTTAATATTTTTTTATAATTTTATCATTTTATACTAGAGATTTCAATTTATACTTGATTAGATGAAATATAAGTCACACTCAATTTTTTTTGTATCTTAGAATGCAACTTCTCGGAGGAATTTATTTCATTTTTATGAATTATTTTCCTTACAATTATTTTGTTGCTATGTAACTCTTAGTCTTTACTCGTCTCACATTTACATCACTTTGATTTGGTTAATTAAAATGATAATTATTTAATATATTCTCTATAATACATTACTTAAAATTATATCAATTTAACTTTAATATATATTTACTTCTTAACAAAATAATAATTTATTGTTACTTATGCTTAATTACATAAGTTTTTTTTGAAAAAATACAAATGACATCTAATTGAGAAGGAACAAATTGGATTGTACTCATATAATCTCTATCAAGTTAAACATTTATTTCTTTTTCAAATTTTTTTACCATGATTTTGGTTCGTTAGAATGTAACTCTAAATCTCCTTTTGTATGACCTCCACCTTGCTTTGAATAAAGTTGATTAATCTCTTTTTATGTGACCTTTACCTTGCCATAATTCCATTAGATTACATTGCTTCAATTTATCCAATTACAACTATAATATACTTTTATTTAATCATAAAATAATAATTGTTTAATATTTTTGATTATTTATTTAAGTTATTTTTGTTAAATCTAAATAATGTCTAATTAAGAAGAAATAAAGTTTATTATACTCATCTTCATGAGCTATATCAACTTAAATATTCCTTTTTGATTTGTAGCTCAATTAATGTTAAAGTACAATACACTCAATTAGCATAGCTTCATGGAATGAAACTTTCTCATAAACTTTATCTCATTTTTATAATTCTTTTGTTTTAGTTTTGTTACATTATCATATAACTAAAAATTTTCAATCTTGTGACATTTATATTGTTTAGATGTTTTTATTACATTGACTATATTTACCTTCTTTTAGCTTTAATATATCTTTATTTAACATTTAAATACTAATAAATGAGTATTTCTTAATATTCCTTAATAAATTAGTATTTCTTAAGATTCCATAGGTTCGTGTTATAGGGGCAAGATTGTATGGCTAGGCTAATGGAGAATATTTTAGCAAATTCATTCTAAATGCAAGTCCAAAGAAGTTGTGCATGTCTATATGAGTATGGCAACAAAATTCATTATGTTGCAATAGCTTTGTAATAATAATCCTTGAAATAAATCCCATTATAAAATGTTTAGAGACATTAGGTTCTTTAGTAAGAACCATGCAATCTTTCCATGATGATAATTATATGCTAGCAAAAATAAATTTAAAGACCTCATCAATGTGGCACAATGAACTACCAATATTTCCAAGATGTGTTTGTGTTTGGTATGTTAAGACACTTACTAGTAACATTTTGCAGCAAAAATATTTTCTAAGAAAATTTATTTAAATAGACTATGTATTTAAGTAATTATTTCTATCATGCACTTAGAACATATTATAAAATGTTTTATTTGACTGGAGAGACTTCATGGTTGATTCTTCCAAGGAATTTGATAACCTTTATTCTTCTTGCTTAACAAAATCTTGCATCTGCATTTGCTCTTTTAGTTTTTCTATTGGCAAGCTTAAAGTCTTGCTCTTTACAACTAGATTAGCCTTTAGCATCTTTATTTCCCTTTCTAATTTCACATTTTATAGTGTTGTTACCTCGTCATGAGGGGCAAAAAGTTGTCCTTTTGGCGAGGAATTGTTTTCATTAATTGCCTTAGTGTAAGAAAGGAAACTAGAAAGAACATCCATGATATATACAAATAGATTCAAGTCCATTTGGGAGTGCCACATATAATCCAATAAGCACTTGTCAAGCTTATTTACTAGATGTTGAGATATGTTTACTAAATTTGAATTATGAGGTAATATTCTAGGTGTATTAGGCCCAAAAGGTTTTTTGTTAGCAAAAGAGAGTTTGTGTAGGCCATTTCTCATGAAATATGTATGCATTATAATTTATAACTCTATAAAAACATGTTTATAATAGTGTTAGCTTAAGGATTTCTTTGACACTTATATTGCCAGTTTAAGGCTTTTTTGTGGCCATTTATAATGGTAAATTAGGGCATTATATGGCCATTTGCTTAGTAATTGTTTATTTTGTGCCTATAATGGCCTTTTCAAGGACAGTTTTTGCTACTTACATGGTAGAAGTTGTTAGCTAAACAATTTTTTTCCATTTATATATTTAATGATTACATTATATCATTTATTAATAAGAAAATGACTAAATAATAGATTTCAATTTTTTGTGGTTTATTTATTATGACTAATTTTATTTTAAAATGCTTCAATTGCCTTTTAATCAGTCCTAAGAATAAATTTTCTTCTATTTTCAAGGAATATTTCAAATCTTTGTGACTTGTATATAAATACCAATATTTCAATAGCTATGCTTATTTCTTTACGTTTATAAACTCCTCTACAATATCTACTTTTATGTTCATTATTTATGCTTCTTTGTAATTGCTCTCTTTTTATGTACCACCTTAACCTTCTAGACATTTGTAACCAAATACCTAGATCCCTAAAGCGTCATTCACCTTTAAACCTTAATTTTGCATAAATGTATTTTGTAAGTTTAGCTAAATTAAGAAAAAAATTCATGCATAATTAAGTTTTTGGAGAAATTATGATTTTAGTGTTGGCAAGTTATCTAGCATGTCAGTGGTAAACTTACTTATGTGCTCTAATAAATTTACTCATCTATTACAAATATTTAATCCTAAATTTTTAATATATTGCTTTCCCTTTTTCATCATCTTTTTTTATAATAAAATACCTTGAAAACAAATCTAAAAGAAAAATTCTAAATGGATTAAACGAGTAAGAGATTCTAGAGTAAAGTAATGATGTCATCTATCTATGTAGATTTGAAATTGTTATCTTTTTTAAGCATGTCCATTTTTCATTAAAATATAGATTTGTGAATTTTTTAATCCAAAGGGAAAACTAACTATTCATAATGCACATTACGAATGGTAGATATTATCCACACTAAACATTCTATGATGTATGTTTTCTTTGCTAAGTATAGCATACCCATTATCAACGATATTATCTTTTAATCATTTACAATAAAATACAATTCTTGTTTTACCGCATTCTATTTCAGGGCATTTTCTAACCACAAATGTAGTAGTTTGGTGAGGACAATTACTTTCCCTTATTATTCCCAAATATAATAATTCTTTAATATGCATCTCATGTTCTTATAAGTCTTTAAGCTTATCATCTAGTTATTTTTAAATGATTAAAGTGTGGTTGATTATGATTAAATTGCATGCTATCTGTCTTCTGCTCCTATGGTTGAACGTAACTGCTTCAATAATTTGAAATTCATCTAAATTGTTTAATTTTTCGTCTATTTTGTCCAATATTGTGCTAACTTATTATATTTTATATAGGCATTTAGAACATAAATTTTCTATCTCAATAAAAATAAAAACCCATAGGATCTTGTAATATGTGCTCAAAATAGACGAGATGGCTACATAATGTGGTGCCAAATCTATTAAAAATTATTTCACTGTCATCTTGAAAAGTTATTCCCTCATATAAATTTTTTGTAAAATTTATTCCAATTGTAATTTCTACTTGGTTGAAATTTATTTTATTTACAACTATAATTTGCTTAAGATACTTTTATTGGTTAAATTATATTTAGTTATTGGTTAGAATTTTATGAGCTATTTCATCATTTCTTATTCTGTCTAACATCTTAACTTGGAACGTAGGTGTTCTTGAATATTAAGTAAGCATCTTCCATATTTTTACATGATTAAATGATGTTGAAGAAATCTAATATCTTATGTTGGCATGTAGATGATGTTAATGAAGATATTGAATTCATGTTTTATATTGGGGATTTCAAATTCTATAAAATTGAATAACACTTTTAAGTTTGAAGTGTAATTTGCAATTGTTGTTTTTCTTTTATTCTTCTAATGTCTTAACTTTAACTCATCGATTTTACTCTAATATGTAATTGTTTGATTGTTTCAAGATGTATCTTGATATCAAATCTAAAATTGTTTTCTAAGCTTTTATATACTTCTTTAGACTTATATGTCATATTATGCCAAAATGTTTTAGCGTAAAACATATATAAGTTTTTTTTACACTTCTTATATTGGTTCTACGTTTTGTGACTTAATATGTGTTACATTCATCACACATTTTTTTAATGATTTTGTGTTCAGATTCATGATTATGATGTACTTGTAATTTTTGAAAATTATAAGTTTTAAAGATGTACTACGTGTCATCGTCAAATTTCAAGTGTTTTCTATATTCATATTTAAAAGATCTAGTATATATGTTTTAGTCAAACTTATCTAAAGAAGTTCCAATATCACCATCGTTTCCATATTTGTTTTCATCTAAGCTTACAATATCAAAACTTTCTTTAATGTCTAGTTTAACATACATGTTTAATCTTTCTTTATCCACCTTCTTGTTTTGTCATTCTTTGGAAAAAAATGACCTATTTCAATACAAATAAAGCCCTTTAACTTTTTGTTCGGTATTTTATGAGTTTTGAACCCTTTTACTTGATTTCCCATAGGATTAATATTTTTATAATAATTGATTTTGTTTAGGTTTTTCCAACTACTATTAACACCATAATATATTGGAATCATTATCTTATTGCAATAGATAAATCTTTTAATTTGTTTATTTGCTTCTAGTTCCATGCATTTCTCTTTGAGATAATTGAAGATGAACATAATCCAAAAATTAATTCGAATAATACTTTTATAACAAAATGATTCATTCCATTTTTCACTAATTTGTTTTCTTACAGATTATGTAATTTACTAAAAAAACACTTAGTGTTACTTTTAAGTATATTACACATATTTTTTTAACTAGATTAAAACAATCTTGACTAAATTATACTACATCATCGAAAAAGGTTATTACTATTCATTCTAAGTCTAGCAAAGCTTGATCCTACACTACTATATGTCCTCAACTAGGGTTTGTGCCTAAAGCTTTTAGTCCAATTTTGCTAGCAACAATATAAGGATTATCTATTACTTCTAATGTTTTCTTTAAATGTTTGGGGAATTGATAATTTCTAACTATGAGCTTATCCTTTAGCAATTTCTCCAAATACAATCTCAATGAATTAGATATTTCCAAAGGGTTCTATGTTTTGAAATTGAATTAATGCTTTTATGAAATATCCTTTCCATATGTCTATTACTTTTGACCATTTTGAAGATGGGAGTTTGCTAACAAAAATATGTTTCCAAAGTTTTTTTAGTTAGCTATACTATAGTATCTCCTTTTTCTCTCATTTACATTCTTACAAACAATGTGAAATGATTACTTTCTACTCTAAATAATGTTGGTTGTGCTTTGATTGGTTGTTTCCTAGGTGTTTTGCTACTACAAGTTGTTGGGAAGAAAGTACTTGGGGTAGCTACAATTATACTACCATAACTTGTTATATTCACCATTAGGAAGACTAATTCAACTAATCCATGTCCTAGATGGCATTGGAGTTGTTCTTGGATTTGTTGTTGAGAATGAGGGAGAGAATAAAAGAGGGCCACTGTAACACTTTAAGCATTTCCATGATTTTTGGATAGGGAGTGACGTGACTCTGACACAACAATTTGAGATCTTTAAGTTCTCTACAAGTACTCTAATCTTGTCTCCAATCATAGTAAGAAAATATTGCGTAAAAAGTTGACTTGTTCCTATATTATTCGAATTAAAATATTTTGCGGCACAAGCGATAAGATTCTTAGGACCTAAAACATTAACCATCATTATATTAACCTTCTCCAAGTGGAGCAGCACATTGAGTAGAACTTCTACAAATAAGCCTCCAATGGCTATCAGTAAGATTGATTACATGGTTTGGGATCTATGTTTACATTGGTTGTACTAAAGATATATGTTGTATTATTCCTAAAATTTTGTCAGTAAATACTGTCTTTGATTTGATAATTTCTATCCTTGGTCATGCTAAAATTTTATGATATCTAGTTCATATATGTCACATCAGATCTCTATTTGAGTTTGATAATTTACAAATAAATGTTTTACAAATTAGGACATCACTTCTATTTGCATCATATCCTCTAGTTTTTGTGGATATTTTTATGTCTTAATAAAGGATTTTTGCTTAAATGATGTAATATATTGCTAAATAACTTATTCATGCTCTATCCTTAACCTCTACTTCTAAACTTCTTAATAAATTCTATTTAAGAATATTATTATCAATATGAATTAAGACTATTGATGTCTTTATAATTAGTAAATTTTTTAGCAATGCTCTAACTACTATCCTAATAAGGCTTATATGAAGTAATAGAAATTGTTTATCTAAGATTTTTTGGTGCATTTTAAAAGTTATTAATTCTAGATGTTCAATCTAGCTGTTCATGTTTTAGACAACATTTAGTTCATTATAATGATCTAACAATCTCTCTTCTTTATTCATTTTTTAGTACTATATATTTTTTCTCAATGAATAAAATTTATATTTTGACCTTCAAAATTCTTTAATTTTTTTGCAACATCTATTAATACTTCATGGCTTTGAATGTTTTTTGCCCTTATGGTTCTTTTTTGATTTTTTTAAACAATTATATTTTAAAATATTGTTATTTCTTTTGGGCTAGAGATTCTGGCCTAGTCACAAATTTACTCTTGGGCTTCATTAATTTTTGTTTCTATTATAGATATAATTTCACCATTGTGGTTATTAATTTCTCTATATCTTCATTTAATGTTTATTTGTTTAATAATTTTCGTAATTTCATATGAGTTATTACAAATAATATGATTACTTTGCCTAATTTGTTTTATTAATTATCTTATCTCATAGTGATCCTCAAGTGTTGATGTTTTATGTAAGTCATTTTTATTGAAGGTGTACTCCATTTCAATGAAATAAATATCTATGTTTCCATTCAGGAACTTTTTTGAAGCTCTGCTGAGTTTGGCATGCAATTTTGCATAGAGTTTATCTTGAAAACTATGTAGCCATTTAGGCTATGGTGACATCCATTTAGGGACATCAATCACATTGTAAGAAAAGGATATTGGTTTAATGTTATCTTTAGCAAACTTGAGGCTTGCAAGAGTAGAATCAAGTCCTCAAATCAGATATGAATCTAAATGTCATATATAACATACCCAAAACATATGAAATAAAATAATTATAAATATAAATCAAAACATTTAATTAGAATCTTCTCATCGAGATCAGTTTAATGATGTATTCATCATAGCCATCAAACCTTGTTTGGAAATACTATGAATTAACAATGTAAAGAGATATAAATAATAAAAAAATTCATTATTCTAACATTAATTGGATGTATATTACAAAAAAATTAAGATAAATTAAAGTAATGTAATATAACAAAATGAAAATTATGTAAAGGTTGCATTAGAGAAGATTTTGAGTTTCATTATAGTATAACTAAACCAAAGTGAATGTTTGAACAAATTAGATAAATTATACAACAAAGCCACATTAAAAGATATCGAAGAGGCCAAGTCTGACATCCTTAATTATCAAATGAGATATTAATAAAAATACATCATATATCATGCAAAAACTTAAGAAAATAATTTAAAATTAAATTAATGAATAATTAGTTTTATAGAGATCTTCGAGAGAAGTCCAACAATGCTAGTACATTTAAGTCAAACCTAATTTTATAATTACTATGAATTGCCTAGCAAATTAAACATAAGTAATAATAATATTTTTTAAATTAAGTAATATATAATAGAGTTAATTTGAAATAAAATAAAGCAACAAATATAAAAAATCAAAGTGATGTATTATAGGTCACACAAGAGGTGAATTAGAGTTTCTTAGTAATATAAAAATCAAATTGAAATATTTGAAGAAATAAGACAAATATTATGATAACATTGCATTCTAAGATATAATGAGTTCTTGAATAACATTATCAATACTTACAACATATATGAATTGATCTTATACAAAGTGTAAAACCTAAGAAAAAGTTATTTAAAAATATTAAAATAAAAATATAATTGTATAGAGTTTGCCAAGTCGAATCCAGATGTCATTTGTTTTGTCTTAACTAAACCTTGTCAATATGTGTTATGAATTACAAAAGAAAAGGAAATTATGTATTACTAAATTATTAGTTTAATATTACTGTGAATATACATTAAAGGTTAAATGAGAAAAAATAAAGTAATGTACCATAACCAAATCAAGGTGATATAAAAGTTGCATGAGAAGAGATTAAGAGTTATATTATCATATAACAAAATGAAAGAAAAATTTTTGAAAATTAGGCAAATTATGCTAAAAGGTTGCATTCCAAGACACTAGCTAGATCAATTATAATATCATTGACAATTAAATCAAGTATGATTTGAAGGGTCTCGTAATGCATGAAAAATCTTAAAAAATTTGTAAAAATATAAAAAATGAATATTTAACTCGATCAAGATCATCGAGATGGTCCAACATCAATTCTTTCATCTGGATTAGACCTTGTTGGGAATTATTACAAATTACCAAGATAAATAAACATAAATGGTAACGATTTATTATTATGATATCGAGTAGATAGATATTAAAGACCAAATGCCACAAATTCAAACAATGTAATATGACCAAATCTTATAGAAATTTGTGAAATGAGATAAGTTATTTCGCAAAATTCTTTCCAAAAAACATAGAAGATTGAAATCTGCATCCTCGTTTGTAAATCAAATAATAGTTAAAATGACTCATAAAACATTCCAAAATTCTGGACAATAAAAAATTTAGAAATAAAAAAACGAATATTTATGGGATGCGGTCATAGAGATGAGTCCATTAATGCTTTATTTCTCTCGGTCAAACATTCTTTGGAATTACTGTAGATCACAATAGTAAAATATTGAAACAATATAATACAGCCAAATAATTAGTTTGCAAAGGTCAATGAAGTGGAGAACTACAATTATAATATAAAAAATAATGTAAATAAATTTGAAGAAAGGAGAAAAAATATATTGGAAAGTAATATTCTAAGACAGTAAGAAGATTGAGCATAACCTCCATGATCTTAAAATTTGATGTAAATCAAACTATTTCACAAAAAAGATTACTTAATTGGATAGAACTCATCGAGATGATTTTTGTGATGTTTATTTTGTCTTAATTAGACCTCTTTTGGAAATACTATGAATTACCAATTAAAATAAACATAAATAATAGATAATAATTATTTCATATTTAGAAAATATATATGAAAGCTAAAAAGAGATAAATTAAAGAATTATAATATAATCAAATCAAATTAATCCAAAGTTAAAAAAACCAATTCAAATAAAAATATTTCATGAAATGAGATAAATAGTATGAGATGTTTGAATTAAAAGATACAAATCGAATCATGTCTAACATTCTTAAACTATGAATTAGATACAAATCAAAACATTACATAAAGCATACCAAAATAATTAAAAATATAATATTTAGATATTTAAAAATTATTTAATTGTATAGAACTTATAGAGACGAGTTGAATGACATTTGTTTCCTCACATCAAACCTCTTTAGAATTATTGCAAATTACCAAAGAAAATTAGTATAAATAATAACATATTGTCATTTTAATATTAAAGTGAAAATATATTATAGTTAAAATGACATAAACTAAAGCAATACAATATGATAAGATTAAAGTGATGTATCGATTGCATGAGAAGAGATTTTTAGTTTGATTGCAACATCAAAAAATTGAAGAAATGAGATAAATCTTATATGAAAAATTACATCCAAAGTTATTAAGGAGATAGAGTATAACTTCTTTGACCGTTTGATTAGCCACAATTCCAACGAAATCTATTTTGTGCCAATTGGGCCTCTTTTGGAATAAATATAAATCGCCATATTAAAAAGCATAAAAATAATATTTGTTATATTTGGTAAATATATAATAATTATGAATGAGTTAAATTCGCATAATGTAGCACAACAAAGTCAAAGTGATATAAAGTTCGCACTCGAATAGAATTAGCTTTATAGTAATACCACCAAATCAAATTGAAAAATATAAAGAAATAAACTAACTTTTATGGGAATTTTGCCTTCCAATTAAATAAAAAGGTAGAGTATAACATTCTTGATTATCAAGTCCAGTACAAATTGAAATATCTTATAATGCTATGAAAATGATACAAAATAAAATAATCTAAAGCATAAAATAATTAAAAAAATTCAATGGAGCATGTCATAATGATTCCAACGACATTTGTTTCATCTCTAATGAACTTGCTGCTAATTAATACTAAATACTAAAGTAATTAACATAAAAAATATTTAATTATGATTTTAATTTAAATTAAATATAAATTAAAGCTAAAATAAGATAACATTAAGAAATGTGATATAACTAATGTTAAAAAAAATGTTTAAAATAATATGATAAATTTTATAAGCAAGTTACACTCTATAATAATAAGCAGATTGAGTGTAACATTCTCAATCGTTAAATCTTATGCAAAGAAAAATATATTATAAATTATGCCATATACCCCCAAAAAATAATTAAAGATATAATAATGAATATTTAATTGGATAGAACTCATCAAGATGAGTTCAAAGGAAATTGTTTTGTTTAAATTTGACCCCTTTTTGAATTAATTTGAATTAACTTCAAACATAAAAATAAATAATAACAAAATACTATGTTAATATGAAGTAAATATGAATTAAAGTAGAAGTAAGAGAAGTTGAAGCATTATAATATAACAAAATTAATACAACTTATAGTTGATATGAGAGAAGTTTTAGAGTTAGATAAAAATACACCAAATCAAACAAAAATGTTAAAGAAATAGCTTAAATTTTGTAAGAAATTTGGACTACAAGGTTCTATGGTGACTGAGGGTATGGTCGTTGATCCCTAAATCTGTTACAATTCAATGTGTATCATGACGTGTAAAAATCATGTAAAATAAAATAATTAAAATTTAATTGGATAGAGCATGTGGATGTTTGACCAATGATATTTGTTTGATCCCCATCAAATAATGTTTGGAAACACTATAAATTACAAATATAAATAAACATAAATAATAATAAATTATTATTATAATTTTTGGATATATATTAAAACTAAAACAAGATAAATTAAAACAATGTAATATAACCAAAGGAAAGTAATGTAAGAGTCACACAAGAGGAGAATTAGATAGTGATAGTAAATAACCAAATCAAAGCAAAAGAATTAAAAAAATAAAAGATATATGATGGGAAAGCTACATTCCATGAAACTAAAGAATTGAGTGCAACATTATTCATCACTAAATAAGGATTGAATTAAAATACTTTATAAAGTGTTCATATATATTAAAAAAATATATTTAATTAGATAGAGCTTGTGAAGCAGAGTTTAATGACATTTGCTTAGTCTTCATTAGACATTATTCGGAATTAATGCAGGTAAGAAAAGTAGTTACATATATTAAAACTAAAATGATATAAATTTTAATATATACAATGCAAACTAGTAATAGTGATGTAAATCTCACAGGAGTGAAGAATTATAGCTTTAAAGTGTTAAAATCGGATTAAAGTAAAAAATTTGAAGAAATGAGATAAACTATATCAGAAAAATACATTCTAAGATACTAAAGAGAACAATGTAACATTCTTAATCGTCAAATTAGGCACAATTCAAAATGTGTACCAAAGAATATAAATACTCTAAAAAATAAAATATTTAAAAATCTAAAAGAAAATATGCAATTGTATATAGCTCATAAAGATGAGCCCAATGATATTTGTTTCATCTCTATTTGTCGTCAGTTGAAATTAATCGAAATAACATAAGTAATTAAATATAAATAATAAAAATTATTATTTTTATTTAAAAGAAATATATAATGAAAGTAAAATGATAAAAAATTGAAGTAAATTAATATATTCAAATCAAAGTAATGTAGTGGTCACAAGATATGAGAATAATTGTTTTATAGTAATATTAACAAATCAATATAAAAATTTTAAAGAAATAAGAAAAATTATTTAGAATGGTTTCAATTTGATATACTAAGGAGAATGAGTGTATCATCCTCAACTATCAAATATTAAGTTAAAAATGACTCATAAAGTGATCGAAAACCTTAGTGAATAAAATATTTAAAATACTTTAAGAAATTAGTCAATTTTTGTGGGAAAGTTGCATTCTAAAATACTGTGAAGGTTGAGTGTAATATTCTCAATTATCAAATCTAGTATGAAAGAAAATGTCTCTCAAAATATGCCAAAACCCTAGAAAATAACTATATCAAAATATAAGAATTATTATTTGTTTGGATAGAGCACAATGAGACAAGTCCAATAATGACTTGCATCTTGATCAAACTTCATTTACAATTACTATGATCTATACAAGTAAATAAGTAAAAATATTTATAAATTAATATTTTTTTTATAAAGTAAATTAAATAAGTATTAAAGTTAAAATGAAATAAATTGAAGTAATTTAATCTAATGAAACCTTAGAGATGAAAGGGATGCATGACAGAAGAATTAGAGTTTCAAAGTAACAAAACTTATTCAAAGATATTTGATAAATTGCACACCAAAGTTGCATTGTAAAATACTAAAAAGATTTAGTGTATCATCATCAATTGTTAAATTAGGTGTGAAACTAAATGACTCTTAAAAAATCCAAAAACCTAGAAAATAAATGTTTAAAAATATAAAAATGAATATTTATTTTTATGGAGCACAACAAGACAAATTCAACGACATTGATTTTTTCTCAATCCATCATCTTTGGGAATTTTATGATGTGTTATTTTTAATAAAAAAATAGTAATTAATTATTATTATTATAATATTGCATATATATATATGTATGTATTAAATTTAAAACCAGATAAATTAAAGTAAAGCATTATAACAAAATCAAGAGAACATAAATTAATGGAGGACAACTAGAGATTCAGTCTAACATAAGAAAATTGAAGTAGAAAATTTAATAACTTAAATAAAAATTTGGGAAAATTACATTAAAAAATTATAAAGGGAACAAGTTTAATGTCCTCAATTATCAAATAAGGTATGAATGAAAATGTCTCATAAAGCATGTAAAAACCATAGATAATAAAATATTTTAAAATATAAATAAGAATATTTCATTAGATGAAGCTGGTGAGGATGAGTCAACTGACATTTGTATCACCCTGATCAAAATTGGTTAGAATTACTATAAATTATAAAACTAAATAAATATAAATAATAATTATAAATTGTTACTTTTTTTATAAAACAATATAAATTAATAGTAAAATAATATCAACTAAACAAATGTAATATAAAAAACTAAAAGTGATATAAAGGTCACACTAAGAGAGAATTAGTGTTTCATAATAATATAACTAAATAAAACTAAACGATTTTAGAAAAATAAGATAAATTATACAGGAATGTTCCATTCAAGGATACTAAGGAGATCAAGTATAACATTCTTAATATTTAAAGTTAGTTATGGATTAAAATATCATGTAAAGTGTGCCAAAAAAAAAATAAATTAAAAAAAATAAAAATGACTATGAAATTGTGTTAAGCTTATTGAAGCAAGTCTAAAAAATTTTGCTTTTTCTTAATTGCACCTCATTTGGAATTAATTGACATGAATTATAAAAATAAATATACTTAAAAAATAATAAATTTTTATTTTAATTCTTTGTAAATTTATTTTAAATAATAAATGATATATAGTGAAGTACTATAATATAATAAAATTCAAATGATGTAAATGTCATGAAAGAGGAGTTTTAGACATACAAAATAATAAAACCATGTCGAAGCGAAAAAGATTAAAAAATGAAACAAGTGGTATAAAAGCTATATTTAAATATACTATAAAGATCAAGTTTGAGATCCTCAATTATACTAAAATGAGATGAATCAAAGTAATATAACAGCCAAATCAAAAAGATGTAAGGGTCAAACATGCAAATAATTAGAGTTCGCAATACATTAAAAGATAGAAGTGAAACATGTAAAGGAACAAGACAAATTGATTAGGTATGTTCCATTCCAACATATGTCTCTTAAAAAATGTCCAATCCCCATAAAAATAATAAAAACTAAAAATTTAATAAGATAGAGCTCTTTGAAATGAGTTTAATTAAAATTTCTCACTATCATCAAAACTTGTTTAGAATTATCACAAATTAGCAAAGTAAATAAACATAAATTACCATTAATTATTTTCATACTATTTAGTAAATATTTATTAAATCTAAAATTACAAAAATTGAAGTAATGTAATATAACTAAAACAAAGACATGTTATTTAAGTAATGTAAAGCACACTAGAGAAGAGATTCAGAGTTACATAATAATATAGCCAAGTCTATGCAAAAGCGTTTTAGAAATCGACAAGGTTATTAAGAAAGTTGCATTCAAAGATTTGAATGAGATCATTTGTAATTTTAAAAATTATTGAAAAATATACAAATAAAAATTTCTTGTAAAAAGTCTTAAAACCTTATAAATAAAATTTTAAATTAAAGGTTTAATTGGATAAAGCTTACTAAGACTAGTCTAATGGTGCTTGCTTCATGTTAATCAAACCACAATTAGAATTACTATGAATTAAAAAAATAAATAATGATATATAAAAATAGAATTATATTTAATATTAAGTAAATACATCATAATGATCTTGAAGCCTTATGATATGACTAAATCAAGCAGCATGAAGGTTTCACTAGCAGAGAATTATAGTATTATATTAACCTAAACAAATCAAAGCAACAAATTAAAGAAATAAGATAAATTATATAGGAATATTACGTTCAAAAATACTAAGGAGGTTAAGTGTAAGATCTTCGATGACCAAATCAAGTAGCAATCAAAATTTCTCATAAATAATGCCATCATAATAAAAATAAAAATCATTCAAAAAAAATTTAATTAGATAGAGCTTGTTTAGGCAAGTGTGACAATGTAGTTTTTATCTTGAACAAGCACTGTTTGCAATTATTAGGAATTATCAAAGTAAATAAATATTAATAAACAAAATAATTATTTTAATATCACAAAGATATATAATGTTATACCTGGTAAAATATTATAGGTTTAATCTTCAATAATTCAATTGTGGCTTAGATGATTTCAGATCGACAGTAGGATGAGCCAGGAGCTCAATTGGAGGCTATTGGAATTTCTGAAATTTTCTGGGGATTTTTCGGAGCACCGAGATTTTTTAGAAAAACGAAATTTGGATTTTTATTTTCTTTTTTACCGCGCGTGAACCGGACCGGAGCGGTTCAGCGAAGGCGGGGCGGCTCGCCGAGGTGCGTTTGCACGTGCGTATGGATAAGCCGCGGATAAGCGGATCGGACGGACGAGATCAGCGGTGGAGATTAACCGGCTGATCGAGTGTTAAGCGGCGTTTTTAGAAGGTCAACCGGCGCTTAATGGGTCTTAACGGGTTATTACCGGTTTAAGCTGGGTATTTAACCCGAACTGTTCGGCCGTTAGGGTTTCGAACGGCGGTTAGAGGCGAAGCGTTCGCGGCGAACGGAGGTGATTTCCGGCAGCCTTCCAAGGGGCTTTTGGTAACCGGAGATTCGCGGGACAGAGGCGAGCATTTTGGTACCGGTTTCGTTCGGCGAGGGGCTGCGGTTGATCGCGTGCGGGCTTCACCGTCGCCGGCGGCGAGCAAAGGTAGGAAATTCGGTTTTAAATTAGTTAATTAGTAGAAATTAAAAGCATGGAATATTTTGCTTAATGAAATCAAGCATGTGGATGAAGAATTGGACTTAGTTTAATGCTAATTTGCGTCTTTTACAATTTTTGGATTTCTGGAAAATTTCCCATTTCGTCGGAAAATTTAATTAAGGCTTAGGAACATGTTAGGGATTTGTATTATCAGTTTGCCATTGAATTAGTTAATTAATTGTTGGATTAATCTTACGGCAATGGCGTATAGGCGAATTTCTTCGGCGGAAATTTTAAATTAGTGGAATTATTGAAACATTAGGATAGTACGAACATCGAATTTTGTTTCTCCTTGTTCGCGTTTGCCGGAAATCGACGGAAGGAATTGGATTGGTTGGCGATTGCTTCAGTTAGGGTTCGCGGGCGTCGGACCGAGGAAGGAGAATTGTTTAGATTAATTACGAATTTATTTAAGTAATTAATGGTATTTATATAATATTTATTAGTAATTATATTTATTTAAGCATCGACCGATTAACGGATTATTAAAGAATTTGGTTCGGCGGTGTCACGGTGCAGCGCGAGGTTTCCGAACCGGCAGCGAAAACCGGTTCAGCGGGATTCGGCGCGGACGAACGGCACGGAGGAAAATTTAATTCGGAAATTAAATCCGAATTTTCGGAAAAAGGATATATGTGGAATTTAAATTTTAAATTCGGAAAATGGAAAAAGGGCAGAAATTTATTTTGGAAATTAAAATTTCCTAAAGTGAGGAAGAGGTGATTTTTAGAAATCACGTAGCAAAGTTGAAATTGACTGTTGGAAATTACCCATAAATTTAGTGCAGCTGGATCAGTTGGAAGGAAGTGTGACACTTGGGTGTTACCAAAATAGTCAGAATTTTGGTACAGTTTGTGTTGCTTGGATGGCAATGACATGGATTGAGTCAGTTTACTCAGTGTTGGCATATTTCATGGATTGGCATACTGGACCGGACTACTATAGGCCCTATATGATGTTTTAGGATAGTTGTGGTAGGTAACTTTGTGGTACAGACTTAACTTTAACAGTATACATGTGGACTAGTGTGCGCATTGTTGTATCTGGACACATGTTGCCGAATCTTGGAGTTAGAGCTTGGCAATGACTGTAGGGGCGTGGCTTCTATGGAAATTGTAGGGAGAGGACTCCTTGGGACGGTGGCTGAGTCGATCTCTTCTGGTCCACGAGTGTAGGCCTGCGCGCCTGAGAGTGGCAGTGGCAGGGGTGACTCGCCGTGGCTAGCCAAGTGTGTAGGCCTGCGTGCCTGAGGGTGGCAGGGGTGTCTCACGTTGGCTAGAGATCTATGTGACTGGTTCTGTCTATAGTCTCCAGAAGATTGATTGACGAGAGACGCTGCGGTGTCGGGTGCTAGGCGTTGTGATGCTTGCACAGAGATGGGCGTGTCCCGCTGGCATGCTTTGCCTAGGTGCCATGCGTGCGCAGAGATGGGCGTGTCCCGCTGGCATGCTGCCTGGGAGCACAGAGGAGAGCTACTCTGGTGTGACTGGGGGTGACTGTGGTTGGTCAGAGTCTGGGACTGAGAGTGCCTTTCCACCCAACATTGTTATGCTGTATTCCTATACTCTTGCTATTATCCTTCTCTTGCATGTGAGTTTTTACTAGCTGTCTTTCCTACTGGGCGTAGCTCACTCCTTTATTATCTATATTTTTCCAGCGGCTCGACAGCCTTGACGCCACCCAGATTAGGTGGGATCGTGGTCAGCAGGCTAGTGGAGGATATCTGATCTGTGATTTTTTGAGACACTTTGGTTAGTGTGATTGATACTATTGGATGTATTCAGGGAGACTGTTATTCTTATGTCATGTAATATGTGAGCGTGATTCTGACTTATGTATCTAGTTGGATGATATTGTATTTGTTGGACTTGGATCTTATTCTTGTGATGTAGTTTCCATTCACTGTTTTACTTTATTGTCTTGGTGGTATAGTGTGTGGAGTGCCATATTTTTTCTGAGGATGTTATGTATTTTATTTTTGATGGTGAGGTCATTACATGACTATGGAACTTAACCGTGGGGATTCAGACTTCTATTAGATCGGTTCTCCTACCGGTATGGGTTAGGAGTATGGGGTCTAGTAGGAGTAACATTGCGCGAGTCCATCTGTTAATTCAGGAGTCATGAACCTGATTTGACGGTGTACCCGGGAGATGGGATCCACATTGTTAAGGAAAGTAGGTGTGTAATGATGTGTTATATCCTATGTTTTTCGTAGGCCACTCAGGTTGGTATGGGACGATCTGAGCTGTCTATATGCAAAAAAAAAAAAAATATGCCAAAAATCATCCTAGGAAAAAAATGGGGTGTAACAAATATATCTCTAATAAAGAGAAATTGAATCAATAAATAAAGCAAGGTTAAAGGATTGTGAACATCATAAAGCAAAGTAAAATTGCACTCTAACATACAATAGAGATCAAGTGTAACATCCTTAATTATAAAATTAAGTACTAACTGAAATAAAATTTAAACCATACAAGAAAAAAAAATCATTTTAAAATATAAAAAACATTTAACTGGTTATAACTCATACAGATGAATCCAATGATATCTTCATGTTCTTGATCAGACCTCATTCAAAATTATTGTTAATTACAAAAGTAAATAAGCATAAAGGCTATATGATCAAATTAAAGTGATGTATAGGTGAAAAAAGAGGACAATTACAATTTCATAATATTATAACAAAATTAAAAAAATATGAAATAGTCGAAGAAATTTTGTTGGAAAGATGCATTGTAAGATATTAATGTCATTTTGTTTAATATTATCAATCATCAAGGAAAGTCGAATGTCTTGAAAATGTATTTAAGAATATATATATATATATATATATATATATATATATATATATATATATATATATATATATATGATTATCGAATTACATAGAGCTCGTCAGCACAAAGATTGCTACATGTAGATAAGGTCACGTTAGGAATTGCTATGAACAAAAAAGGAAATATGCATATATAATTACAAATTTTTTTTTTAATGTAAAATAATTATATTTAAAAGAAAGAATTAAATTAATTCAAGTAATGTTATTTAACCAAATAACATACAAAAAAGTCAAATGGATGTAGATTTGGAGTTATGTTATAATATACAAAAATCAAAGCAAAAACTTTCAAAAAATGAGATAAAATTTATGGAGAAGCTATATTCCATGACACTAAAGAGATCAAGTGAAACATTCTCCATCATGAAAGTAGGCAAGAATCAAAATTTCATATAAAGCATGCAAAAATTAAGGAAAATAGAATATTTAAAAATAATCAAAATTATTATTTAATTTGATCGATCTCATCATTACAAAATCAAATAATCATTGATAATAATAAATTACAAAGTTAATAATAATTAAATATTTTCTAACCCTAAAATTAAGTATATGGATGCAATATGATATAATAAAAATAATGTGATGTAAAGGTAGCTTGAGAGGAGAATTAAAGTTTCAAATTAATAAAGCTAAATGAAATAGAAACTTTTGAAAAAGTGAGGTCACTTATAAAGGAAAGTTGCATTCCACGATACTAATAAATTTGAGTGTGACATCCTAAATAATTAAACAAGTACTAGATAATAATGACTCATAAATCTTGGCAAAATCATTGAAGCAAATAATTAAAAAGTAAAAAAAATGAAAATTTAAATGATCACTTGTTGTTAAGATGAGTCTAATAACTTAAATTTCATCTTGATTGTCCTTCTTTGGAATTAGCGTGAATTAGTGAAGTAAATAAGCATAATTAAAAAAATATATATTATTTTTATTTTAAGAAAAGATATAATAAAGTTGAAGGGGGATAAATTAACGTATTGTAATGAAACTAAATCAAAGCTTTCCACATGTTATATGGTTGAAGATTTAGTGTTTCATAGTAATATAACCAAATGAAAAATAAAAATTAGAAGAAATGAGTTAAATTCTTTATGAAAATTTGCTTTACAAGAATCTAACAAGATTTACTATAACTTCTTACATCATCAATTAGGTATGAATTGAAATGTCTCGTAAAACATACCAAAACCTAAAATAACAATTTCAAAATACTAAAATGGATATTCTGTTCAATAGATAATATTTTTAACATCAAATAAATGTATATATTAAATAAGGATGATATAAATTGATGAAATATAATAAAACAAAATAAATTACATGGAAGGGTCAAATGATAAAACATTTAGACGTATATATAATTTTAGTCAATTGAAAATAAAAATGTTTAAGAAATTAGATAATTGTATGAGAAAAATGCATTCCATAACACTAGAAATTTAGTGCATAATACTAAATCACCAAATCAGAGATGAATAAAAATGTGCTATGAAACGTGGCAAAACCCTAGAAAATAAAACATGGAAAAATAAAAGAGTATATGTGTAATTGGACAAAGCTCATGCAGATGAGTCTAATGACATTTCTTTTGCCTCGATAACACCTCATTTAGAATTACAAAAATTTACAAAACTAAATAAGTATAAATTACAAGAAAATTAAATTTAAAAGTTTACCTAATGAATAATAGAGCTAAAATTAGGTAAATTGATGAACTATGACATAACCAAATCAAGCGAGTTAAATGTCAAACGACAGGAGAATTAATGTTTCATATTGATATATCCAATTTGTAGAGAATAATTTGAAAAAAATGAGATGACTTATGCTAAAACTCTAATTCCAAGACACTGAGGAGTTTGGTATGATGTTCTTGATCATTAAATCAGGTAAAAATAGTAATGTTTCAAAACATTATCCAAAGATGTAAAAACAAATTGTAAATATATAAAAATAAAAATGGTGGATTTCACTCTTTCATATCAATCAAACCTTATTCAGAATTATTATAAAATAAAAAAGAAAATAAGTAAAAGGAAAAGGAAATTGTCATTTCAATGTTATATAAATATATATCAAAGCTAAATGAGATAAATTAATGCAATTTAATGTAACCAAATGAAAGACATGCAAATCACACTTCAAACCAGATTTATACGAGAAGGCTTCATTCGAAGATGCTTGTGAGACTGAGTACAATATCCTCAATCATTAAAATAGGTGTGAATTAAAATATCTCATAAAGAATGCTAAAAGTTTAGAAATTAAATTTCAATAATTAATTAGAAAGAACTAATCATGGTTAGCTCAATAATGTTTGTTTCATTGTGATAAAATTTAATTAGCAATTACATTACCTTGAAAAGTTAAGAAAATAAATAAAAAATAAAATTTATTTTAATATTAAGTAAATATAGTAATGATAAAAATAAGATAATTTAAGCATTGTAACATTAGAAAAGCAAAGCGGTGTAAATGCCATAGAAGAGAAGATTTATATGGTATTATCGCATTCTAATAAATTAACAAGATCAAATGTGGCATCCTAGATAATTAGAATAGGTTTGAGTCAAATTGTCTCATGAAATTTGTGAAAATCCTAAAATGTAAAATTAGTAAAAAGAAATGTATAAATTAATAATAAATTTGGTATTTTTCATCGAGATGAGTCAAACAAATTATTTCATCTAAATCAAATGTCATTTGGAATTAATACATATAACTAAAGTAAATATGAAAACTAATGTTAAATAATTATTTTTATATTAAATAAATAAAATTTGAAGTAGAAATGATCTCAATTAAAATAATGTAACATAACCAAATCAATGGCATAAAGATTACAAAACAAAAGATAAATTATATGAGAAAATAGCATTCCAAGACACAACATAGATTAATTGTAATATCTTAAACCTTCTAATCTTATGTAAATTTGTATGTCTCGTAGAGCTTGGCTAAACACTTGAAAATTAAATATTTAATAAATAAAAATTAAATATTTATTTTGATAAACTACAACAAGGCAAACATAACAACTCCATCTTATTTAGACCTTATATGGAATTGGTGAAAATTACTTAATTAATATAAAATAAACTATATAAATTATTATTGTGTTATTAAGTAAATACAAGAAATGCTAATATTGAGATAAATTGAAGCAATATGAAATAACAAAATGAAGTGATGTAAATGTCACATGGCTGGAGAATTAGTGCTACAAAAAAAATATAATGATGTAGTAGTGAAAAGTTTAACAAATTAGATTATTTATATAGAGAGGCTATATTCTGAGATACTAATCAGATTGACCCTAATATACTTAGTCATAAAATAAGTTATGAGTTGAAATGGCTTACAAAGTTTATTAGGCTAATTGAAAATATTTAAAAATACAAAAAATTAAAATGTAGTTTGATAGAGCTTATCAATTTTAGTCTAACATCTATGTTTCTTCTCATTCAAAACTTTCTTGGAGATGGAATGATTTGTAATTATAAATAAGCATAAATGATAATAAATTTACTTTTTAATATTAAGCAAATATGCATTAAAGTTTAATTCAGATTAATAGATGTGATATAAACAAATCAAGGAGATGTAAGTATCACACGTGATGAGATTTAGAGTTATGTTCTAATATTATGAAATAAAAGAAAATAATTTTATAAAAATGTGATAAATTGTATCAAGAAGCTGCCTTCCCAGATCTCAATGAGATCAAGTGTAGTATCCTCAATCGTCAAATCTTGTGCAACTCAAAAATCTTATAAAGTGTGCCAAAACATACACGTTAATATATCAAAAAAGTCAAAATTTAATATCTAATTAGCTAGAGCTTTTCAAGGCTATTCCAAATATGTTTGTTTCATCTCTATTGGAGCTCCATTGGAATTATTCTGAACAAGAAAATAATATTAGAGTAATTAATAATAAATTATTAATTAAACATTAAGTAAGTATGTCGTAAAATTAAAATTAGATAAATTAAAAAAATGTAATGTAACCAAATCAATGTGGTAAGGTTGTCACACAATAGTAGATTTAGGATTTCTTAACAATATATTCTTATGAAAGAGAAAATTCATAAAAATGAGGTAAATTGTATTACAAATTTTCATTGAAAAAACTAATGAGATCTAGTGTCACATCTTAGATCATTAAATCAAGCATAATAAAACAAATGCTTGTAAAAAATTAAAAACCCTACAAAATTAAATTTTTTAAAAAATAAAATAATATTTAATAGGTGGGAACATGACCAGATGAGTATAATGACTCTTGTTTCATCTTGATCAAAAACTTTTGGAATTACTACAAATTAAAAAAGTAATCAATCATAAATAAAAATATATTATTGTTTTAACATTAAGTAACTATATATTAAAGCAAAAAATGACATATTGGAATTAATGTAATATAACCTAATAAAAGAAATGTAAGTATCATAAGATAAGCGATTTAGAGTTAAATAAAATTATAACCAAATGAAAATGAAAGGTTTGAATTAATGTGATAAATTGCATAGAAAATTTACATTCTAAAACACCAAGGTGATTGGCATAGCATCTTTAATTGTTAAATAATGTTTGATTAATCAAAAATTCTATTCTAGACGAGTCTAACATTATTTGTTTCTTCTTAATCAAAAAACGTTTAGAATTACTACAAACTACAAAGTAAATAAGCATAAATTATAATTAATTATCATTTTTTAATTAAATAAATATATTATTAAGCTCCAAAACAGAAAAATTAAAGCAATATGATATAACCAAATCAAACGACGAAAATGCCACATGTAAGAATATTTAGAATTACATAGTGATGTAACTAAATTATTGAAACAAAATTGAAATAAGATGAATTTAACTACATGCAGAAAGTCGAGACAAGTCCAATGGCTTTTATTTCATATTGATCAAAGCACTTTTAACGAATTGCAAGAATTAGTAAAGCAAATAACCATACATAATAATAAGTTCTCTGTTAATATTAACCAAATATATAATAAAGCTCAAAATAAGATAAATTAATGCAATATAATAAAGCAAAATTAAAGCAAAGTAAAGGTCATACCAAAAGAGAATCAGAGTATCATAATAACATAACTTATTCAAAATAAAATATTTGAAGAAAATAGTTAAATAATATAAGAAAGTTACATTACAAGAGACAAAAGATATCATGTGTAATATCCATGATCATTAAATCAAGCATGTATGAAAATGTCTTATAAATCATGTGAGAATCCTAAAAAATAAAATATTTAAAATGAGAAGAATGAATACATAATTAGATAACTACTCGAGTTGGGCACGACCACTTATTTTATCTAAATTAGAGCTCATTTAGAACTACTACAATTTCCTAAAGCAAATCAATGTAAATAACAACAAATAATTTTCTAACATCTCATGAAATTAGATATATTTTATAGGAAACCTTCATTCCAATAAACTAAAAACAATTGAGTGCAACGTCCTTAATAGCAAAATTAGACATGAGTCAAAATGTCTAATAAGGCATGTAAAAACACAATAAAAAATATTAAAAATAAGGAAATGAATATATAGATGGGTAGAGGTCATCAAGCATAGTTTAATAATCATTATTTCATCATGATTTTAGCCTCATTAGGAATTACTACAAAATATAAAAGCAAATAATCATATATAATAATAAATTATTATTTTCAATTAAATAAAATATATATTAATAATGAAATTAGATAATTTGAGGAAATAAAATATAAATAAGAGACATGTGAATGACAAATGATAGGAGATTGAGACTTCTAGAGTAAAATAACTAAATCAAAATAAAACATTTGAGAAAATGTGTTTAACTCTATGGGAAACTTACTTTCTATAACAGTAAAGATATCCAGCGTAACACCCTCGACTATAAAATTTGGTGCAAATTAAAATGCCTCATAAAAGATGGAAAGATAATAAAAAATAATATATCTAACGATAAAAAAATAAATAAATAGCACGATAAAGCTTAATGAGATGTGTCCATTTTTCATCTATATTATACTTTAGATTTATTATGAATTTCCAAACAACATAAACATAACTATTAGAAATTATAAATTAATATTAAATAAATACTTAGTAAAGTTGAAAGGAGATAAATTGAATCATGTAATACAACCCAAATAAAAAATATATAATGATCACATAAGAAGAGAATTAGACTTGTATAATAGTATAGCCAAATTGCAGCAAAACTTCGAAAAACAATATGACAAATTCTATTGAAAGTTTACATTCTAAGAAACAAATAATTTGACTACGACATCTTTGATCATCAAATCAAGTAAAAATAAAAATATATTATAAATAAAGCAAAAATATTAAAAAAAGTTTATCAATAAAAAAAGGTTTTCTAATTTGATAGAGCATATTGAGACATCTAGTGATGCTTTTATGAACTTGATTAGAGCTCTTTTAGAATTAATATGAATTAAAAAAATAAAATAAAAAAATTTTAAAACCATTATAATTTAAATTAATTAACTATGTATTAAAGGTGAATGAGGATAAATTGAAGCAATTTAAAATAACCAAGTAAATTATATATAATTGTCAAATGAGATGAGAATTAGAGTTAAACTACAGTATAGCCAAATCAAAGTAGAAAATTTGAGGAAATGTGATAAAGTTTATAAGAAAACTCCATAAAAAAAGTTTTAGTGAGATCGACTCTAATATCCTCAATCACCAGTTAAGGCATGAAATGGAATGTGCTACAAAACATGAAAAATCATTTAACTAAAATATTTATAAATATTAAAAAACTAATATTGAATTGGATATAGCATATGTAGAGCGGTCCAATGACGTTTGTTTTGTCTCAATTAGACCTCCTATAGAATTGTTGTGAATTACAAGAGAAAATGAGTATAAATAATAAACAAATACTTCAATTGTAATTAAATATAAATTAAACCTATAATGAGATAAATTAAAGCATATCATATAAGTAAATTAAATATAGCTAAAGATGACATAAGAGTCAATTTAGAGTTTCATGTACAAAAATTCAAGAAACTAAATAACTTAAAAATATGAAAATAACTTCTAATTGAACACAACTGATTGAGTTGTGTCCAATAACATCCGTTTGATCTCAATCAGTTCCTTATTTAGAATTACTATAAATTACAATAACAAATACACATTAATAATAATAAATTATGTATTTAATAATAGTTAAATATATATACATATATTAATAGTGAAACAAGATAAATTATAGCATTATAAAATAACCATGTAAGAGTAATGTATGGGCCACACAAATGGAGAGTTAGAATTACATATTAATTCAACTAAATAAAAATAACAAATTAGAAGAAATGAGAAATTGTAATGAAAATTTGAATTCTGAGTAGTAAAGAAATTACATGCAGTATTTTCATTCATCTAATCAGATATGATTTCAACTACCTCTTATGGCTTGTAAAATTTACTAAAAATAAAATATTTAAAAATATTAAAGTAATATTTAATTGGATTTATCTTTTCGAGACGAGTCCATTGACATTTATGACATCTTAATTAGATCATTTTTTAATTACACTAAATTATAAATGTTAATAAGAATAAATAATAATACATTACTATTTTAACATTAATTAAATATTTTTTAAAGCAAAAATGAGGAAAATTAAAGCATTATGATATAACAAAATTAAAATTATTTATAAGTCTCACAAGAGGAGAATTGGGGCTTTGTAGTAATATGTCCAAATTATTGAAAAATTTTGAATAAGTTATATAAATTATAAGTCAAAATTTTACTCCAAGATATTATTCAGATTAAATGTAATAACCTTGATCGTTGAATAAGATACTAATTAAAATGTCTTATAAAGCATCGTGAAATATAAGAATATAAATATTAGGAAATATTAAAATGATTTGTTTAATTAGATAGAGCACTTTTTAACAATGTTAGTGAAATTTACTGCATCCTTATTGGAAATAATTTAGAATTTTCATGAATTACAAATAAAATAAACATAAACAATATTAAATTATTCTTTTAACGGTAAGTAAATACACGATAAAGTTGAAATGAGATAAATTCAAGCATTATAATGTAACAAAATTGAAGTGATGTAAAGGCCAAACAAGAAAAGATTTAAAGATCCATAGTCTGCGAGACACTAATGAAACTCGCAACAACATCCTCGATTTTTAAATCAAGTATAAATGAAAATGTTATTTAAAGCATACCAAACTTTGTGACATGAAAATTTTTAAAAAAATATAAAAATATATTTAATTATATAGAGCTAATCAAGATTAAATAATCATAAACTATAATAAGCAACTATTTTTATATTCATTAAATATATAATAAATCTAAAATGACATAAATGAAAGCCATTAGTTATTATACAAGAATGTCGTATTACAATAAACTAAGGGGGTTAAGTGAAACATACATGATCATAAAATCTTGTATAAATTGATATATACAATAAAGAAGGAAAATAATCCTTAAAAATATTTAAGAAGAAAAAGCTCATCAAGACGAGTCCAATTACATTTTTTTGACTTTGTTGGACCTCTTTTAAATGTAGTGCAAATTAACAAAAAATATGAATAAATAAACATAAATTATTAATTGAAATATAATTAAATATATATTAATGTCAAAATGAGATAAATGGAAGCAATGTAATATATCAAAATTTAAATGATGTGAAGGTTATTAATGAGAAGAATTAGCATTGCATTATAACTTAACTAAATCAAACTAAAAAACTTGAACAAATGAGCTGAATTATATGAAAATGGAACATACAGAGATGCTAAAGGAATCCACTATAACATTTTTTATCATCAAATTTGGCAGAAACATAAAAGACTCAAAGGGTGAAACACTTTTGAGAATGAAGTTTTTTAAAATATTAAAAAAATATGTTATTTGATAGAGCTCATTTAGACAGATATAACAACTTTTGTTTCATCTCGATTGTAACCATTCTTATTTAGTACAAATTTTCAAAGTAAATAAGTAAAAATAAAAATAAAGTATTAATTTAATAAAAAATATGTAAAATTGTAACTAGATAAATTGATGTAATGTAATTTAACCAAGTCAATTTTGTAAAGTTATCATGATAGAAGTTTTACTATGACATCATAATATAACCAAATCTAAAAGAAAATTTTGAAAAAATAGACACACTTTTCAAGAATCTTCATTACAACATACAAAGGAGATGGAATATAATATCCTTGATTGCTAAAGAAAAGAATAAATCAAAATCGCTCATAAGGCAAAACAAAATCATGAAAAATAAAAAAATTTAAAAATGAAAGCAAAGATGTTTATTTTAATTTGATTAGATCTACTTCTGAGTTATTATGATTTATTGAAGTAAAATAGCACAAATAATAAAAAAATACTATTTTAAAAGTGAGTTATTATATGTTAAAGCCAAAGTGAAGTAAATTGAAGTCATGTAATATAACTATTCAAATGTTATGTTATGGTCACACAAGAGGAGCTTTAAAATTACATAGTTATATAGTAAAATAAAAAAAAGTTATTTGAAGAAATGAGATAAATTGCTTGAGATAATTACTTTCCAAGATGCTAAACAGATTGAGTATACCATTTTTATCATCAAAAGAGGAACTAATCATAAGAATTTCATGAAGAATATAGAAACTCTAAAAAATTAGAACTATAAAAACTAATTTTTAATTAGGTAGAGCTCATCGAGACATATCCAATGATTTTTGTTTTCAACTAGATCAGACTATGTTAAAAATTATATTGAATAAAGAAAGAAAATAAATATAAATATAAATATAATTATTTGTATACTAAGTAGACATATATTAAAATAGAAAAGTGATAAATTGAAGCACTGTCCTATGACCACGTCAAAGAGATGTAATGGTCCACGAGAGGAGAATTATGCTTTCATGATAATACAACTAAATTAATAAAAAAAATTTGAAGAGATGAGATAAATTGTATAAGAATTTTGTATTAAAATTTACTAAGGAAATCTAATGTGACATCTTTGATTGTTAAAAAATGCTATGAATTAAACTAGTACATTAAGCTTGCAAAAATCCTAATAAATAAATGCTATAAATTATTAAAAATAAATATTTAAATATTGAAAATTATCCAAATAAATTAGCTTAAATAATTATAAATTTTCTAAATTATAAACAATGATAAATTACTATTTCAACATAAAAAAGTGTATAATTAAGAAAAAAAATGAGCTAAATGAAAGTAATGCGATCTAATGAAATCAATGTGATTTAAATTTTACACTAGAAAAGATTTGGATTTATAGAGTTATATAAGCTAACGTAGGAAAATAATTTTTTAAGAAAAAAGATAAATTATTTAGGAATGCTGCATCCCAAGATACTGAGGTTAACAGTAACATCCTCAATCACAAAACTAGGTATGAATAAAACTATGTCATAATGGGTGCAAAAAGTTTACAAAATAATATCTTTAAAAGTATGAAAAAAATGCATATTAGGAAATGACTTGTCCTACTGTGTCCAAATACATTTTCTTTGTCTCGATCTTCATCACTTTAAATTCATGAGACTTACAAAAATAACTGACAGCAAAGAAAAATAAATTATTACTTTTATAATAAGAAAAAATTTATTGAAATTGAAATATCATAAACTAAAGTTCTGTAACACAACAAATTCAAATTTAGTGTCAAGGTCACATAAGGTGAGATTTAGAATTACATCATAATATGTCAAAATCAAACTGTAAAACCTAAAGAAATGGGATAACTTGTATGAGAAAGTTCTATTCCAAAATTCTGAAGACAGTACGAGTAATATGATTGTTGATCAATAAGGTATGAAATAAAATATCTTATAAACTATATCAAAACCCAAAAAAAATAAAATATTTAAAAAATGAAAATATATTTAATTTCGTAAAGATCATTGAGAGGAGACCAATAATGTTTTTTTTTTGTAACATTTTGACATCTTTTAGAATTAATATGATTTTTATTTATAAATATGCATTAATAATATTAAATTATTATTTTAATATTAGGTAAACATATGTAATATAGGTGACGTGAAAGAAATTAAATAAATATAATATATCTAAATGAAAGCTATATCGAGGTCACATGAGAGGATATCTAGAGCCATATAATAATATATAAAATCAAATCAAAGTATTTGAACAAGAAAGATAAATTTTATAGGCAACCTACAATGTAGAAACTAAAGAGATTTAGTATGATAATCTTTGATAATCAATTTAAGTGCCAATTAAAATATCTCATGAGCGATAAAAAAAAATATTTTTAAAAAATTTAAGAAATAATTACCTAATTATATAAAGCTCTATGAGAAAAGTATAATGGCATTTGTTTCTTTTTAATTGGACCACTTTCGTAACTATTGTGAATTTCCAAATTTAGTAAAAATAAAGAATAATAAAATATTTACTTAATATTATGCAAATATATATATCAAAACTAAAAACGATAGAAATTAAAGCAACGAAATATAACAAAATCAAAGAAATTTAATTGTCACAAAAACAGAAGATTTAGAGTTACATAGTAATTGAACTGATCAGAAGTGAATGCTCTAAAAAAATGACATAAATTATAAGAGAAAGTTTTGTTACAAGTTACTAAAGATGTGGAGTGTAATATCATCGATCATAAAATCTAGTATTAGTTCTAAATTTCTCATAAAGTATGCAAAGACATTAGAGAATAAAATACTTAATGAAATTAAAAAGACTATAATTGGATATATCCTCTTGTGATAAAATCAACAACTTTATTTTATCTCAATCCAAACTTGTTTATAATTATTATGAATTAATAAAGTAACTAAACAAAAAATAGTAATAACTTCTTATTTTAATATTAAGTAAATAACTTTTAAAGGAGAAAAGTGATAAATTAAAGAAATGTAATATAACAAATTCAAAGCATCATAGACGTCACAAGTTAGTAGATTTAAACTTACATTGTAATGTATTGAAATCAAAGGGAATCATTCATAAAAGTGAGAAATATTTGTAAGAAAATTTCTTTTCGAGATAATATAGAGAAAGAATGTAATATCATTGATTGTAAAATTAGGGGAAAGCCCAAATATTACCAACAATGTTTATTTCATCTCTAACGAATGTCATTTTGAAATACTATGAAATACCAAAGTAAATAAACATAAATTAAAAGTTATTTTTCAATCTTAACTAAATATATATATTAAACGTAAAATGAAATATTTTGAAGTAATGCAATATGAGTAAATCATGGCAACAAAATGGTCCCTCAAGAACAGATTTAGGATAACATAGTAATGTGACAAAACCTAACGAAAAAACTTGAGGAAATGAGATAAATTATTAAAAGGTTGAATTCTAATGTACTTAGGATATTGACTACAGGAACTAAAAAACCCAAAATAGTTAAAAATATAAAAATTGCATTTTAATGTGTAACAATCTGTTAAGATAGGTGTAATCATTATTTTCATTATTTTCAAGGTTAATAGGTAGATAGAAAAAAATTATTATTTTTTTAATTAGTAAATATATATTAAATGCAAAACAAAAAAATTAAAGTAATATAATATAGCAAAAAAGTAAAAAAAATTAAAAAATGAGAATAATTATTTGGGAAAGTTGCATTTTGAGACACTACAAAGATCAAATGGCACATCCTGATCATCAAATTGGCTTCATATTAAAAGGTCTCATTAAGTTTACCAATTCCCTTTAAAATAAAATATTTAGAAATTTATAAAAAAAACATATAATTAAATAGAGCTAATCAAGAATAGCTTAATTATATTTGTTTCATCATAATCTAGTCGCATTTCAAATTTTTGTAATTTATCAAGTCAAATGAGCATTAAAAATTGCAAATTATAATTTTATTGTACATTATATAAAAAAATTAAATAAATTGAAGCTTTGTAGTATAACAAACTCTAGCTTATGTAAAATTCACATGAGAATAAATATAGAGCTACATAGCAATTGTACCAAATCCAAGAAAAATGTTTTAGGAAATATGATAAAATGTGAAGGAAAACTACATTAAAAGATACTAAAGAGATTAAGTGTCACATTCCTAATCATAACCTTTTTTACGAATCAAAATGACTCATAAAACATGCTAAATCAAAGAAAATGAATATTACAAAATATAAAAGTGAATATTTCATTTCATAAAAGTTATCACGACAATTTCAAATTTCATATTAATCATTACTCTTTCTTAATTATTACAAATTTTCAAAGTAAATAAGTTGAAATAATAATATAATATTAGTTTAGATAAAAGTATATATATATATATATTAAAAGTTCAAATTAGAAAAATTTAGGTAGTGTTATATAATAAAATAAAAGCAAGAAAAACATCACATAGGTGGAGGTTTAATGTTACATGCTAATATAACAAAAACAAAAGAAAAAGTTTGAAGAAATGCGATAATTTGCATAAAAAAATTGTATTACAAGATACTAAGGAAATTTACCGTAATATATCCAGTGATCAAATTAGTTATGAATTAAAATAAGTTTTTAATAAGTCATAACCCTAAAAGAATGTATTAGCTAAATCTCGTCTATCAAAATTTGTGTCATCTCAATCGAACCTCATTGGGAATTGCTATCAATTTGAAAGCAAATAAGAATAAATATTAATAGATTCTTAATTTAATAATAATTAAAAATATATTAAAGATAAAAAAAGATAAAATGAATCACTACATTATAACTAATACAAAAGCATGAGAAGGTAACAAGAGAGAAGGTATATAGTTAGATAGTAATATAACTTTAAAAAATTTGAAGAAATGACATAAATTATAAGGGAAAGTTGTATTCTAAGTCACTTAGAAGATCCAGTGCATTTTCATCCATCATCAAATTTGGAGTGAATAAAAATGTATCATAAAATATGTAAAACCGAAGTAAATGAAATATTTAAAAATATAAAAAATGATTTTTTTAATACAATATAGATTGTTGAGCTTTGTTCAACAACACTTATTTTGTCTCAATTAGACCTAACTTCGAATAACTTTGAAGTTTCAAAGTAAATAAGTATAAATAATAATTAATTATTAGTTTTTGATTCAATAAATATAAAATAAAGTAGAATGAGTTAAATCAAGGCATTATAATACAAGAAAATCCAATTGATGTAAGAATTAGATGGAAGGTGATTTAAGGCTACAAAGTAAACTAGCCAAATTAAAATCTTCTAAAAATTTTAAAAAAATAAGATTAATTATACCAAAAATTTCCATTCCATGCTACTAATGAGATACGTTTCATACTTATCGAAATGACTTACAATGTGACCAAAACTTTGGAATTTTTTTAAAAAAAATATTATAATGAGATTCCATTTGGATAGAGGTATTCAAGTTGAGTTCAACATCACTTTTTTCATTGCAATCTAGTCTTATTTGGATTCACTTAAAAATTAAAAATTAAACAAGCATAAATAATTAAAAACATTTTGTTTTAGTTTTAAGTAAAAATATGTTAAAGCTAAAATGAGATAAGCTATAGGAATGCATAAAAACCAATTGAAGGCAAAAAAAAGTTCATAAAAGAAGAGATGTCGAGTTACAAAATAAAATGGCGAAATCAATGTAGAAACTTTAAGGAAATGATAAAACTTTTATAAAAAGGTTGCTTTTAGATATAATATGGAAATTAAGTGTACCAATCTTAATCATCAAATCATTTATGAGTACAAATACCTTATGAATATTGTCAAACCACTTAGAAATAAATATTTAAAAATTTTAAATTGAATATTTAGTTGTATAGATCTCATTGTGATGAGTCTACTGATTTTTGTTTAGTCTTTATCAAACCCAGTTAAGAATTATTATCATTTAGAAAAGTAAATAAGCATGTATAAAAATTATTATTTTTAAATATTAAGTGAATATATATATGAATGATTAAATAAGATAAGTTAAACAATTATAAAGTAGAAAAATCAATAAAATGTTAAGCTAGATTTAGAGTTATATAACTATATAGCTTAAAAATTTAAAAAAATTAAAAAAGATAAAAAATTAAATAAATTCTACATGAATATTATATTCTATGATATTAAAGAGATTGAGTACAACATCCTACATATTTTAATCATGCTTGATTCAAAATTTCAGATAAGCTGTGACTATACCCTAGAAAATTAAAAATTTTTAGAAAGTGTAAAAATTAATATTATGTTTCATAGAGCTCAAAAAGATGAATCTAATAATGTTTTTTTCTTCATCATTAGACCACAGATGGAATTACTACTAATTCTATAGCAAAATAACATATCTACTAACAAATTATTACTTTAATTTCAAACATAAATATGATATAGCTAATTCGTTATAATTTCAAGCAAAGTGATACAACAAATTTAGAGCAATGCAATCGTCACATAAATCAGGATTTAGGATTAGCTAGTAATATAACAAAATAAAAGAAAACATTTGAAGAAATGAGATTAATTATGTGGAAAAGTTGTAACATGAGATACTAAGGTGCGTAAGTATACCTTTCACAATTATCAAATAATGTGAGAATCAAAATATCTCTCAAAGTATACCAAATTATAAAAAATTAAACATTTTAAAAATTTTAAAAAATATATTTAAGCCAATAAACTTGTCAAGATGAAGCTAATGATGTTCATTTGTCTTGATTTGATCATATTTGGAATTACTATGATTTAGTAAAGTAAATAAAAATAAAATTATAATTTAATATGAACCAAGAAATGTATTACAATAAAATGAGGAAAATTAAAACATAATAATATAACTTATTCGAAGTATGTACAGAGAAGATTTAGAATTTCATAGTAATATATCAAAATTAAAGGGAAAATTTTCAAAAAAAGAGAAGTTTTACGTGAAAGCTGCATATAATATAGTAAGGAGATCTGGTGTAATATCATTGAGTGTTAATTTAGGTACGGATCAAAATATCAAATAAATATTGTAAAAATATTAATAAAAAATATTTTCAAATGTATAAATAAATATTTAATTTAATAGAGCTCATCAATAAGAGTCCAACAATGTTTGTCACAACTTGACCAAAAGTCCATTTGAATTATTGCATATTACACTGAAAAATATGGTCAAATAATAATTGGTTTTTATTTTAATATTAAAAAAATCGATATGTTATTGTTAAAATGAGACATATCTAGATAATGCAATATAACAAAAAAAAGGTAAGGGCATGCTATATGATATTTAGAATTATATAATAATATAACAAAATAAAACAAAAAATTAGAAGAAATAAAATCAAATATATGAGAAAGTTACATTCCAAGTTACTGAGGAGATCAACTCTAATATACTCCATTGAAATAGGTACGAAAAAACAACTTATAAAGCCTACGAAATCTTTAGAAAGTAAGATATTTAAAAATTTAAAAATAAATATTTAATTAATATAGCTCATCAAGACAAGCCTAACAAGTTGAAATGAAAAAGTTAATATTTTTAAATACCAATATATTTTTTTTGGTATTTACTAAATATAACCTAAACGTAAATTTTGATTAGATAAAGCAATATTTAAATCAAAGTGATGTAAAGTAAACATAATAAGAGAATTAATGTTTCATAGAAATATACCCAAATAAAAGCAAAATATTTGAAAAAATGAGATAAATAGCACTTTAATTATGCACTCGAAGATAGTAATTGGATCAAGTGCAAAATCTGCAAGAATCAAATAATGGACAATAAAAATGAATAAACATCACTAGATGTTACCCTTAAACATCTCAGTATCTTGGAAATAAACATTCAAGAAACTTTCATCTTATTTCAAGTTTTTAATTGGATTTCTTTATAATACAATGTGTCCTTTGTATCATCTATTATGAGCTTTACATCATTTTCATTTTGAGTATATTATATTGATTTAATTTATATTATTTTAGCTTTATTCTATATTTACTTAATATTAAGATAGTAAATTCTTATTATTTATGCATATTTAATTCGTTAATTTAAAGTCATTCTTAATGAGGCTTGTTCGGGAAGAAACATCATTAGAATCATCTTAATTATCTCTATCAAATAAAATGTTTTTTTAAATATTTTTCTTCTTATGTTTTGCTACACTTTAATTGACATTTTGATTCCTACATAGCTTAACGATGAAGAATGTTGTACTCGATCACATTTTTGTGTTGGCATATTATCGCATTATACAACTTTAAATTAAATAGTTTAACGATGAAGAATGTTGTAATCTGATTCTATTTTACGGCAATCGTACTCTGATTTAGTAATGATTAGTAATTCCAAACTAGGTCTAACAAATACAAAAGGAACTTTGTTGTACTCCTCTCAACAAACTTTACCTTGTTAAATATTAAATTTTATATTTATAAATGCTTTATTATCTAAGGTTTTTTTATGTTATACGAGGCATTTTTGTTCAAACCTCATTTGATAATCAAAGATTTATATTTGGTCTTCATTGCATTTTGGAATGAGAATTTCATGTAATTATTTTGATTTATTTTGTTATATTATTATGCAACACAAAATTTTCACTAATGTCAAGACTACATCAATGATTTTTTTTATTGAATTAGTTAAATTTATTTTAGTTATGCTTTAATTTATATAATTGCTTACTTCGTATATAGCTTACCAACAAATATTATCTCATTTCTTCAATTATTTTTCCAGAATTGTTTATATTATTGTTCAACTATAAATCTCATGTCTTGTGACATTTTGCATCACTTTGAATTGGTTGTATTACACTAATTAAATCTATGTCATTTTAGCTTTAATAATAATTTACATAATATAAAAATTATAATTAATTAATTGTTATGTTTATTTATTTAGTAATTTGTAGTTATTCCAACTGAAGACTGATTGAGATGAAAAAAAAATATTTGGACGTGGCTCAAGATGTATATATGATTAAATATTCATTTTAAAAATTCTAAATATTTTCTTTCCTCATATTTGTATAAGCTTCATGAGGCATTTTGATGTGTAACTTAATTGATTAATAGGGATGTTACACTCAATCTTCTTAGTAATTTAGAATGCAATTTTTTAATATCATTTATCTCACTTTATAATTTTTTTATTTTGGTTATAATACTACATAACTCTAAATCTCTCTTCTTGTAGGACCCCTATATTACCTTCAATTGGTTATATGGCATTACTTCATTTTATCTTATTTTAACTTTGATAGATATTTATTAAAACATTAAAACACTAACTTGTTTTATTTATTTTTTTTACTTTCGTAATTTTTTGAATTTCAAAATGTCATATGATCAAGAAGGCATTAAAATTTGTCATGTACTTCAATATTCCTGTGAAGTTCTACTCAACAAAAAATTCAACTTTATGTACATAAATATTTTATTTTCTTAGGTTATTGTACAAATTATAGACATTCCAATTCATACGAGATTTGAGATCAAGGATGTGCTTGATTTCCTCACCAATGTTTTTATACATTTCACCAATTTTTTTGCTTTATTTTGTTATATTATTTCGAAACTTTTATTCTACTTTTGTGCTATGTTTATATTGTCTTGATTTTGTTTAACTAATTTGCCTCAATTTACCTTATTTATGATTTAATATATATTTTTTGAATATTAAAAATAACAATTTATTATCATTTATTTTAGTAGTTAAAATTAAGTACTAATGAAGACTAATCGAGATGAAACAAATATTGTTGGACTCAACTTGACGACTTATATCGAATTAAATATTTAATTTTTTATATTTTTATATAATTTATTTTCTTGGACCTTTGAATTATTTTTGAGCTATTTAGATTTTAGCTTAATTTGATGACTGAGGATGTTACACTAGCTATCCATATTATTTTTTATTGTAACCTTTTTGAATAACTTGTATCATTTATATAACTTTTTTGCATTAATTCAAATATATTATTATATAACTATAAATTTCTTCTTGAGTGAGCGTTGCATTGCTTTTCATATTTTGTTTTCAAATATCTTATCTTGTAGTATGAATGCAAGCTTGAAGAGATATTTTGGTTCAAAAAAGATCTCATGATCGAGGTTCTTACAATTGTTCTCCTTTATATCTCGGATTACGACATTCATGTAAAATTTTCTAATGTCTTCTAATGTTTCTCTTTCAATTAGTTATATTGTTATGAAACTCAAATTCTCTTATTGCGTCCCCTTTACATTACTTTCATTGTGTTATATCACATTTCTTTTATTTATCTCAATTTAGCTTAATATAAAATTAAAATTAAAAATTACTTGATTAGTATTTATGTTTAAGTAATTTTTTAGTAGTAATTTCAAATGAGGTCGAATGGAGACAAAATAGATTCCATTAGATAAAACTTGATGAGCACTAATAAATTACATATATTTTATATTTTTAAATGTTATAGTTTTTTTTGTTATAAACATGCTTTGCAAGAACTTTCACCCTGCCCACAATTTGATGATCAAGTATGTTACCCTTGAGCTCTTTAGTATCTTGTAATACAAGTTTCTTATACAAATTATATTATTTCTTCAAATCTTTCATTTTTATTTTGTTGTATTTTTCTATAACTATAAATCTCTTCTTATTTTACCATTATGTTGATTTGAATTTGTTGTATTACATTTTTTATTTATGATTACACTAATTCTCATCTGACGTAACCTTTGCATTACTTTGATATGGTGAGATTATATTATTTCAATTTATTTCTATTCAAGTTTAATATATATAGCTTAAAGTTAAAGTAATAATATTTTATTATTTATGCTTTATTATTTTGTAATTCTTAGAAATTTTGAATGAGGTTTGACGGACAAAAAATAACCATTGTTTGACTCATATTAATGAGATCAATGAAATTAAATATATAATTTTATAATCTTAAAATACTTACTTTAAAGGATTATAGCAGGATTTATGAGTTAATTTTATTTTTACCTAATTGAAAGATAAAGGTTGTTACATTTGAAGTCCTTAGCATGTCAAATGCAACTTTTTGTGCAATTTTTTTATTTAATTTCTTTGCTTTCATTTGCTTATATTATAATGTAACTCAAAATCTCCTTTTGTGTGTTGTTTACATGTTGATTTGGTCATATTACAATGCTCTAATTTATCTTATTTTAGATTTAATAAAAACAAATTTAATATTTAAAAAATAAATAATGATTATTTAAAATTATTTATTTTAAAAATTTATAGGAATTCTAAATCTTGTCTTATCAAAATGGAATAAATATTATCAGACCTCTATCAAAGTGCTATATCAAATTAAATACTAATTTTAATTTTTCTAAATATTTTATTTTCAACTTTTTAAGATGCTTTTATGAGACATTTTCATTTGTACATTATTTGATTTTCGAATACATTACCCTCGATCATTATACTATCATAGAAAGTAACTTTTCGAAGCAAGTTTTCTAATTTTATTTAAAGTTTTAACTTTGATTTGCTTATGTTACTATCAAACTCTAAATCTCCTCTAATGTGGGCTTTGTGTCACTTTGATTTGCTTATATTACACTATATTAATTTATTTTATTTTAGCTTAATTATATATTTACTTAATGTAGAACTAATATGTTAATTTAATTTATTTTTTGGCAATTCTAAAAAATTTTGATTGAGGTGTAATCAAGCCGAAACCAAAATCATCGAACTTGTCTCAATGAACTCTATCCAACTAACTATTCATTTTATATTCTTAATTTTTTTTATTTTTGATATTCTTTACAAGAATCTTTAATTTGTACATAATTTTTTGATTAAAGATGTTACTCTGTATCTTCACAGTGCCTCAGAAAGCAATGTTTATTTATAATTTAATTCATTTAGTGAAACTGTTCAATTTGATTTGACTTTGTTTCAATGTAACTCTAAATCTCATATCATGTGACCATTACACCACTTTGATTTTGTTGTATCACATAACTACAACATAGCTCGTTTTAACATCAATATGTTTTTAATTTTGATAAAATAATAATTTATTAATTTTTTCAACATGTTTATTTTGGTAATACTTAGTAATTCCAAATCAACTTTTATCAAGAAAAACTTACATCAGATTGCTCATCACGATTAGCAACATCAAATTAAACATTAATTTTGCAAAACTTTTGTTTTGTTATATTAGATTATTTTAATTCATTACATTTCAACTTTAATAGATATTTACTTAAAATTAAAATAATAATTTATTATTATTTCCTATTATTAAATTTCCATATTCATATTTTTTGAATTGATTGATAAGAAATAATGTCTTTAGACTCAGCAATATGAGATCTACCTAATTAAATATTTATTTTATATTTTTAAATAATTTATTTTCTAGGGTTTATGCATGCTTTACATGATATTTTTTACTCATGCAATTTTGATTATCGAGAATGTTACACTTCAGTGCCCTAACATCTTAAAATGCAACATTTCATACAATTTACCTTATTTCTTCAAAATTTTCACTTTTATTTGGTTATATATCTATGAAACTCGAATTCTCCTCTCGAGTGTCTTCTGCATCCCTTCAATTTAGTTAAATTTCGTTGCTTCAACTTATCTTATTTTATCATTAATAAACATTCACTTAAAGTTAATATAATAATTTAATATTGTTTATGCTTATTTACTATGGTAATTTGTAGTAACACAAAATAAGGCTAGGTCAAGATTACAAAAAAGTCATTAAACAAGTATCGATGAGATCTACCCAATTAAATTTTTAATTTCTTATTTAAAATAATTCATTTTCTAAGTTTCTAGAATCCCTAACAATGCATTTTAATTTATACCTAATTTAATGAATGAGAATGTTAGACTCTATCTTTTCATTATCTTGGAATATAACCATTTCATATAATTTAACTCATTTAATCAAATATTTTTCTTTGATCATGTTATAGTAACTCTAAATGTCTTCTCATGTGACATTTAATTTGGTTATTTTTTATGACTATTTATGCTTATTTGTTAGTCCTCATAATTCCAAGTTAAGTCCTATCGAGATGAAATAAATGTCATCAATCCTGTCTCTATAAGCTAGACTCCACTAAATATTCATTTTATAATTTGAATCTTTTTGTTTTCTTTGATTTATGCATGTCTTTATATGTCATTTGGATTCATTATTGGCTTTTTAAATTGAGGATTTTACACTCAATGTACTTACCATCTTGTAATACAAATTTTCTATATAACTTGACTCATTTCTTTAAATGTTTTGTAATAATTTGTTATATTATAAGGTAACTCTAAATCTCCTCTCATGAAACAATTGTATCACTTAAAGTTGCTTCATTTAAGTGTTAATATTATTTACTTCATATAAAATTAACAATTTTTATTTATTTTTGCATAAATGGTGTAGTAAATTATAGTAATTCTAAACGAAGTTCTATTAAGACAAAACAAACATTGTAATGCTGGTCTCATTGAGCCCAATCTAATAAAATAATTTATGCATATTATATGAGACATAATTATGCATATTTTATATTTGTACATATTACATTTTTTTTTTGTGCATCTTTATGAGACATTTCAACTTGTACATAATCTGATGGTTGAAATTGTTACATGTGAGCTCCTTAGTTTCTTTGAGGACAACTCTTCAATGTAATTAATCTCATTTCTTGAAATTTTTTTTTGGTTTGGTTAAGTTAGTATGAAACACATATTCTCATCTGATTTGACCTGCATCTCTAAGGAATTAATATATATTTAGTGAAAATTAAACCAATAAATAATTATTATTTGTTACTATTTATTTTTGTAAAAAGTAAAAATTTCAGTCTTGGTCTGCTAGAGATGATAAAAACTTTGACTTGTCTTTCCGAGTCTTAAGAAATTAATTTTTTTTTATTTTTTAAAATATTTTCTTTTCTAAAATTTTAGATAAACATTATAAGTCAATTTGAGTTATACTGTAGTTGATGATCAAGGATGTTAAACTAGATATGCACAGTATCTTTGAATGCAAATTTCTTATACAATTTATCTAATTTCTTCGAAACTTTTGCTTTGATTTTTTTATTACTATGTAACTCCAAATATTTATTTCTTTGACCTTACATAACTTTGGTTTTGTTGTATTAAGTTATTATTTATACTTATTTGCTTTGGTAAATTGACAAGGTCTATCTAATTAAATATTCATTTCTATATTTTCAATTTTTTTAGTTTTCAAGCATTTTGCTTTTTTTGAAACATTTGTATTAGTACCTCTTTCGGTGATCAAGAATATTTCACTCAGTCTCCATTGTATCTTTAAAAGCAACTTTCTTACAAATTTCATCTCATTTCTAAATATTTAATTTCCTATATTTTTATAGGCTTAATGTGGCATTTTGACTTTTAGCTTGTTAGATGATTGAGAATGTTTCATTTGTTCTTCTTAGTATTTAGGTATGCTTTGTTTTTCGTTTTAATTTGCCTCAATTATTAAAATTTCTCAATTTGATTTGATTTTATTATAATGTGACTCTAAATCTTCTCCTATATGACCTTTATATAGCATTAATTTGGTTATATTAAATAGCATTAATTTTAATTATTTCATTTCTAAGAAATATTTACCTAATATTAAAATGAAAATTTATTAATGTTATATTTGACTAAATATCCATTTTACATTTTAATATTTTTTAAATATCTAATAATTTGGTGCACTTTGTGGTTTATTTCAATTTTTACTTCAATTGATGATCGAGCATACTGAACTTTTGATCTCATTAGTATTTGAGAATACCACATTTTTATATAACTTATTATGTTTCTTCAAATTTAATTCACACCGAATCATCGATGATCATGCACTCGATTTCTGGAGAATTCTTTAATTGAGCATTTTTGTACAATTTATCTAATTTATCTAAATAAGACATTTTTTAGAGTTTTGGCATGCTTTAAGAGGATTTTTGAATCACCTTATTTGATGAATGATGGTGTTACATTTTATCTCTTTAGTACTTCTTAAAAGAATTTTTTTGTATAAAATTTATACCATTTGATTATATATTTTTCTTTGATTGGATTATTTTAAAATGTAACTATAAATCTCTTCTTGTGTGACATGTTTGTTACCTTAATTTTGCTATATTACATTACTTTAATTTATCTTAATTAAACTTTGATATATTTTTTGCTAATATTAAAATATAAATTTATTTTTATTTATGCATATTTACTTTGGAAATTAATAATAATTTAAAAAATGCCTTACACAAGCTGAACACCAATGTTTGACTCATCTAAATGATTTCCAAGTAATTTAATATTCTTTTAAAATTTAGAATATTTTTCCTATGATATATGTCAATTTTATGTTACATTTTGATTTGTACATGATTCGATGAACCAAGATACTATTCTTTATATACACATTATCTTTGAATGCAACTTTTTCAATCTACATAACTTATTTTTTAAAAATTTTCACTTTGGCCTAGTTGTGCTATATCATTGTTTATGTTTACTTAATTTAGTAATTCAAAGTATTCCAAATTGTAATCTAATGAAGTTGAAACAAATGTCATTACCTTCTTCTAATGAGCTTTATCAAACTAATTATTAGTATTATTTTTCAAAAAAAAGTCTTAGTTTATTGTATGCTTTGTGAGTTTTTTGTATTGTAATTGATTTTTGTGATCGGTGATGATGCACTTGATCTCCTTAGTATCTTTGAATATAATTTATTTGAATAATTTATCTCATTTCTACTAACAACAAACTTTTACATTAATATATATATATATATATATATATATATATAAAATTCTAACTCTCCTCATGTGTGGCCTTAAATCAATTTTGACTTGCTTGTGATTCATGGCCTCCATTTATTTAATTTAAACTTTAATGTATATTTAATTAATCTTAAAATAATAATTTAATATTATTTAAGGTTCTTTACTTTGGCAACTCATGATATTCCAAAAAAAATGTTGTTCGAACTATCTCAATGAGTTATAACAAATTAAAAAATTATTATTTTAATTCTTTTTTACTATGTCTTTGGCATACTTCATGAGATATTTCAATTTGTACCTAATCTCATCAAATAAATTTCCCATGAGTTACATTCAATCTGTATAATATCTTGTAATGAAATTTGCCATGCAATCTATCTCGTAACTTTATACTTTTTTGTTTTATTTCGATATATTATCATGCAACTTTAAACATCATCTTATGTGACCTTTACATGTCTATTATTTGTATATGATACATTTTTACAATTTATCCCATTTTAGTTTTAGTATTTATTTACTTAATACCAAAATAATATATTTTTATTATTTATTTTAACTTTGTAATTTGTAGTAAATGTAAATGAGGTATTATTGAGATGTAACTAATGTTAGTAGACTCAAATCATTAGCCTTATCAAACCAAATACTCATATATATATGTATATATATATATATATATATATATTTCTTAAATTTTTTTTTCTTATCTTTTATTATACTACATGAGATATTTTGATTTATGTCTATTTTGATGATTGAGGTTATCATACTAAATCTATTTAGTACTTTAGATTTCAAATTTTGCACATAATTTAGTGCATTGCTTCAAAACTTTTTCTTTAATTTTCTTTAATTTCAATGATAGTCTAATACCTCACATGTGTGACACTTACATTATTTTTATTTAGTCATATTACAATTCTTTAACTAATTTCATTCCAGCTAAATACATATATATCCTTACAACTAAAATTTTAATTTATCGGTATTAGTTTTGTTTAGTTATTAGGGTAATTCAAAGTAGCTGCAGCCAATGTCTAATGAAAATGAAGGAAATGTTGTTTGACTCTTCTTAATTAAATCTATGCTATGAAATAATAATCTTTTATAATTTGAAATATTTTATTTTCTTAACTTTTGCACACTTCACTAGACATTTTGATTAGTACCATATTTGTAAGATGAGGTTGTTACACTTAATCATTTCAATGTCTTTTAATGCATATTTCTTATAAATATTATCACATTTCACAAAACATGATATTTATTTTATATTTCTAAATAATTTATTTTCTTTTGTTTAAAAACAATTTCGTAGCATTTTGATTAATTACTTATTTGACGATTGATGATGTCATACTCGATCTCTTAAATATCTTGGAATGCAAATATTTAGTACAATTTATCAAATTTTTAGAAAACTTTTTCTTTTACTTGGTTGTATGTTTATGTAACTCTATATCTCTTCTTGTTTAACATTTATATCACTTTGATTAAGTTACATTTTATTATTATTATTGATTATTTATTTCAATAATTCAATATCAACCCAAATAAGGTCTAAGTAGGATAATATAAATCTTGTTAGATTCTAGTTGATGTATTGTACCCAAATAAATATTCATTTTTATATATTTTTAAATATTTTTTTCTATGGATTTGGCACACCTTACGTGTCATTTTGATTCATGTTTGTTTTATTGATTAAGAATGTAGTAGATGATCTCATTGGTATCCAAGAATGGAACTTTCCCTTCTAATTTATCACATTTTCCTAAAAGTTTTTCTTTGATTTGGTTATATTGCTATGAAACACTAATTCATTTCTCGTGTGGCCTTTATGTCGCTTTAATTGGATATATTATTGTTTTCTAATTTATCTCATTTGAGGTTTGTTATATAATTATATTAAAATAATAATTTGCTATTATTTATCAATATTTCTTTTGTAACTTGTAATAGATCAAAATGTAGTCCAATTGAGGCAACATAAATGTTGCTAGACTTGCTGCCATGGGCTCTGTTCATGTTGTTATTCATTTTTTGTATTTCAAAAAATTTATTTTTTATGGTTTTGGAATATTTTATAAGGCATTTTGATATATATATTTTTACATTTTCAAGAAGTTTATGTAGATCTTATAAGTACTTTGCAATGCAATGTTTTCCTATAATTTAGCTCATTTGTTCAAATTTTTCTTTTTAATTTTATTATGTCATAATGTTGCATTGCATTGTTTTGAATAAATTACATTGTTTTTATTTATAATATTTTTTCATTGACATCTATTTACTTAATGAGAAAATGATAATTGATTAATGTTTTTGGTTATTTACTTTGGTAATTTATGACAATTCCAAAGAAGGCATGATCAAGAAACAAACATGGATGGACTCCACCTAAAAGCCATATCTAATTAAATATTAAGTATCATATTTTAAAATATTTTATTTTCTAAACTTCACATGCTTTATGAGGTATTTTGAATCTACCTAATTTAGCAAATTAGGATGTTACCTTGGAACTTCTTAGTATCCTTTAATGTAACTTTTTTTTAGAATTGATCTCCTTAGTATCTTACTTTAATATGTAACTCCAAATCTTCTCTTGTGTAACTTTTACATGGTCTTGATTTTGTTATATTACTTCAATTTATCTCATTTCACCTTTAATATTTATTTACCTAATGTTAAAAAAATTTACTCTTTTTATTATTATTTATTAGGATGATTAATTTTAATTTGAAATGGCATCTAATCAAGACAAAAAAATGCCATTTAATTCATCTAAAGAAGCTCTATTTAGCAAAATTTCATTTTATATATTTAAATATTTTTTTAGAATGTATGCACTCTTTGCATGTCTTTCCAATTTATTTCAAATTTGACAACAAAGGTTGTTAGACTTGATCTACTTTATATCTCAGCATACAACTATTTCATATAATAAATCTCATTTATTCAATTATTTTTCAATCACTTTGTTATATTACAATGTAATTATAAATATTCTCTCATGTGGCCTTTGCATCATTTTGATTGGGATTTATTACCATATTATTTATGTGTATTTATTTTTACGATTGGTAGTAATTTTGAGCAAGGTCCTATCTAGGTGAAGCAAATGTCAATGTCTTGATTTCAATGAGATGTACCATACTAAATTTTTAATATTACATTTTAAAAAAACTTTAATTTCTATAACTTTGGCAAGCGTTATGACATAGTTTTGTTCTTACTTGATTTCACTATTAATGATGTTACACTCAATCACTGTAGTATCTTAGAATGCTGAAATCAAGTACACTTTTTTAGTTTTTTTAAATTTTCCCTTTTATTTGGATATATTTTTATAAAACACTAATTCCTCTCTCGTGTGAACTTTATATCTCTTTGATATTATTGCATTGCATGGCTTCACTTTTTCTCATTTAAGATTTATTATACATTTACTTTTGATTAAGCAACCATTTATTATTGTTTATGTAGATTTGATATGGTGATTTGCAAAAATTAAAAATGACACCAAAATGATAAAAAAGAAATTTTATTGTACTTGTCTGGATGAGTTCTACCAAACTAGATATTCATTTTATTTTTTAAATAATTTATTTTCTTGGTATACACATGCATTTCAAGGAATTTTCATTTATTACTTATTTGACTATCAAAAATGCCACAATCGACATCATTTTTATCTTGAAATCTAACTTACCATTATTACTTATCTCACACTGTTTATCGCTTCCCATTCATTTGGTTATATTTCTATGAAACTGTAATTCTCAAGTCATGTAACTTTTATTTTTCTTTTATGTTTTTATATTATATTATTTCAATTTTCTCTTTTAAAGTTTAATGAGTATTTGCTTAAAGTTAAAATAATAAGCTTTTTTTGTTTATGTTTTATCACTATTGTAAGTCCTAGTAATCTAAAATGAGGTGTGATAGACACAAAATTATTGTTTGTTGGACTCATGTCTATAGATCTATTAATTTAAATAATCAATTTTATAATTTTGAAAACTTTATTTTCAAATATTTTTACATGATTCATTAGATAATTGAGTTGTTCCTAATTTCATGTTACAGGGTGTTACATTTGATCTCTTTAGCATCTTTGAATGCATCTTTTTTGTAAAATTTATCTTATTTATTTAATTGTTTTGCTTTCATTTGGTTATATTATAGTTTAACTCAAAATCTCTTTTCATGTGATCATCACATGTCGTTCATTTTAATATATGAATATTCTATAATTTATCTTATTAAAGCTTTAATAACAACTCACTTAATATTAAAAATAATATTTTTTATCATTTTTTAATTATTTACTTTGTTAATTTTGAGTAATTCCTAACAATGATTGATCAAGATCAGAAAAATATTGTTGGACCTATCCTAATGATGTATACATAACTAAATACAAATATTAAAAGTTTTTAATATTTTTCTTTTTTTATTTTTGACATGCTTTTTTAGACAATTCATTTCTACCCTATCTGATATTCGAGGACAGTACACTGAATCATTAGATTGCCTTAGAAAGCAACATTCCAGTATAATTATCTCATTTTAATTAGATGTTTTACATTTATTTGGTTATATTACTATGTAACTATATATCTCCTATTATGTGACATTTACATCACTTTGATTTGGTTGTACAATAATATTTTAAGTTACTTATTTTAACTTAATTATACATTTACTAAATATTATAATAATGATTTACTTTTATTTATTCTTATTTATTTTTTTTATTCACAATAATCAAAAAAATTTTTAATCAAGATGAAACGAACGTCATCAAAATCATCTCAACGAGCTCTGTCCAACAATCAATTTATTTTTCATTTTAAAATTATTAGTTTTTCAAGTTTTAGGATGCTTTACGATATTTAGATTCATACATAATTTATCACTTAAAAGAAGTTACTCTTAATTTCTATAATGTGTCAAAAAGTAAAATTTGTGCACAACTTACATCATTTCTACAAATGCTTGACTTTGATTTTGGTTTATTATAACTTAACTATAAATGTCATCTCATTTGACCTTTTCAAAACTTTGATTTGGTTGTGTGGCATAACATTAACATATTTTTTTCAACTTTAATATATATTAATTTTTAGAAAGATAATTTTTTTATTATGTATGCTTACTTATTTTCATAATTACCAGTATCCCAAATGGGGTCCTACCAACAAAAAAAATAACATCATTGCATTCATCTTAATGAAAAAGATCTAATTAAATTATAAATTTTATAATTTTGAATATTTCATTTTCAAGCATTTTTGCACACATTTTTTGATATTTCAATTACTACATGATTTTATAATCTCTGTCATGCTCATTCTCTTCAGTATTTTGTAATATAACTTTTCTTCATAATTTATCCAAACTCAACAAAGTTTTTTCTATTTGATTATATTTCTATTGATCTCCAAATAATTTATTGTGTTACCTTTAACAACTTTTATTTGTTTATAGTACATTATTTAAATTTATTACATTTGAACTTTAATATATATTTTCTTCAAATTAAAATAATAATTTTTTATTATTTATGATGATTTACTATCCAAATCCATACTTTTTTCAAATGAGGTATGAAAAATAAGAAATAATTGCCATTGGACTTTACTCAACAAGCTCTATCTAATTAAATATTTATTTTATACTTTAAAATAATTTATTTGTTAGAATTTATAAAGTCTTTTCAAGATTTTTTTTATTCTTACCTAATTTGAACTTTGACAATAATATACTCGGCATCCTTTTTATGTTGGAATTAAACATTCCCTTACAATTTATCTTATTTCTCATCTTTTTCACTTTAATTTAGTTTTTGTATAATGTAACTCTAAATCCCCTCTTTTATGACATCTACATGTTCTTAATTTGGTAATATTTTATTATGATGTATACTTAATTGTTTCATAATTCCTAAAATTTTGAATAAAGGTTTAATAGTAATGAAATATTTTTGTTCAGACTTATTTCTATATGCTATGTTTTTATAAATATTCATTTCATATTTTGAAATTTTTCTTCAATTTATGCATGTTTTATAAGTCATTTGGATTAATAATTTATTTTTTCAATCAAGGATGCTACCTATAATCTTCCTAACATCTTTTAATACAATTCTAATGTATATATTGTCTCATTTCTTCAAATGTTTCATCATAGTTTTGTTTTATTATAATATAACTCTAAATCTCATCTCATGAGACCATTACATCACTTAAATGTACCTCATTTTTGCTTTAATATTTTTTACTTAATACTAAACATATAATAACTATTATTAAATCATATATAATTTAGTAATTAGTAATAATTCTTAATGAGGTTCTATTAAGACGAAACAAATGTCATTGGACCCATCTCATAGAGCCCTATCAAAATAATTATTCATGCATGCTTTATGAGGCATTTTTATTTGTATCTAATTTAATAATCAAAGACGTTACACTTGAGCTCCTTGGTTTTTTAAAATGCAACTTTTTAGTGTAATTAATCTTATTTCTTGAAATGTTTCTCTTTTGTTTGGTTAATTTTCTATAAAACTATAATTCGCAACTTATTTGACCTACAAATCATTTCCATTTGGTTATATTATAATGTCTCCATTTGCCTCTTTTAAGAATTTCTATATATTTGCAAAAAATTAAAAATAACAAAAAGTTATTGTTTACTATTACTTATTTTTTTAATTAGTGAACATTTCGAACTTGGTCCGATTGAGATGAAAATGACCTGTTGGACTTGTTTTGATGAGAACTATCAAATTAAAATTTTCTTTATGTTTCTATATATTTTATTTTCTAAGATTAAGATAAATTTTATAAATCATTTTGAGTTTTGTTGTATTTGATGGTCAAAGATGTTACACTAGATATATGCAATATCTTTGAATATACATTTTCCATACAACTTATCAAATTTCTTCAAATCTTTTTCTTTCATTTTGTTAAGTTACTATATAAATATAAATCTCTTCTCAAATGATCTTTACATAACCCTGAATTGGTTATATTACATTATTATTTATAGTTATTTACTTTAGTGATTCTTAGTAATTTTGAAAGTTGTTTAATAAATATGAAACAAACATCATTGGAGGTATATTATAATAAATCTATCTATTTAGATATTCTTTTACATATTTTTAAATTTTTCATTTTCATGGATTTATTAACACATTTTTGAGATGTTTTGATTAGTACCTCATTTGATGATTTGAATGTTTCACTTGATTTTGTTCATATCTTTGAATGCAACTTTATTACAAATTTAATCTCATTTCTAAATATTTTGTTTTCTAGCATTTTTATAGGCTTTTGGAGGCATTCAGATTTTTAACATATTTTATGATTGAGAAACTTACACTTGGTCTCCTTAGTATTTAGGAAACTTTTCTTCCATTCAATTTATCTCATTTTTTTAAAAAGTTTCATTTTGATTTGGTTATACTATAATGTGATACTAGAAGTCATCTCATGTGTCCTTTATATAGCCTTCATTTTTTTATATTTAATTACTTTAATTTATGTTATCTCATCTTTAAGAAAGATTCACGTAACATTAAAATAAAATTTAGTCTCGTTTATACAAATTTGTGTTAGAAATTTGCAATAATTCCAAATAAGATTTAATTGACAAAAAATAAATATTGTTTGACACATCATTGAGAGATATATTCCACTAAATATATATTTTATAATTTTATAAATTTTAATATCAATGATTTTTTGTTCACTTTGTGATTTATTTTGATTTGCACCTGATTTGATGATCAAAGGTTTTACACTTGTTTTAACTAGTATCCTACAATATTGGTTCTCCATATAATTTATCATATTTCATAAAATGTTTTCCTTTAAGTTGGATTTTTACAATCTAACTCTAACTCTTCCACCATTTGTCCTTTACTAATTCATAGTAATTTTTAACAAGGTCTAATCGAGAGGAAATTAATATCATTTTTTTTGTGCATATGAGCAGTATGTAGAAAAAGATTTACTTTATATATTTAAATTTTTTTAGATCTTATGCACTATTTTCAAATTATATTTAAATTCATACCTAATTTGAAAATCAATAATGTTACACAGAATCTTGTCAATATCTACGAGTGAAACTTGTCTGTGCACCAAATCTCATTTGTTAAACATTTTCTCATTTATATAGTTATATTGCAATATAACTCTAAATATCCTTTCATGACAACCTCACAGTACCTTGACTTGGTTGCATTATATTATTATTTATGCTTATTTATGTTTGGAATTTATGTCATTCCAACAATGGTCCAATCATGATAAAACAAATGTCATTACCTTCATCTCTATGTGCACTATCCAACAAAATATTTAATGTTAAATTTTATAAAATTATATTTTCTAGAGGTTTGGTGTTCTTTATGATAATTTTATTCATATCGAATTTAATGATCGATTATCTTGCACTTATTTACTTTAGATTTTTTATTGCAAATTTTTTGTACAATTTATCTTATTTCTGTGAATGAGATATTTTCTAATGTTTTGATATGCTTTTATGAGTCATTATTAATAGTAGTTGTTTTAACAAATGACAATGTTACATTAAATCACTCTAGTATTTCTTAAAGCCATTTTAAGTACAATTTGTTCTATTTCTTGAATGCATTTGCTTTAATTTGGTTATATTAATATGTAACTATAAATATCTCAATTTGTAACATTTAAATCATATTTATTTGGCTATATTACATCAATCTAATGTATTTTACTTCAGCTTTATACATGTTTCGTTTACAATATAATAAAACTTTATGTTTATTTATGATTATTAATATTTGTAATTCATATTAATTTTAAAAATGGCTCAAATAAGATGAAAAACTATCATTTGAATCATCTCAATATGTTTCATGAGTTTTTTTGCTTTGTACATGATTTATGTGATCAATGATTTTGTGCTTGATCTACTTAGTATCTTTGAAAGTAATCTTCAATTATAATTTATCTCAATTCTTCAAACATTTTTGCTTTATATTGTTATGTTTCTTTCAAATTTTGACTCTACTCTTTGTGACCTTTATATCATTTTTATTTGGTTGTACTTCATATCCTCTATTTATTTAATTTCGTTTTTTATATATATTTACTTAATATTAAAATAATTGTTTGTCATTATTTATGGCTCTTTGCTTTTTTAATTTATAGTAATTCCAAACATATTAAAATCATGACAAAACAAATGTCATTGAAGCCATCTCAATGTCCGCTATTCTTAATTAACTTTTTGCTATCTAATAATCTATTTTATAATTTTAAAAATTTAAGATCTCAAAGTTCTACAGACTTTACTAGTTATTTCATTGTGTACATGATTTTTCAAAAGAGGTTATTACACTCTATTACCTTTGTATCTTGGAAATAATATTTTTTACATAATTTATCTTATTTTTTAAAACTATTAGTTTTGATTTTTTTTATTAATATGTTAACAAAAATCTAATATCAATTTATCATGTTTTAGTTTTAATATATATTTACTTAAAATTGAAAAGATAATTTATTACTTTTTATGTTAATATATTTTAGTAACTCACAAAAATTTTAATTGAGGTCTTGTGGCGAACAAACAAAGTTCATTAGCTTCTTTTCAATGAACTTTATCAATTGAAGATTTATTTTTTTAACTATTTAAAAATTTTAATTTTATCGTGGTCTTTGAAAGTTTTGTGAGATTTTTTTTTGTTCCTCTTTTTAGGACAAAAAATGTTACATTCAATCTCATCAATATCTTGCAATGTAACTTTCCTATAAAATTTATCGTTTTAATTCCAATTTTTTTACTTTTTATTTTCTTGTATTATTATATAACACTAAATCTCAATTGAAGTGACTTTTGAACTCATTCATCTTTGTATCATTGAATGCAACTTTCCCCTATTGTTTTTTTAATTTTTAAAATGTTGCTCATTGAATTTGTTTTATTTCCATGAAAGCCTCATTAACCACTCCTAAGAACCCTTACAACTCCTCTATTTCATTATTTTACTTTACTTTAATTAATATTTTTTCAGCTTTAGTTATATTTAATTAATTTTAAATCAAGATCTCCTCTCAAGTAACAATTAAATCGCATTGATTTAGTTTTATAATGTTACATAGATTTATCTCATTTTAGTTTTGATACATGTTTACTTAACATTAAAATTTTAATTTATTAAGATATATGTTTAATTAATTTTGTAATTTATAGTAATTCAATTTAAGGTTGAGGTGAACAAATGTTTTTGGATTTTTGACCATGAGCTCTCTCAAATTGAATATTTGTTTGTATATCTTTTAATAATTATTTTAAGATTTAGATAGGCCTTATAATACATATCTATTTATACTTTATTTAATGATCAAGGATGTTACACTCGATATCCTTAATATCTCAAAATATAACTTCATAGATAATTTATAAGATTTCTTTAAAGATTTTCTTTAATTAGGTTATAGTTTTTATAACTCTAAATGCCTTCTCAATTGACTTTTAAATGTCTTTGATTTAGTTATATTAAAATTTTATTTACGACTATTTTTTTCTACATTTCAATAACTCCAAATAAGTTTTATGAAACTAAGCATTCATTTTAATATTTTTGGTTAATTTATTTTTTAGTGGTTTAGCATGTTTTATGGGTAATTTTTATTCTTGTTTGATAATCGAAGTTGTTGTAATGAACTCTTTAGTATCTTTAAATGTGACATTGTTATATAATTTATGGCATTTTTTAAATTTTTTTTCTTTGATATTCTATAATTATTTTTATACTTATATAATAATTTAAAGTTATATATATTTCTTATTTTTGTAAGTCATAATATTTTAAAATGAGGCCCAATGGAGAAGGAAAACATTGTTTAACTTGTATAAAAAAGCTCTATCTACTTATATATTCATTTTCTATACTTCTAAACGTTTTATTTTCTTGGGTTTTGGCAAACTTTTTTAGGCAATTTGATTCATATTTTATTTTTTGAATGAGAATTTTACACTCTATGTTCTAAGAATCTTATAGTGCACTTTGTTTATTGAATTTATCTCATTTCTTTTAATGTTTCCTTAATTTAGTTATATTACATCATAATTCAAAATCTACTCTTATTTAAACTTTATAGTTGTTTCATTTTGTAGTATTATATTGCTTCCATTTATCATATTTCAACCTTCATATCTAATTACTTCACAACAAAATAATAATTTGTTAATAATTAGGCCTATTTATTTTGGTAATTTTCAATAATTCCAAATGAGTCTGATTAAGACAAAACAAATATCATTGGGCCCATTTTGAAGAGCTATATCAACTTAAAAAAAATTTATTTTTGTAAAGATTTTATTTTCAAGATCTTGCCAATATGTTATGAGGCATTTTGAATTATACCTTATTTGTTGAATGAGGATGTTTTACTCAACCTTCTTAGTATTTTCTAGTGTAATTATTTCACTTGATATGTCTAATTTCTTGAGATTTTGCATTGATTTGGCTATATTACAACTCTAAATCCCCTTTTGTGTAACCTTTACATCAATCTTCATTTGGTTATATAATATTATTTTAATTAATTTATTTTTTATGTTTAATATTTACTTAACTAAAATATCAAAACAATTTGTTTAATTTTGCTTATTTACTTTTGTGATTTGTACTATCAAAACAATGTCTAATATTGAAAAATAGACATCATTAGACTCATCTCGATAAGCTTTATCTAGCTAAATATTGATTTTATATTTTAAAAATTTTAATTTTCTAGAATTTTGGATTGCTTTTCATGTCACTTTCATTCATACTTTGTGTCATCATCTTGGATGATACACTCAATCTTCTAACTAACTTGGAACACAACTTTTTTTGTATAACATACATTATTTATTCAAATGTTTCTTATTGATTTTGTTAATTACAAAGTAACTTCAAATCTCTTTTTTTATAACCTTTAGATATCTTTTAATAAATTATATTACATTATTACACATACTTATTTATATTGATAATTCATAAAAACTCTAAACCAGATTAGAACAAGGCAAAACAAACATCAGCATACTTGTTGCAATGAGGTCTATCACAATCAATGTTCATTTTATATTTTAAAAAATTATTTTCTAGGGTTTTAACATGCACTATTAGAAATTTTAATTCATACCTAATTTTGTGATCAATGATGCCACACTCAAACACTTTAGTATCTTGGAATACTACTTTCACATACAAATTATCTCATTTCATCAAAATTTTTCCTTTGATTTGGTTATATCTCTAGATAATCTAATTCTTTGTTTTTGTAGCCCTTACATAGATTTTATTTGGTTGTCTTAATTGACTTTAATCTGTCCTTTATTAATGTTAATATATATTACTTATAACTAAAATAACAACTTGTTATTTTCTATGCTTATCTAAATTTTTTAATTCATATTAATTGTTAATAAGGTTTGATTGAGATAAAATAAACATCATTTGACTCACCTATACGAGCTATAACCAATTCAACATTAAGTTTTTTTTATATTTTTAAACATTTTTATATAGTTTTGTTATGTTTTTTATGACATTTTATCTGTACCTATTTTAATAATCAATAATGTTATAACTGATCATCCTAGCATCTTAGAACAAAACTTTTCTGTGTAATTTATCTCACTTTGTAAGAATTTCTTTTATTTAATATTATTACATTTTTACATTAAATCTTCTCTTATGTAAGCACTTAAATATTTTGAATTTGTTTTGCAACATTCCTTTAATTTATCTCAATTTAGCTTTAATACAAATTTCTTAAATACTAAAAATAAAAAATGTATTGTTATTTCTACCAATTTACTTTTCTAATTCGAACTAAATTAAAATGAGGTTTAATTAAGATGAAAGAATAATCATTAGACTCGTGTTGATGAGCTGTATGTAATTAAATATTTGTTTTTATTTTTTTCATAAGTTTTATCTTACTTTTTGATATATTTGATTCATAGATAAATTGATGAATGAGGATATTATACTTCTTCTCAATAGTTTTTTCGAATGCAAATTTTCGTAAAATTTAGCTCATTTGTTTTTAACTTCCCACTTTGACTTGGTTATATTATTGTCTTTAATCTCCTACATGTGATCTATATATCTCCTTACTTTTGTTATATTACTTTAATTTTTTTAATTTTAGTTTTAACATATATATTTATTTAATATAAAAAAATTAATTTATATGTTTATTTACTTTACTAATTCTGATTAATTGCAAATAATGTCAGCTTAAGAAGAAATAGAGGTTGATAGATATGTCTTGATGAACTTTGTCCAACTAAAAACTCATTTTTAATTTTCAAAATATTTTATTTTTTTGAATTTTAACCATATTTAGAAAGTGTTTCAAATTGTATATGATTTGATGATTGAGAATGTCACACTCGATCACATAAGTATATTTGAAGAGAAGTTTTTTATGCAACTAATCTTATTTCTTCAAAATTTTAATTTTAATTTTGCGATATCACATAATAACTCTAAGTCACCACTTGTGTGACCTTTGTGTTGCCTTGATTTGATTCTATTATAGATCTTAAATTTATCTCAATTTAACTTTTATAACTTAAATTAAAATAATAATTTGTAATTGTTTATGTTTTTTACATTAGTATTTCATAATAATTCCAAAGGTGCCCCAATCATGAGGTAGTTAACACTGCTAGACATGTCTCTATGAATTATATCTAGTTAAATATTCATTTTTATTTAGCTTTTTATTTACATTTTAGTACTTTGAAATTCAACTTTTAAATGTAATTTATCTCATTTATTTAATGTTTATTTTGCTTTGATTTGGTATATAGCCTTGTAATTTTAATCTCCTCTTAGTTAAATATTTTTTTGTTTGGCTTAATTTTATTAAATATTTGAAATGTATCTTATTTCAAATATAATATTTATTATTTAACATAATAATAAAGTAATATTATTTATGATTATTTTCTTAGAATGCAAAATTCACATCACACTTATGTGCCATTTGGATCACTTCACTTTGTTATATTATAATACTTCAATCTAACTTACTTGATTTTCACTATATATTTAGTTAATTTTAAAATAACAATTTCTTATTGTTTGTTCTTATTTACTTTTATAATTTGTTGTAGTTCTAAAAGACGTTTGATAATAATGAAACAAATGTCATCAAACAATCTCATTCTGAATTGTACTTGACTTTTTTATTGAGAGTTCTACACTTTATCTACTTAGTATCTTATAATTTACTTTTTCCAAACTATTTATGCAATTTCTTCATATTATTTTCTTTGGTATGTTTAATTTAATATGCAACTCTAAATCTTCACTTATGTGACATTTACAGCATTTTTATTTTGCTATATTGCATGATTATTTACAATTATATGCTTTGATTGTTCACAATAATTTGAAATGAGGTTGATCAAGATGTCACAAACTTTTTTTGACTCGTCTCAATCAGCCATATCAAATTAAGAATTCACTTAAGTATTATTCAATATTTTTTTCTAGTTTTTTTTTTGCTATCATGCAAGACTTAAATTTGTCCCGTACTTGACGATCTATTTTGGCACACTTGATTTCCTTAATACCTTGGAATGAACTCTCCCATATAATTTATTTCATTTTTTATTTTTGTTTTTATTCTTTTATAATACTACGAAACTCAAATTCTTATGCCTTGTGACCTTTGCAAAGTTTTGATTTGGTTATAGCACATTGCTTCAATTAGTCTTATTTCTAATTTAATATAAATTTTCATAATACTAAAATTATAATTTATTATTATTTATGATCATGTGATGTTGTAATTACTATTAATTCTGAACGAGTATCAATCAAGATGAAATAAAAGTTACTATATTATTATTGATGAGCTCTTTCTAACTAAATAGTCATTAATATATTTTTAAATATTTGATTTTGTTGCATTTTAACATTACAGGACATTTTGATTTGTTCTTGATTTTATGATCAAGAATATCACACTCAATCTACTTAGTATATCAGAATGTAACTTTCCAATATAATTTATTACATTACTTCAAATTTTATGTTGTGATTTGGTTATATTATAATGTAATTCCAAATCTCATTTCATTTGACCTTTACAACTCTTTTATTAGATTCATATCAAAAAGCTTTCTCCAATTTAATATTAATTTTACCTCTTTTTTAACTATGTTATTTTTAAAGATTTAAGTGTTCTTTATAAGATATTCATTTTGTGTCTTATTTATCTATTGACGATGTTACAATTGATCTTATGAGTATCTTGCAATGAAATTTTATTACAAAATATATCTAATCTCTTTAAATGTTTCTTTTTTATTTGGTCATATTACTATGAAATCTAATTTTTCCCGCTTATAACTTTTACATTATTTCTGTTTTGTAACATTGCATTGCTTCAACTTATCCTTTTGTATATTATCAAAAATTTATTTAATATTAAAAATATTTTATTAGTATTAGTTTTATCTAAATCATATCTAATGGAGATGAAACAAATGTCATTGTTCACTTGTCCATTACCTCTTTCCAAATAAATATTTATTTTTTTCTAAATATTGTTTTGTTGGAATTTGATACTCTTGATGAGATATTTTGATTTTAATCTAATTTGATTATCGAGATTGTTATGCTCAATCTTTTTAGTATCTTAGAATGCAAATTTCTAATTGTACTTATCTGATTTCTTCAAACTTTTCCCTCTACTTTTGTCATATTTTTATGTAACTCTTCATCTCTTCATCATTGATCTTAATAATATTTTAATTAAAATATATTATATTATAATTTATAATTATGTTTTGGGTGTTCCATAGTAACTCTAAATATTATCTAATCAAGATAATACAAATGTCATTAGAGTCATCTACAAGTGGCCTATCCAACAAAATATTCATTTTCTTATTTTTAAATATTTTATTTTCAAGGGTAATAGCATGCTTTGTAAGTCATTTTAATTAAAAACTTGATTTTATTATTGAGAATGTTATAATTAATTTTCTTATTATCTTGGAATTCAACTTTTTTATATAACTTATCCCATTTTTTAAAATAATTTTCTTTTTTTTATTATAATATTATGAAAAACTAGTTGTCCTCTTTGTGACATTCACTTAGTTTTGATGTGGTTATATTAACATTCTTTAATATATCTCATTACCTCTTTATTATATATTTACTTGATATTAAAATAAACATTCTTTTTGTTATTTATGCTTGTTTATTTTCATGCTTATCAGAACTTACAAATGAGATCCAATTAAGAGGAAACAAATGTCATTTGGCTCATATCATTGAGCTTTAGCCAATTAAATTTTTATTTTTATATTTCTAATTGTTTTATTTTTTATGGTTTTGACATAATTTATGGCATATTTTAATTTGTATATACCTTTATGATTGAGAGATTTACACTTGATCTCACTAATATTTTGGAAAGAAAGATTTTTAATGAAATTTATTTCATTTATTTTAACCATTTACTTTGAATTAGTAATATTATTATGTATCTTTAAATCTCCTATAGTGTGATCTTTACATCTTCCTAAATTTGTTTTATTATGTTATTATAGTGTATCTCATTTCAATTACAATATATTTTAACTTAATATTAAATAGGTCTCATCTAGATGAAATAAATGTCACTAGGTCTTTAAATATTTTATTTTCAAGGATTTATGCATGCTTTATGTGTCATTTTGATGTGTACCTAATTCCATGATCAAGCATTTTGCATTATATCTATATAATATCTTTGAATGCAACTTTGGCTTATAATATATCTTATTTTTTCAAAATTTTCACTTTAAATGTCATGTTAAACGTAATTCTAAATCTCCTCTAATATCACCATTACATTGATTTTCTTTGGTTATATTACATTAATATTTTATATTTTTTACCATGATATTTTGTAGTGATTCCAAATGAGGTTCGATTCAGATCAAAGAAACATCATTGTATTGGTGTCGATGAGCTCTATCAAACTAAATATTCATTTTATATATTTTCAAAAATTTTATATTTTAAAATATTAGCACACTTTATTAGACCTTTTGAATAATACCTAATTTAGTGATTCATTATGTTTCACTCAGTTTACTTAGTATCTTAGAATTTAACTTTTGCCTATAATTCATCTCATTTTTTCAAATTTTTCACTTTGGTTTGTTTATATCTATATGGAAGTCTAATAGTTTATCTAAATTAAGTTAATATTTTATTATGTTTTAAACTTATTTTTTTGTTAATTTGTGGAAATTTTAAATAATGTCCAATCAAGATGAAATAAATATTACTAACTCATTACAAAGAGCTATATATAATAAATTGTTTTTGCTTTGGTTACTTAATTTTGTAGGTTTTTGGTTTGAGTTATGGAGAATTTTAATTCATACATGGTTTGATAAATGAGAATGTTACACTTGACCTTAATACTATTTTGGAATACAATTTTTTTTTTTGTTTATCTCATTTCTTAAAAGTTTTTGCTTTTATTTGGATAAATTTTTATGTAACTCTATATCTCTTCTAATGTGACCTTTACATTGCCTTGCCCTTGTTATATTTTACTACTTCAATTTATCTTATATTAGTGTTTAGCTTTTTTACTTATTGTTAAAATAACAACTTATTATTACAGTTTAGTTTTTTATTTTAGTATTTCATAGTAAATCTAAATAAGGTATGTAACAAAAGAAATAAATACTTTTGGACTCTTCTTAAGGAATTTTATAAAATTAAATATTTATTTTAATATTTTTTAATATTTTTTTTTGTATAATTTTTGTGAACTTTAAGAACCATTTAAAGTCATTTTTGAATAGACAACTTATGATGTTCAACATGACTCCTTAGCATCTTTCAATGCAATATTCATGTATAAGTTATCTCATTTCATCAAATGTTTTAATTTTACTTTGTCATATAACTATGAAATTCTAACTCTAATCCTTTGTGACCTTTACCTCACATGGATTAATTTTTGTTATATTTATTTAATTTAATTAATTTCAACTTTATTATATATATATATATATATTTTTTATTTTTTTTTGATAAAATAATTTTTTATTAAATTATTTTCTTATTTATTTTAGTAATTTTTAAAAATTCTAAATGAGGTCTAAATCATGAAAAAAAAATGTCATTGCACTCATCTCAAAGAGCTTCATAAAATAAAATATTTTTTTATATTTCTAAATATGTTATTTTCTTGTGATTTAGCTCAGTTTATAAGGTATTTTGATTCATACTTGATTTGATAATTAATGTTGTTATGCTAGACCTTTTCAGTGTCTTCGAATGCAAAATATCCAAGCAATTTATCTCACTTTTCAAATTTTCTATTTTCGTTTGGTTGAATTACAATGGAATTGTAATTCATCCTTGGGATGTCCTTTATATTATTTTGATTTGTTATTATTTTTTTCTTTAATTTATCTAGTTTCAATAATCATATCTATTCACTTAATATTAAAATTATAACATATTATATTTTTTTCACTTTGTCAATTTATAATAATTCCAGATGAGCTCTGAAAGAGATGAAACAAATGTTGTTGGACTTATTGTGACATGCAATACTGAGTAACTTATTCGTTTTATATTTTTAAATGCTTTATTTTTTATGATTTTAGCATATTTTATAAGACTTTTTAATTTCCACTTAAATTGACAAATGAGGTTAACTAACTTGATTTCCATATTATTTTTGTGTAACTTTTTTTAATTCTTTATGCCTTTTTTAAAATGTTTTATTTTAATTTTTTCATATTACTTGGTTAATAAAAATCTCTTATCATTTCACCTTTATATTGTCTTGATTTAGTTAATTACATTACTTTAATTTATCATATTTTAGTTTGAATATATGTATACATAATATTAAAAACAATAATTTATTATTACATGTGCTTATTTAATTTTGTAATTTCTAAATATTCTAAATAAACTTTGATCGAGATGAAATAAAAGTCATTGGACTAGTCTCAATAAGCTCTACGAAACCAAATGTTAATTTATTATTTCCAAATGTTTAACTCTCTTAGTTTATTACATGCATTAGAGAATATTTAAATTCTCACATTATTTAATGACCAAGAATATTGCACTTGATCATCTTTTTGTCTTTAAATAAAAATTTCTCAAATAATTTCTCACATTTTTAATGTTTTCACCTAAATTTGTTTATGCCACTATAAAACACAAATTCACCTCTATTTTGATCTTTACTTCACTTTTATTTGATTATATTATATTTCTTAAATTAATATAATTTAAAATTTAAAATATGTTTACTAAATATTAAAATAATAATTTATTATTATTTATGTCAATTTAATTTAGTAATTCATTGTGTTCCAAATGTAGTGTAATCAACCCAAAATAAATATTATTAGACTTATGTCAGTAGATCTATCTAATTAAATATACATTTTATATTTTAAAAGTTTTATTATTTTATGGTTTATGAACATTTTATGAATATTTTTATTTGCGTCTATTTAGCAATTAAGAATGTTGCCTTGATCTCATTGGTATTTTTGAATGTAACATTGCGATATGATTTATCTCAATTTTTTAAAATTTTTCTTTTTATTTGTTTATATCACTAAGTAACTCTAAATCCCCTCTAAAGTGACATTTATATTTTATTGATTTTGTGATATTATATTACTTCAATTTATTATACATTAACATTTATATATGTTTACATAAAATTAAAAATCATAATTTATTAATATTTATTCTTCTTTAATTTTATAATTCTTATAATTCCATAAAATATCGTATCAAGATTAAACAAATGTCATTGGATTTAGTTTGAAGAGCTCTATAAAAATAAATATTCAATTTATTATTTTTTTTATCAATTTTACTTTCTAGGACTATGAAATGCTTTGTGCAATATTTTTGTTTGCACCTAATCTATCAATCATGAATGTTACACTCAATCTCCTTCGTATTTTGGAATACAGCTTTTTTGTATAATTTTTCTAAATTCTATAAATGTTTGGCAATGATTTGTTTATATTATTATTCAATTCTAATTGTTCTTTTATGTGACCTTTACATCACTTTAATTAAGGCATATTACATTACCTAAATTTATCTCAACGCTTCTTTAATATATATTTACTTCAATTTAAAATAATAATTTATTATTATTTATGCTTATTTACTTTAGTAATTCATAGTAATTTCATATGAGGTGTAATTGAGACAAAATAAATATTGTCACAATCATCTTAATGAGCTCTATGTAACTTAATATTTATTTATATATTTATAAATTTTTTTTGTGAGTCGTGATAAGTTTTATAAGATATTTCATTTTTTTGTTGGATTAATAATGCTAAATGTTGCACATGATCACTTATCTTGTCACCATTACATTGGTCTAATTTTTTTATATTAAATTTTTATTTATGCTCATTTAATTTGGTAATTATTAATAACTCCGAGCAAGATTCGATTAAGAAGAAATAAGCATTTTTAGACTCATCTCGATGATCTTTATCTAATTTGAAATTAATTTTTATATCTTTTAAATCTTTTTTGGAGGGTTTTGGCATTCTTTATCAGACATCTTGCTTTCAAAATATTTCTTTAGAATGCTTGAATTAAATTTTTCAAATAATAGAATTCGAATATGGGGAATGATATGTTTTCAAATTTTTCCTTTTGATTTAGTTATATTATAATGAAATAAGTATTATACTAATGTGTGACCTTTACATCATTTTATTTTTGTTATGTCACATTGCTCCAATTCATCTAATTAATTCTTAAATATATATGTCCTTGAAAACAAAATAATATTTTTTTATTTATTTTTCTTATTTATTTTTGTTATTCATAGTAATTCCAAACTTCTTTTCAATGGAGGTGAAATAAAAATCATTAGACTCATGCTGATGAGCTCTCTTCAATTAAATATTTTTTATATATTTACAAATAATTCATTTTAAGAGATTTGGCACATTTTATAAGTCATTTTGATTTGAATCTAACATCAAAGATCAAGGCTGCTACATTTGATTACCTTAATATCATGAACAAAATTATTCCACATCATTTTTCATATTTCTTCGAAAAATTTTCTTTGATTTGGTTATATTATCATGTAACTCCAAATCTATTCTTATATGAGCTTTACATAACTTTGATGTCGTTATATTACATTTCTTTTATTTATCTTATTTTACTTTTAATATCTATTCAGAAAACTTTAAAATAATAATTTGTTATTATTGATTATTATTTCCTTTGATAATTCATAATAATTAAAAACTAGGCTCATCTAAATAATCTCTATCTATTTATATATTTATTTTTAAGTTTCTAATTTTTTTCTTTGTAAGGTTTTAACAAGCCATATGAGGACTTTCGATTCATGCCTAATTGGTGATCTTGAAAATTACACTCGACCTCTATAGCATTTCGATTATAACTTTTCATAAACTGTATCTTATTCTTTTAAAACTTTTGCTTTGATTTGGATATATTTCAATGAAACCCTAATTATTCTCTTGTGTGAGCGTTGCATATGTTTTTTTAGTAACATTACGTTGTTTAAATTTATCTTTTTTAGCTTCATATATATTTACTTAAGGTAAATAACAAATTATTATTGTTCATGTTTAATTACTTTGGTAATCAATAGCAATTTAGGTTCAGGTCTGATGCAGATAAAATAAAAGTTATGTGATTCAACTTGATGAGCTCTAACAAATTAATTATTTATTTTTATATTTTTCAAATGTTTTATTTTTAAGGATTTTGACATGCATTGCATTACATTTCAATTATTACCAAATTTGACCATTGGAGATGTTACACTCGATTTCTTTGGTATCTTGGTAAGCATTTACTAGTACAATTTATCTCATTATTTGAAATATTTCATATTTATTTTGTTGTCATGCTATGTTACTCTAACTCTCCTCTCATCAGAGCATTGAATAGCTTTGATTTGGTCAAATTACATTATTTTATTCTAATACATTTTAGCATTAATATATAGTTAATATTAAATTAATAACTTGTTATTATTTATGCTTATTTAATTAGGTAATTTATAGTAATTGAGAATGAGGTTCGATGGGGATGAAATAGATGTTATTAGGCTTATCTCGAGAAATGTTATCCAATTAAATATTTATTTTAATATTTTAAAATATTTTACTTTCTTGTATTTTTTTCTTAGGCTATGAGACTTGATTCATACATGATTTTTTTATTAATGACATTACCATTGATTTATTTCTCATATTGAATGCAAGTTTGCTATACAAATTATCTAATTTTTTTAGCTTTGATTTAGTTATATTTCTATGTAATGATAATTCTCCTCTCATGACACTTTTATATTTGCTTGATTTTGTTATATTACATTACTTTAATTTATCTTATTTCAATTTTAACATATATTTGCTTAATATTATAATAAAAGTTATCGTTCTTTATTCTTATTTAGTTTTCAAATTATTTTTAAATCTATATGATGCCATATTGAGAAGAAAACAGTCATTTGAAAAATCATGGTGAGCTAGATATAACAACATATTCATTTTATATTTTTAAACTTTTTTATTTTCTAAGATTTATTCTAGCTTTATGAGATATTTCATTTATAACTTATTTGAGGATCAAAGATGTTACATTAAATCTCCTTAGTGTCTTGTAATAGAACTTCCCAAAACAATTTCTCGTTTATTTAAATATTTTGCTTTAATTTTGTTATAATAACTATGAAAATCTAATTACACTTATATATGAACTACACTTTGTGTTAATTTGTCTTTATTGCATTGCTTCGATTTATGCCTTTTTAGCATTAATATATATTTACTGAATATTAAATTAATAATTTATGATTATTTATATTAAAATACTTAAGTAATTATAGTAATTTTGTTGAGATTTGGCTAGGACAAAAAGTTGTTCCTTGACTCACTCGATGAGCTAAACCCCATTAAATATTTAATTTTAGGTTTTTAAAAGTTTTATATTCTAAGATATTCACATGCTTTATGAGACATTTTGATTCATACATGATTTTATGAATGAAGATGTTAAACTCTACCTCTTTTTGTACCAAAGAATTCAAGTTTTCAATATAATTTATCTAATTTTTTGAAATATTTTCCATTGACTTGGTTATAATATAATGTTATTTATGTATATTTACTTTGGCTATTCATAATAATTTGAAATGAGCCCTAGATGAGATGAAATAAATGTCATTGAACTTTTATCGAACAATTCTATCGAATTAAATATTCATTGCTATAATTTCAAATATTTTAATTTCTCAGGTTTTAACAAGCATTACAAGAAATTTTAAAATACATAATTTACTTATCGAGGATGTTGAACACGATCTCCTTAGTACAATGGAACACAACTTTCTCGTACAATTCTCCTCATTTTTTAAAAAGTTTCACTTTAAGTTGATTACATTATTATAACACTATAATTCTTACCTCATGTGACAGTTACATAGCATTACGTTTTTCTAATTACAATGCCAAAATTTATCTCATTTTAGGTTTATTATATGTTTACTTTATATTAAAAAACAAATTTGTTGTTTTTATGCATTTTCGTTTGGTAATTCATTATAATTTCAAATGAGATCTAATTAAAACAAAATAAAAATCATATGACTCATCTTAACAAGCTATATCCTATTGAGTATCCATTTTTTTAATTTTAAAAAATTTTTTCCTAATGTTTTAACATGTTTTATGAGACATTTAGATTTTTACCTAATTTAATGATCGACGATATTACTTATGACCTCCTTAGTACATTAGAATGCAATTTTGTGTGCATACTTTAACTCATTTCTTTAATGTCTTGTCCTTGATATGGTTATATGATTATGAAATTCTAATTCTCTTCTTTTTTTACCTTTACATCCCCTGGATTTTGTTACATTACATTGATTCAAGTTTTCTTATTTTAGTTTTAACATATATTTATATAATATTAAAAGAATAATATATTTTTTATGCTTATTTACTTTGAAAATTTGTAGAATTTCTAATGAGGCTGATTGAGATGAAACAAAAGTCATTGGACTCATATAGATAAACTTAATCTAATTAAATATTCATTTTTTATTTGTTAATTTTTTAAAATTCTAACATTTTCAAATGTTTAAGAGACACTTTGGCATGTACTTTATTTGATGATTAGGGATATTTCACTTGATCTCCTAAGTTCCTAGAATACAACTTTTTAAAATAATTTATTTAATTTAATAAAATGAACCAGTTTGATTTTTTTATTATAATAAAGTTCTAAATCTTATGTCAGGTGACTTTCACAAACTTTGATATACGTTTACTTAAAATCAAATTTTAAATTTAATATTATTTATAGTTATTTAGTTTGGTAATTTCATATAATTATAAATTAGGTCAAATCAAGATGTAATAAACATCGTAAGACTCGCCTCGATGAGCTATATCCCATTAAATATACATTTTATATTTTAATATATTTCATTTTCTAGAATTTGTGCATATTATTTTAGACATTTCTGTTTTTATCTTATTTGGTAATCAATGATATTATGCTCTAGCTCCTAAGTAGCTTGGAATGCAACTTTCTCATGCCATTTATCTCATTTCTACAAACTATTCATTTTTTACTTGGTTTTATTATTAGGTAACGTAAAATATTCTTTTGCTGACCAATAGTTTAGTGTGATTTGGTGATATTACATTAGTTTAATTTATCACATTTTTTCTTTAATATATGTCTACTTAATATTAAAATAATAGTTTAATGTTACTTATGCTTACTTTATTTCATGATTAACAATAATTCCAAATGGTTTTAAATCATGACATTTTATAAAATTATCTTCAACGAACATTTTACACTACATCTTCTTAACATCTTGTAATTCAACTTTTCCTTCGTTTTAGCTCATTTTCTCAATTTGTTACTTTGATTTGCCTTTACTTTGGTTTTCTCAATATTTTACTTCAATGTTACTTATGGTTACTTTATTTCATGATTAAGAATAATTCCAAATGGGTTTAAATCATGACATTTTATAAAATTATCTTGAACAAACATTTTACACGACATCTTCTTAACATCTTGTAATTCAACTTTTCCTTCAATTTAGCTCATTTTCTCAATTTTTTACTTTGATTTGCCTTTACGTATATAAAACTCTCTCTATTCTCTTATGACATTTATATTGTTTTAATTTAGTCTAATTACAGTGCTTTAAATTTCTTATTTTTGCTTTAACATATAGTTTTTAATTATTAAAATAATAGTTTGTTATTATTTATGTTTATGTACTATCGTAATTTATAATAATTCCAAATGAGATTTTATCGAGAAAGAAAGATCATCGTTCAACTCACTTCAATATGCTCTGTATAATGAAATATATATATATATATATATATATATATATATATATATATATATATATATATATATATATTATAAATTTAAATATTTTACCTTCTAGGATTTTTAAATGCTTAGTTTCCATAGTATCCTGAAAAATAACTTTCTTGTAAATTTATCTCATTTATTAAAAGTTTTTCGTTTTCATTAGGTGGTATTATAACATAACTTTAAATCTCCCTCTTGTAATATTTACATTGGTTTAATTTTGTTATATTTGACTACATCAATTCATCTCAATTTAGCTTTAATATATATATATATATATATATATATATATATATATATATATTAAAGTAATATTTTATTATTTTTTATGTTTAATTACTTTGATAATTCATTGTTATTCAAAATGTTGTTTGATCATACGAAATAAACCATGTTGGACTTGTCTTGATGAGCTGCATATAATAAAAAAATCATAATAATATTTTTTAATTATTTATCTATTAATTTAGCATGCTATATGGGATATTTTGATTTGTACCTAATTTGATGATCAATGACATTACACTTGATTTTTTGGATATCATAGAATAACACTTTTCTAGACAATTTATCTTATTTATTTAAATTTTTCACTTTTACTTGGTTATGTAATTACAAAATAAACATTAACATTACTTTGGTTTGGTTATATTAAATAGTTTATCTCATTTTTTCTTTATCATTTATTTACTTAAAGTTAAAATAATAAATTATGCTATTTTTATTTTATATTTTGTAGTAATTCAAGATAAAGTTTGATCGAGATTAAACAAATGTTATTTCGCTTGCTTTGATGAGCTTTGACTAATTATATTTTTTATATATTGTTTTAAATTTTTATTTTTCAAGATTTGGCAAGTTCTAAATCTCATTTAGGTATGTGCCTAATTTGATTATCAAAGATGCTATGCTCGATCACTTTACATCTTGGAAAGTAACTTTCTTATAAAATTTATCTTACTTTTTCAAATATTTTACTTTAATTTCGTTTTATTACAACGTGAGTAAAATTCTTCGTTGAAATATTTATAATTATTTAATTTTGTAAATCATAGTAATTCAAAACAACGCTTGGTCAAGACAAAAAGTCTCTGCAAGATTTATCCATGCAAATCTTCATTTCAATATTTATAAATATTTTACTCTCTAAGTTTTAGTATGCTTTTAAGGTATTTGATTCATACCATATTGAATGATATATGATATTATACTAAACCTCAACATCTTAGACCGCAACTTTCTAAGATAGTTCATGTAATGTTTTAAAATGTTGTGCTTTGATTTGTTTATTTAATTTATTTAACTTCAATTTAACTTTTTTTGGCTTAAATATATATTTTCAATTTTATTAAAATAATAATTTATTATTATTTACTGTTATTTAATTTGTTAACTCTTACTTACTCCATAGGTCACCTAAATGAGACGAACATAGTTTCATTGAAATCATCTCAACTAGCCCTATTAAATTATTTATTTTAATATTTTAAAACAAATCCTTGCCTAAAGTTTTTACAAGATTTTGTGAGACATTTTGATTGTTACCTTATTTAATAATGATTATTGATGCACTCGTTGTCAATAGTGTCATGGAATGTTAATTACCTATACAATTTATGTCATTTCTTCATTTTGTTTTCTTTTATTTGGTTATATTACAATATAACTCTAAAACTCCTCTTGAGGACTTTTAAATTACTTTGATTTAGTAATATTACATAGCTTCAATTTAACTCATTATAACTTTAATCTATATTTACATAATATTAAAATAATAATTTGTTATTATTTGTGCTTACTTTTTTTTGTCATTTGTAGCTATTCAAAAGTATGATAAAGATGAAACAAATGTCATTGGACACCTCATGATGAGCTCTAGCCAAGTAAATGTTTTTTATTTTAAAAGATTTATTTTTTTATGATTTTTGGTATGATTATTAGTCACTTAATTTTGTAGTTGATTTGATGATTGAGCATATTACATTAAATCTCTTTAGTACCTGAGAATGTCACTTTCTGATGTAATTTAAGTTTGTGTTACAAATGTTTCACATTTATTAAGTTATGTTACAATATTTCAATTTATTTATTTTATATTTTAATACATATTTACTTAATAGTGAAAAGTTAATGTATTATTATTTATGTTTAATTACTTCATTAGCTTGAGTAATTGTAAATGATGCCCAAGTAAGATAGAAAATGTCATTCGACTCGTCTCTATCAGCTATATCGAAAGTAATGTTCATTTAAATATTTTTAAATATTTTATTTACTATGGTTGTGACAAGTTCTATAATACATTTTGTTTTATAGCTCATTTAATGATCAAGGATGTTACACTCGATTTTCTTACGAGATTGGAATGTTATTTCTTTTATAACTGATCTTATTACTTCAAATGCCTTACTTTGATTTTGTTAAATGACTATGTAACTCAAATCTCCTTCCATAAGAGTTTTATATTGTATTACTTTAATTTATCTCATTTTCGCATTAATATCCTCTTATTTAATATTAAAATAACAATTTAATATTATTTAACTTTATTTACTTTAATAATTTATAGTAAATATAATTAAATATTCATTTTTAAAATTTTTAAATATTTTATTTTTTAAGATTTACAAGTATTATGAGACATTTTAATTCATACCTAATTTGATCACCAAAGATGATGCTCTTTGTATCTTGGAAAGCAACTTTCTCATTCATTTTATTTTATATCTTCAACTTTTTGGCTTTGATTAAGTTATACTACTATGTAACACTTCATCTACTCTCAGGTTTACTCTTTTATTACTTTGATTTAGCAATGTTACACGACTTCAATTTACCTTATTTCAACTTTAATATGTATTTTCCAAATATTAAAATAATAATATATTATTATTTATGTTTATTTAATTTTATAACTCATATTAATTCAAAATAAGGTCTAATCAAAATGAAAAAAAAGTTATTGGACAAGCCTTTGATGTAATCAATTTTTTAATTTTATTTTTTTAGTACTTTACATGTTTTACGAGATATTTTGATTCTTCAATGATCCAGTATGTTATGCTCGATCACCTAAGTATCTTAGATGCTACTTTCTCATAACGTTTATGTCATTGTATCATGTGTTTTTATTTGATTCGGTTATATTATATTACTATAATTTAACTTATTTCAAATTTAATATATGTTTACTTAATATTAAAAAAATTGTTGCCCTTAATTTAATTTTAATTACTATGATAATTCATAATAATTCTAAACTAGGTCCAATTGAGACAAAACAAATGTTATTAGACTCATCTCAATTAGTTTTATCCAATAAAATATTCATTTTTAAAATTTAAAAGTTTTATTAATTATGGCTTTGACATGCATTTAAAGTTAATTTTATTTGTAGTAGATTGATGATCAACAATTTTGTACATGATCATTTTTAGTATCTTTAAATGCAATATTCATGTAAAACATATCTAAATTCTACAAATATTTTCACTTTAATTAAGTTATATAAGTATATAACTATAAATCTCCTCTTGTTTGAACTTTACATTACTTTGATTTAGTTATATTAGATTACTTTAAATTTTCTCATTTAACATTTCATATATATATATATATATATATATATAGATATATATATATTATTTAATGTTAAAAAAAATTATTTATATTTATGAAAATTTATTTTGGTAACTTATAAGAATCTCAAATAAAGTTCAATCAGATGAAACAAATGTCATTAGACTCATCTCAATAAGATCTACTTAATTATATATTTATTTTTATATTTCTATATATTTTTATCTTTTATGATTTTATTACTCTTCACGAGGCATTTTGATTCATAGATAATATCATGATTGAGCATGTTACACTTGATCTCCTTTTTTCTTAAATTACAACTTTCTTGTACAATTTAACTCATTACTTCAAATTTTTTTGCTTTGATTTGGTCACATTATTATGTATCTATAAATCTCCCTTCATGTAACATTTACATCACTTCATTTCTTTATATTAAATTGCTTCAATTTATCTCAATTTAATTTCTAATAATTATTGTTCAATATTTAAAATATTTTATAATTATTTAAGCTATATTGAAATTTATAATTCACAACAATTTGAAATAAGGATCGAGTGAGGCCAAACAAATGTCATTTGACTCCTCCTCCCAATGAGCAATATCCAATGAAATATATTTTTTAAAAAACTTTTCAAAAGTTTTGGGAAGCTTTGCTGATCATTTTGATTTGTAAATTATTTATAGATCAAAAATATCATTCACATTATCCTTGGTAAATTAGGAAACAACTTTCACTTATAATTTCACTCACTCCTTCAAACTTTTTATTTTGATTTATTTATATTACAATGTATTAGTTTATCTCATTTCAATATTAATATGAGAAGACCTTTTTTTAAAATATTTATTTTATTATTATTTATGCTTATTTATTTTGATAATTCATAGTATATTTACATAAGGTCTAGTAAAGAAAAATAAACATTAATGGACTCCTCTCGATAAGGTCTATCCAATTAAATATTATTTTTTATTTATAAATATTTTATTATCTAAGATTTTTCATGTTTTACGAGCTATTTTTATTTCTATATGATATGAGGATTGATGATGTTGTCGATCCCCTTAGCATCTTTAAATGCAACGTTTTCTTATGATTTACCTCATTATTTCAAAATTTTCATTTCAATTTGATTATATTACAATGTAACTCTAATTCTCTTCTCATGTAACCATTACATCACTTTGATTACATTATATTACATTATTTTAATTTATCTCATTTTAGCTATTATATACATTCACCTAATATTAAAGCAATAATTTGTAATTATATATGGCTATTTACTTTGGTATGAGAAATAGTTCCAAGTGTTGTTTGATTCATATGAAATAAACATCATTGAACTTATCTCAACAAACTCTATCCAATTAAATATTTAATTTTCTATTTATAAACATTTTGTTTTCCAAGGTTATTGCATGCTTTATGAGGCATTTTGGTTCATGCATGATGACAATCAAGGGTATTATATGCAATCTCTTTAGTATTTTAGAATGCAAGTTTCTTATATACTTTATATCATTTTTCAAATTTTTTGCTTCAATTTAGGTATATTACCATATAACTCTAAATATTCTTTTATGTAACCTTTGCATCACCTTGATTTGGTTATGTTACATTGCTCCAAACCTTCTTATTTAAGCTTTAGTATATAAATAATATCAAAATAATATTTTTTATGTTTATGCTTATTTGTTTTAATCATTTGAGGTAATTCGAATTGAGAACAAATCAAGAGAAGAAAACATCTTTAGACTCCTCTCCGAATGATCTATCCAATAAAATAATTTTTATGTATTTTTAAATATTTTACTTTGTAAGGTTTTTGGCTACTTTCTTTGATATTTTGATTCCAACATGATATGACGGTTGATAATGTTGTACTCGATATCGTTAGCAACTTTGAATGCAACTTTATAGAGCAATATTTTTATATCATTAAATGTTTTGTTTCGATTTGTTATATTAATATATAACTCTGAATCATTTCTCATGTGACCTTTACACCCATTTCATATGGTTACATTATGGTTCTTCAAATTATCACATTTTAGATTTAATATAATTTACTTAATATTCAAATAATAATTTATTATTATATATGCTTACTATATTTTTAAATCATAGTAATTCTACATGAGGTTCGACGAGATGAAACAAATGTTGTTAGACTCATCTCGACAAGCATTATCTAATAATATGATATTCTCTTTTAAATTTTTAAACATTTTATTATCAAGAGTTTTAACTTCCTTTACATGACATTTAAATTCCTTCTCTATTAAACAATAGATGATGTTACACAAGACCTCATTAGCGTTGAGAAATTAAACTTTCATGTACAAATTTGTTTATTTTTTTCAAATTTTTTGTTTTGATTTGGTTAAATTTCTTCGTAACTATAAATATTCCCTTGTGTGATATTTATATAGCTTTTATTTTGTAATATTGAATTACTATAATTTATCTCATTTTAACTTTAGTATAAATTTATTAAACATTAAAAGATTAATTTATTATTATTTAAGTTTACTTAGGTAATTTTTCATAATTCTAAATGAGGTGTAATCATGATAAAGGAAATATTATGAAATTTATTTTGACTAGGTTTATCTAATTAAATAATCATTTTTATATCTATAAATATTTTATTTGCTTGAGTTTTAGCATACTTTATCAGATATTTAGATTCATATATAAGATGACAATTAAGGATGTTATATTCCATCCCCTTAGTACTTTGGAATGAAACTTTCCTATACTATTAATAACATTTCTTCAAATTGTTTGCTTTTTTTTGGTTATATTACTACGTAACTCTTAATCTCCACTCGTGTGACCTCCACATTGCATCAATTTGGCTATCTTACATTTCTTCAATATATAACATTTTAGCCTTAACAACTATGGACTTAATATTAAAAATAATAATTTGTTTTGTTTATTTTTAAAATTTTTTAATTCATAGTAATTTGAACAATGTTTGACTGAGATGAATCACAAATTATCATACTTGCCTCAATGATCTCAATCAAATTAACGTTTATTTCTTATTTTTAGCATTTTTTCAAAGATTTTAGCACATTTTACCATAACGTTTTGATTCATAACTTATTTGGTGATTGAAATTATTATACTAGATCTACTTAATGTCTTGGAATACAATTACTCCCATAAATTTATATCGTTTTCTAAAATGTATTGTTTTGATTTGGTTATGTCACTATATAAATCCAAACCTCCTCTTATTTAACCTTTATACTGATATGATTTTGTTGGATTATATTAACTTAATTTATTATTTTTGAAATTTAATTTATATTTATCAAAAATTGAAATAATAATTGATTACTATTTATCCTTACATAATTTTTTAATTTGCAAAAATTCTAAACAAGGTTCAACTGAGATTAAGGAAATGTCATTGCACTTGTCTCAATGCTCTCTATCCAGTTAAATATTCATCTTTTTTTTCTTAAAATTTTAGTTTCTTGGATATTGACATACTTTATGAGATATTTCAATATTTACACTATTTGATGATAGAGAATTTTACACTTGATCTCCTTATTATATAGAATGCAGCTTTCTCATTTAATTGATCTCAATTCTTCAAATTGTTTTTTTAATTTGGTTATATTTTATTTCAATAACTTGTGTCTCTACCATTAATATATATTAGCTTAATATTAAAATAGTATTTTACTATTATTTATTTTGATTAATTTGGTAATTGGCATCAATTAGAAGTGAGTTCTAATTTTATTTTATTAAATATTCAATTTTATATTCTTTAAATTTTTTGTATTTTTGTTTACTTTTTAAGATATTTTTAATTATAATTTATTTGATGATTGATAATGTTGCATTTGTTCTCTTTAGTATCTTGGAATGCAATTTTTAGTTATAACATTTCTTATTACTTCAAAAGTTTTTTCTCGATTAGGAAATGTTATTATATATTCCAAAATCTCTTATTGTGTGAACTTTATGAGACTTTGATTTGGTAATATATCATTACTTTAATTTATCTCATTTAAAATTTTAATATATATTTAATTAATATTAAAATAATATTTTTTAAATTCTTTGTGCATTTTTACTTTCGTAATTTATAGTAATTCCAAACTATGATAAATTTGAACAAAACATCGTCAGAATCAACTTGTACCACTATATCCAAATAATGTTTTTTATAATTTTGAATGTTATAGTTTTTATGGATTTGGCAATTTTATGAGATATTTTAACTCATACCTCATTTTAAGATTGAATATGGTACACTCTATCACTTTACTATTTAGAAATATAACCTTTTTATACATTCTCATTCATGTAAAATTATTTGCTTTGATTTTATTCATTACTATAAAACTCAAATTCTCATTTTGTGTAACCTTTACATAACTTTGTTTTTGATAGATTACACTATTTTAATTTATCTCATTTTAACTTTATTAAAAAATATAATTATTTCGGCTTCTTTATTTTGGAAATTCTTAGTATCTTAAAATAAGCTTCAACAATGATGACAAAAAAATCAATGAAATAATCTCTAAAAGTTTCATCCAATAAAATGTTTATTTTTATTTTTAAATATTTTTATTTTCTAAGGTTATGACACATTTAATGAGATATGATGTTTCATACATGATATATTGATCGATTATGTTAAACTTGGTCTCCTTATTATCATGGAGCCAAAATTTTCATAACATTTATCTCATATTATTAAGTTACTATGTAAATCTAAATCTCCTCTTCTATACCCTTACATCATTTTGCTTTTTTCATTACATTGCTTCAATTAATCTTATTTCAGCTTTATAATTATACACTTAAAATTAAAATAGTACTTTAGTATTATTTATACTTATTTAACTTTGTAATTTGAAACCAATCCAAACCATGTCTCATAACGATGAAACAAATATTGATGAGCACATCATAATGATCATTATTGAATTAACTATTCACTTTCTATTTATAAATTCTTTTTTCATCCATTATGCCTTACTTTATAAGATAATTATTTTTATACCAAACTTGATGACATAGGAAGTTACACTCAGGTTTTTTAATACATAGAATGTGACTTTCCAATATATTTTATCTCATTTGTACAAATTTTTTTCTTTGATTTAGTTGCATTATATTGCTTTAATTTCTCTTATTTCATCTTTAATATATATATATATATACACTTAATATTAAAAAAATAATTGAACTCATCCAAAATGAGATATATCCAATAATTTTTTTATTTTAAATAATTTTTATAATGTTTTAACATGCTTTATTATTCATTTTGATTCATAACTAGTTTGATAATTGAGATGTTATGCTCAATCTCTATAGTATCTTGAAATGCAATATTCTTATAAAATTTATCTCATTTCTTCAATATTTTTGCTTTGATTCGATCATACTACCATGTAACTCTAAATCACCACTTGTCTGACAATATATCACCTTAGATTTTTTATATTACAATACTTCAATTTATGTAATCATAGCCATAATATATATTAACTTAATATTAAAATAATAGTTCATTATTATTTTTGCTTATTTAACTTTATTAGTAATTTCAAATAAAGTTGATGATCATAAAACTAATGTCATTAGACTCTCCTCGATATGCTCCATCTAACTAATTATTAATATCTAGATTTCTAAGTATTATAGTTGGCAAGATTTTGGCATGCTTTTGCAATGTATTTTGAATTATCATATTTGAAGATTGAGGATATTACCATTGAACACCTTATTATCTTGGAATACAGCATTATCATACAATTTATTTCCCCTTTAAAATTATTTCACATTTATTTTGATTCTTGTTTTCATTTTAGCTTTATATATATATATATATTCACTTAATATTATTATAATAATTTCATATTATTTATGCTATTTCTCCTTGATGATTTACAATAATTCCAAAAAAGGTTCAATGAAAACCAAACCAATGTCATTATACTAAGTCTCCGTAAGCTCAATCCAAATAAATATTTATTTTTATATTTTTAAAAATTTTATTTTTTATTTTTGCATGTTTTATGTGGCATTTTAAATCATTCCAAATTTGATGATAAAATATTTTTAATAATTTCTTTAGTGCCTTGGAATGAATCTTTTCTATGCAATTTATCTTAGTACTTCTAAAGTTTCACTTGGTTATGTATTTAAGTAATTCTAATTCTCTTCTTATTTACATTACTTTGATCATGTTTGAATGTATTGCTTCAATGTATCTTATTTTAGTTTTAATAAATATTTAAAAAATATTAAAATGATAATTTATAAATATTTATGCTCACATGATTCGTCATAATTCCAAACGAGGTAAATCGAGACAAAACAAAAGTTGTTGGACTTGTCTCAATGAATTTTACCTAATTAAATAAAAATTTCTATGTTTTGAAATGTTTTATTCTATAGTATTTATCACCTTTAAGGAGACAAGGTTAGTTTCTAATTTAATAACCTAAGATGTTACACTTCAATCATTAGTAACTTGGACGATTGTTTTCCAAAAAAAATTTATCTCATCTCTTCAAATTATTGGCTTTTATTTAGTTATATTACTATATAAATTTAAATATAAACATGTGCAACATTTAGATTGCTTTGTTTTTGATATATTAGTTTGCTTGAATTTATCCTATTTTAATTTTAATATATATTTTCTTAATATTATAATAATATGATTTATTATTTTTTCTTAATTTAATAATTCAAAACGAATTTTAATTAAGTCAAATAAAAATTCTTTGACTCATCTCCAAAAGCTTTATATAATTAAATATTCGTTTTTTTATGTATTTTACTTTCTTTTTTTTTCACATGCTTTATAAGACATTTTAGTTTGTACATGATATGACGATAAATGATTTTATATTTGATCTCCTACATTTCAAGGAAAGTGACTATCTCATATAATTTATGTCTATTATTTAAATTTTTTAGTTTGATTTAGTTATACTATTATATTACTCAAAATCTCTTATCTTGTGACATTTACATTGCTTTGTTTTATTTTGTATTGTTTGAAGTCATATAATTTCTTCCTAAATATGTATTTTTATAATTTTAAAAAATAATTTATTATTATTTTTACTTATTTACTTTTGTAATTCATAGTAATTTCAAATGAGATTTAAGTCAGACAAAAATGGATGTCAATGGACTCTTCTAAATGAGTTTCATCTAATTAAATAATAATTTCTATATTTGTTAATATTTTAATTTTTTGAGTTTTAGCTTGTTTCATGAGATATTTTGACTCATATCTAATTTGGTAATTGAGGACATTACCCTTAAACTTCTTATTATCTTTGAATTTAACATTCCATTATGATTGAGCTCATTTCCTTGGATTTTTTTTAATTTTTGCTATATTATTATGAAGCTCTAATTCTTGTCTCTTGTGACATTTAAATCTTTTGATTTTTTTTCAACATTAATACATATTTTGGTAATATTAAAATAATTATGTTGCATTTTTTTTTTTTTTGAAAAATTTGAAGTAATTCAATCCGAGTTTCAATCTAGAGGAAACAAATATTGTTTGACTCTTCTCGACAAGTTCAATGCAATTAAATATTTAATGTTTGTTTTTTAAATATTTTATTTTCTTAGGGCTTTGTATGCTTTACGAGCATTTTAATAAGTACTTGATTTTATGATAAAGAATGTTATGCTCAATCTCCTTAGTATCTTTGAACCTCTTTCTATTCCAATTTATCGCATAATTTTTATTTTTTTCTATTATTTAATTAAATTAATATGAAACTCTAAATCTTCTTTTGTGTATCGTTTGGATCGCTTTGATTCATCTCAGTTTTTATTTAATATATATTTACTTAAAATCAAAATAACAATTTATAATTATTTAAGTTTATTTTTTTTGGTAATTAATGATAACTCATAACGAGGTTGATCGAGATAAAACAAATATCATTGGACTTGTCTCGATAAGCTATACCCATTAAAAATTAATTTTTATATTTTTAAAAATTTTAATTTTTTTAGTTTTTAGCATTTGTTACTCGAAACTTCAATTTCTACTTGATTTAATGATTGAAGATGTTACACTTTATCACTTAAGTACCTTGGAATTCAATGTTTTGATACAATTTATCACATTTTCTTATTTTTTTTTTGCTTTCATTTTTTTATATTACTGTGTAACTCTAACTCTCCTTAACCTTTATGTCACATTAATTATGTATATCATATTACTTCAATTTAGCACTTTTTTTGTTTGAATAGCTTGAGTTGAACAACACTTACATGATCATTGGACATTGATTAGAATTGCTATGAATTATGAAACAAAATAAGCATAAATATTGATAAATTATTTTTTAATGTTGAATTAAAAAATACTAAAGTTGAATGACATAAATGGAAGTAATACAATTAACAAAATAAAGGTGATGTAAGTGTCACATGAGGAGAGATGTAGAGTTAAATAACATTATGACCAAATCAAAGTGAAACATTTGGAGAAGTGAGGTAAATCTTATGGAAAAGTTGCATTCCAATTCACAAAGAAGATCGAGTGTAACCTCATTGATTATTAAATCAAACAATAAATAAAAATGCCTCACAAATTGTGCTAAAACTATAAAAATAAAATAATTAAAAAAATTGATCCTTGAAATGGGTAGAGCACTTAATGATGAGTCTAATAACACTTATTTTGCTTTAATTAAACCTCCACTAGAATTACTACTTATTACAAAAGTAAATAAATATAAATAATAAATAATAACTATTGTAATATTACATAAATAATTGTTAAAAAGGAAAAGCGAAGCATTGGAGCCATGCAATAGAAAAGAATTAAGCTATTGTGAAGGTTTCATGAGAAGAAATTTAGAGTTATAGAAAAATATAAAAAAATCAAAATTAAAAATTTAAAAAAATGACAAACTTTGTGCCAACATCTTGCATTCCATTATATAAGTAGACTGAGTGTAAAATTCTCAATCATCAAATAAAGTTTGAAGCAAACTATCTCATAAAGTGTAACAAAATCTTAGAAAATTAACTATTTAAAAAATGAATAATAAGTTGGACATAGCTCATGGAGATGTGTCGAATATTATTTATGTCAATTCGATTGTTAGAATTACTTATAATTACCAATATAAAAAAGAATAAATAATAATAAATTGTTATTTCAATTTTAAGTAAATATTTAATAAAGTTCAAATATCATTAATTGAAGTAATATAATACAACAAAATAAAAAATAAAGATCATAAAAGTGAAGATTTTGAGTTATATAGTAACATAGCCAATCTAAAGTGAAAATTTTGAACAAATGAGATAAATTTTATAGGAAAGCAGCATTCCAAGGTAATAAGGATATCAATTGTAACACTTTTGATCATTGAATTAAGAACCATTTAATTTTCTCACAAAGCTTAAAAAAGTATTAGAAATTAAAATATTTAAATTTATGGAAATGAGTATTTTATTGGATACAACTTGTTAAGATGAGTTAAATAATTTTTTTGTCATGATTAGACCTCTTTTAGAATTATTGCAAATCACAAATGTAAAAAAGCATAAATAGAAACAAATTATTCTTAATATTAAGTAAAAATCCGTTATTATTTAGATAAGATAAATTGACTAACGAAATATAACAAAATCCATGCAATTTAAAGGTCACATGACAAAAGTTAGATTTACATAAAAATAAAACCCAATCAAAGGAAACATTTTTAGAATTAAGAAATTATAAAGAAAGTTACATTCCAATAAACTAAAGAGATTGAGGGTGACATCCTTTATTATAAAATGATGTAGTAATAAACAAATCTTGTAAAACATGCCAAACTCTTATAAACTAAAACATTTAAAGGTATAAAAGTAAATACTTAAATAGATGTTGCTAATAGAAAAAAGTCCATTAACATTTACTTTGATTCAATTTGACCTCATTTAAAATTACTAAAGATTACAAAAAATAAATAACAATAAGCTAAAATAAAAGCTTATTTTTAATATTAAATAAATAAATATAAAATCTCAATTAACACAAGCTAAAGTAGAGAAATATAACCAAATAAAAATGATGTAAAGGTCACACCAGGTGGATTTATAATTTCATTATAATATTACCTTATTAATAGAAAAACTTTAAAAAAAATTTAAAAATAATATGGAAAACATATATTGTAAGAAGCTAACATGATCAATTGTAATATCCATAATCATCAAACCATGTATGAGTCAAAATATAACATAAAATATGACAAAAGCTTAAAAGTAAATTACATCAAAAGATAAAAATGAATATTATATTAGATAGAGCTCGTAAAGGCTTGTCCAACGATGTTTCTTTCATCTCTATCAGGCCTCATTTGTATTTAATATGAATAACCCAAGTAAATTTGAATAAAAAATAATAAATTATTATTTTAATATTAAGTTAATATAAATAAATCTTTAAATGAGATAAATTGAAGAAATATAATATAACCAAATAAACATTTTGTAAAGCTTAGAGGAGAGAATATTTATAATTTCATACTAACAAAACAAAATTAAAAGAAAAACTTAAAAAAATAAAATACATAATACAAAAAAGTCGCATTCCAAAATTCTAAAGAGGTATAATATTCTAAATCATTAGATAATTTAATCATCAAAATATCTCTTAAAATGTGGCAAAACATTATGAAATTTAACATTTTAAAATATATAAAAAAAATATTTAATTGGATAGATCATGTTAAGATTAGTTTAATGATATTTGTTTCATTTCGATTGTTCCACGTTCAGAGTTATTATAAATTACCCAAGAAAATATGCATAAATAACACTAAACTACTATTTTAGTTTAAATACATAAATATTAATACTAAAATAAAAAATGTTCCAATATAATATAAACAAATTATAGCTAAATTGTTTCTCAGACTAACCTAAGGGATCTTATGTAATAACTTTTATCATCAAATCAAGTCGGAATCTAAATATCGAATAAAACATATCAAAATTAAAAAAACAAAATATATAAAAAATTAAAATAAGAATATATTTGTTAAGAGCACATCAAGGTGTCCTGAAATATTTGATTTGCCTGGATCAATAAAAATTATGAATTAGGATTATTTGACAAGGTAAACAAACATAAATAAAATAATTTTTTTGTTTTAATTTTAAGTAAGGATATATTAAACCTAAGTGCAGTAAGTTAAAATAGCATACCATAACAGAAGAAAAGTGATGTAAAGTCCACAAAAGAGATTATTTAGAGTTACACAGTAATATCAAGTAACAAAACAAATTCTTTTTGAATGACATAAATTATGTAAGAAATTTTTGTTTCAAGTTGTGAAAGAGATCAAGCACAACATCCTTGATTACTAAATTTTATATGGATTTAAATATGTCATAAAGATTTAAAAAATTTAAAAAATTCATAATCGTTTAATAAAATTTCTAAGAATATAAAAATAATTTTATAATTTGATACAGCTCATCAAGACTAGTTTAAGAACATTTGTTTCTTCTCGATCAAAACTTATTTAGAATTACTGTGATTTGTTGAATTTAATAGGCATAAATAAGACTAAAATATTATTTTCATATTAAGTAAATTTGTATTAAAATAAAACTAGATAAAGTGTACCATTATAATATGAATAAATTATAGTGAAATAATGGTCCTATGAGAGGACATTTTGAGTTACTTTGTAATATAATAAAATCAAAACAAAACATTTGAAGAAAATGAGATAAAGTAGACAAGAAAGTAGCTTTCCAAGATATCACAAAGATCAAGTGTAACGTCATCCATCATTGAATAAAACATGAATCAAAATATCTCAAAAAGATTACTAAAACCTTATAATATAAAATATTTTAATTTTAATAAACAAATATTTAATTAGGTATATCTCATAGGCACTAGTCTAATAGTGATTTTTTTAATTGATTACACAACATTTGGAATTAATATAAAATACAAAATTTCATAACAATAAAAAAAATATTTTAATGTTATAAAAAATTTATTAAAATTATAAGAAGATAAACTGAACCAACATAATATAAAAAACAAAAATGTTGTACATATCAATTAGAGAGGAATTATAGTTTTATATTAATATAAGAAAGTCCAACTAAATATTTTGAAGAAATGGGGCAAAATGTTTTATAAAATTGAATTTTGGGATACAAAAGAGATGGAGTTTGACATTCTCAATCGTCAAATAAGTTAAAGACTAAAATGCCTTATGAAACTTACCAAAACCAAAGAAATTCAAATATGAAAAATATAGAAAAAATAATTTAATTTGATAGAGCACATTAAGATAACTTTAATGATGTGTGCTTTCTCTTGATAAGACCTAATTTATAATTACTTTAAATTATCATAAAAAAAAATAATAAATAAACTAAATTTTTATTTTAATATTAAGTAAACATAAATTAAGGTTCAAATTAGATAACTAATAGCAATATAATACAATGAAATCAAAGTTATGTGAATGTCTAATAAGAGAGTATTTATAGTTATAAAATAATGTAATATAATTAAAGAAGAATAGTTATAGATACTAGATTAATTGTACAAGAGAGTTTCATTCAAAGATATTTATGAGATCAAGTGTAACATTCTTGATCGTGAAATTAGTTATAAGTTTAAATGTATCATATGGAGTGTAGAAGCACTAGGAAAAGTATTGAAATTTATTAAATTGAATATTTGAGTAGACAAAACTAATCAAGAAAGTCTAATGATGTTTGTTTTGTCTTGATCAGACGTTTTCTTGAATGACTATGTCTTATAAAAATAAATAAATTTAAATAGGAAAAAGTTAATACATTAATATTAAGTTTATATATAATATACATAAAATAAGATAAAGTAAAGTATTATAACATAACTGAATCAAAGTAATATTTAGGTTACATTAGAGGAGAATTAGTGTTTTTTATTAGAATATCAAAACTAAAGCCACACATTTCAATAAAAAAAAGATAATATCAAAAAGTTATATTATAAGATAATTAGGAGAACAACTGTAACATGCTTCATCACCAAATCAAGTACAAATAAAATTGTTTCATAAATAATATAAAAACACTAAAAACATATTATTAAAACTTTTTAAATGAATATTTAATTTATTGGTACTCCTCAAGATGTACATTTATTTCCTCTCGAGCACACCACACTTAGAATTATAATGAATTTCCAAATATGAATAAGAATAAATACAAATAAATTATTGTTTTAATGTTAAGTAAATACATATTGAAGTTAAAATAAGATACATTATAATAATGTAATATAACAAAAATATAGCAAATGTAAAAATGACTCTAGAGGATAATTAGAGTTTTATTATCAGATAACAAAATCAAAGCAAAACATTTTAAGAGTTGATAAAATAGATGTGGAAATTTATATGCTAAGATATTAAGAAGATTGAGTGTAATATCTTTGATCATCAAATCATATATAAGACAAAAATACCTCATAAGCAAGCAAAGACTCTAAAGAAAAAATATTATAAAAATATTAAGAATTATAATAATGAGTACTAAATTTGATTAAACCCATTAATAAAAGTCAAAAATTAATTTTTTGTCTCAATCTGATGTTTTTTAAATAAATATGAATTAATAAAGTAATTAACCATAAATAATAATAAATTATTATCATAATATAAAGAATATATATAGTAAAGATGAAATGGTATAAATTGAAAAAATATAATGTTATCAAATTATACCAATGTTTAAGGTCACATTATAAGAGAGTGAGAGTTTCGTAGTAGTATAAGAAAATCAAAGAAAAATATTTGAAGAAATAAGATAATTTTATTGGAAAGTTGCATTCGAAGATATAAAGTAGTTCAAGTGAAACAACATAGATCAATAAATCTAGAACAAAAAAATGTCTTCCAAAGACATATTTAAAAGAAATACTTAATTATATAAAGCTCTTCAAGTCAACTCCAATGAGATTTCGTTTATGTCGATTAAACCCAATTTGGAATACAACAAATTACTAAAATTAATAAGCAAAAATAACAAAAACTTATTATTTAAATATTAAGTGAGCATATATTATTTAACAGGTATGAATCAAAATATCTTGCAAAGTGAGCAAAATTCAAGAAAATATAATATTTAAAAAATAAAAGTTGATTGTTTAATAGAATGGATCACATCAAGACTGATGCAATGATGTTCATTTTATTTTGATCAGTCCTCCTTCAAAAGTTTTGTGAATAACAAAAATAGTTAAGCATAAGTGATAATAATGTTTTATTTAAATATTATATATATATATATATATATATTAAAACTAAAAAGAGAGTTGAAGTAGTGTAATACATCTAAATTAAAGTAATGAAAGGGTAACATGATAGGTGATCTAGGGTTTCAAAGTAATGTAACCAAAGCAAAGTGAAACATTCGAAAAAAATTAGATAAAATGTGCAGGAGAGTTGCATTACAAGATACTAAAAAGATAGAGTGTAATATCTACAATCCTAAATTCATATATGAATCAAAATGTCCTACAAAGTATGACAATAAAGCAAGCCTAATGATATTTGTTTCATCTTGATTGAATGTCATATGAAATGTTTATGAATTACCAAAGTAAATAAGAATTAATAATAAGAAATTATTACTTGAATATTAAGTAAATTTATAATAAAACTAAAATGAGATAAAGAAAAGAAATGTAATATAATGAAATGAGAACCATGCAAATGTTGCACGATAAGAGATTTATAGTTTCATAATGACAACCCAAATCAAAAAAAAAACTTCGAAGAAATAAGACAAAATGTAAGGGAATATTTTATTTCAAGATTCTAAAAGGGTTGAACATAATAACCCAGATCATCAAATAAAGTATAAAAAAACAAATATCATAAAAAAAAATAAAACTAAATATTTATAGCTATAAATACTCTCTCATTAGACATTCACTAAAAACAAATATATAATGCCCTTTGTTTCATCTTAGTGGAACAATGTTTGGAATTGCTACAAGATTTCAAAATAGATAAACATAAAAAATAAAAAAAATATTATTTTAATATTTAGTAAATTGACATTAAAGATAAAATGAAATACACTAAGTACTTTAATATAACCAAATGAAAGCATTATATTGATAACATGAGCAGAGATTTATAGCTTCATGACAATATATTTGAATCAAAGTAATATATTTTGAAAATGAAACCAAATGTATGGTAAATTTGCATTCAAAGATAAAAAAAAGATTGTGTAACATGTCAGTCATCAATGTTTTTAAGAATCAAAATGTTTTGTAAAGTGTTCAAAAATATTAAAAAAATAAAATATTTACAAATATAGAAAATTAATATTTGTTTGAATAGAGCACGACGAGATAACATTTATTTCATCTTAATCATAAAAGTTATATATAAAATTGAATATCTATCATTTTCATATAAATGTAGTTATATATCTATTAAGAAGTTTAATAAAATAAATACAATCCAAAAATTAGAAAAACTATTTTAAAACAAATAATTCACCATCCCTCTTATGGGATTTATACACACTACTTCTAATTCAAGTATAACTTAATTAAAGTGAAATGTTTTTAAAAATGAGGTAAATTATATTGATATCTTACATTCTACAACATTAAAGAGATCAAGTATAATATCTTTGTTGGTCAAATGAGGTACTAAATGAAATACCTTATAAAACGTGCCAAAATAATAAAAAGTAAAATACTAAAAAAAATTTAAAAATCAAATTATTTAGAGCTCATCGTGATGAGTTTCACAATGTTTACTTTGTCTCAATTGGACTATGTTCAAAATCACTATGAAATTAAAAACTAAATGGACATAAAAAAATAAACTACTACTTTAACATAAATTAAAAATATATTAAAGTAAAAAACATAAATTGAATAAGAATAATATAACCAATAAAAATAAATGTAAATTTCATATGATTGAATATTTAGAGTTACAAACCAAAACAATGACATAAAAGCAAAACATTTGAAGAAATAAGGTAAATAATATAGGGAAGTTTATTCCCAAAAAGTAAGGAGGTCAAGCTTAATATTCTTATTTCTAAGTTTAGATTCATATCAAAATGTAATATAAAATATGGAATATTTCTAGAAAATTTAATATTTAAAATATAAAAATAATTATTTAGTTGGATATAGCTCATCGAGATGATTATGATATTTTTTCCTCTCGTTTAGAACACATTCAAAATTATTATGAATTACAAAATTTAAAAAAATAAATTATTTTGAATAACTATTTATATATTAATTAAATAATAAATAAATCTAAAATTAGGTAAATTGAAACAATGTTAAAATACCAAACAAAAGCAATGTTAGGATCAGATAAGGGAATTATAATTCCATAGCAATATAAAAAAATAAAAAAAAAAATTTAAAAAAACTGAGATAAATTGTACAACAAAGTTGCACACTAAGGTACAATGGATATCAATTATAACATTCTCAATCATCAAATCATGTACATATCAAGATGCCTCATAAGCAGTGTAATATGTAGAAAAAATATATAAAAATACAAAAATAAATATTTATTTAAGTAGAGCTCCTCGAGAATTGTCCAACAATGTATGTTTCACCTTAATCAAACAATATTTAGAATAAATATGAATTACATAATTAAAAAAGAACTAATATTAATAAATAATTTTTTAATATTAAATAAATATATTAATGTTGAAATAAGAATAATTGATTTAATATAATATAACCAAATCCAAATGATGTAAATATGACATAAGAAAAGAATTAGTGTTGCATAATAAAAGAACTAAACTAAAGGAAAATTTTTTAATAAATGAGATAAATTATTTGGGATAGTTGCTTTTCATAATACAAAGAAAATTCAGTATAACATCCTTGGCAATCAAGTAATATACAACTCAAAATGTCTTATAAATCCTGCAAAAACTCTAAAGAATTTTTTTTCAATATGAAAATAGATATTTTATTTGATACTGCTCATCGAGAAATGTCCAATGATGAGTGCTACATCTCCATCAGACCTTTTGTTTTTAATAACTTTGAGTTACCAAAATAAATAAATATGAATTTTAAAAAATTACTATTTTAATTTTAATAAAGTATATATTATAGCTAAAATGACAAAAATTGAAAACATATAGCACGAAAAACTCAAAGTCATGTAAAGGTCACACGAGAAGAATGTTTATTTCCTCTTATTCAGGACTTGACCAAAATTATTATTAATTACTAATTAAAAATACATAAATAGTAATAAACTATTGTTTTTATTCCAACAAAATATATAATTAAGTTAAAATGAGAAAAATTGAAACCATGTATAATGATGAAACAAAAGTAATATTAATGTCATATGAGAAGAGAATTATAGTTTCTTAGCAGCATAAAAATATTCAAAGCAAAAAATTTGAGAAAAAGACAAATTATATTTTAATATCAAATTCCTTCATTCTAAAGGGATCAATTGTAACATCATCAATCATTAAATCTGGTAAAAATCAAAACATCTCATAAAGAGTGTAATGATAATTGAGAGAAACAAAATGTAAAAAATATAAAAATATATATATTTAATTTGAAAGAGTACATTGAGGAGAGTCCAATATCTTTTGTTTAATCCTAATGAGACCATGTTTATAATAACTAGCAATGAAAAATTAAATAAGGATAAATAATAATAAAAAGTTTTCTTAATATTAAGTAAATATATATTAAAGTTGAAATACTATTAATTGATTAAACAAAATAAAACTAAAATCAAAGTGATTTAAATGTGATATTAGAGACAATTTAGAGTTGCATAGTAATAAAACCAAATTAATAGAAAACATATGAAGAAATGAGATAAATTGTATGTGAACTTGCATTCAATGATACAAAGGTGATTTAGTGTAACATCCTCATTCTTTAAATCATATACAAATAATAATATCTCATAAACTATGCCAATACCTAAAAAAAATAAATGAAAAAATAAAAACTAATATTTGATATGATAAGGCTCATGGAGACAAGTCTAAATATGTTGTTTTACCTCAATCGAACCATGTTTTGGATAACTTTGAATGATCAAAGTAAAAAATTTGAATAATAATAATTTATTGAATTAATAATAAATTAATATATATTATAGTTGAATTAATAAAAATTAAAGTAATTTAAATAATAAAATCAAAGAAATGTAAAGGACACATGAGAGAAAACTTAATGTTACCAAAAAAAAAATATTCAAATCAATTAGAAAACTTGAAAAAATTGTTATAAATTACATGAGAAAGTTGGATTTAATGATTCTACGATGACCAAGCATAATTTCTTCGATCATTAGATTATGAATTAATTGAATGGGCACATTGTGTTTGTAATAATATTAGAAAATAAAATATTAATTAAAAATTAAAAAAATTAATTATGTAGAGCTCATTGAGATGACTCTAATGAAATTCTATTCATCTCCTTCAAAACTTGCTTAGAATTATAGTAAATTACCAAATTACATAAACATCGATAAAAAATAATTATTATTTTAAAATAAAAGAAAAATATATATAAAAATTAAAAATGAGATGAATTGAAGCAATATAATATAATCAAATAAAAACATTATCAAAGTCACATGGGTTGAGAATCAGAGTTTATAGTAATATATTACAAAATCAAAAGGATAAATTTGAAGAAATTAGATTAATTATGCAATAATGTTACATAACAAGTTACTAAATATATTGTGCATAACATCTTGTATTATTAAATTAGATTCAAATTAAAAAGTGATGGGATATAGCTCATCGAGATGTGCTTAACGATTTTTTGTTTAATTCTGGTCATATTAATGATGAATCAAAAGGTATTTAATAAGTGCAAAAATTATAGAAAAAAATCTAAAAAGATAAATATTTAATTGGAAAGAGCTATTCAAGAAAATACCAATTATGTTTTGTTTCATATCTTTCGTAGATCCATAAGAATAACTACAACTTAATAAAATAAAAATAATAATAATAAACAATAATTATTTTAATATCAAGTAAAAGTATATTATAGTTAAAATGAGATAAAGTAATCAAATAAAATATAACTAAATTAATGTAATTGTGACATAAGAGGGGACTTGGAGTTAAATATTAATATGTCTAAATTGAAGTAAGAAATTAGAAGAAATGAGATAAATTATATGAAAAGGTTATATTCCAAGATGTTAAGAAAATAGTGTAGAAATAATTGAAAAATATAGAAATTAATATTTAATTTGATAGCACTCTACGAGATAGATCCAACGATGTTTGTTTCATTATTATTTTATAATAAATTATTGTTTTATTAATATATATACATTATAACTAAACTGATTATTTTCATTATTATTTTATAATAAATAATTATTTTACAATAAATTATTATTTTAGTAATAATTTATATATTATAACTAAAATGAAATTAAACATACATAATTGTTAATAAATTATGAAATTAAGAAAGAATAAATGATAATAAATTATTATTTTAATAAATAGTAAATATGAAATAAACCAATAATGAGATAAAGTTAAGCTATGTAATATAACCATATCAAAGTAATGTAAAGGTCACATAGAAGAGATTTAGAGTTTTGTGATAATATAACCAAATGAGAGAGATTGTTAGATAAATGAGAAAGTTAATGTGAGAGCTTTTTTCCAATATACTATTATGTTAAGGTGCAGCATCCTTGATTACCAAATCAAACATTAAGTGAAATATTTCATAAAGCATGCCAACGCCCAAGTTAAAATCATTGAAAAAATATTTAAAAACATTTTCAAAAACATATTAAATAGATAAAGCTTATTGAGATAAGTTTAGTAAAATTTTCTTGTAATGAACAAACCTCATTCCGAATTATTATGAATTATCAACATAAATGAGATTAAATAATAATAATAAATTAACAATTTAAAATTAAGTTTATATATATTAAAGTTAAGACGAGATAAATTGAAATAGTATAATACAAGCAAATCAAAATAAAATAAAGGTGGCATAAGAGGAGATTTATAGTTAGATATTAATGTAGTCAATTCAATGCAAAATATTTCAATAAGGTAAATTTGACAAGAATGTTGGACTCAAAGATACTAAGAAGATTGAGCATAATAATCTCAATCATCAAATTAGGTTTGTATTAAAAAATCTTGTAACACACAAAAACAAGAGTGAAAAATTTATCCTAAAATACATAAAAATGAATATTAAATTAGATAATGCTCATTGAGTCGAGTTGATTGAAGTCAATATCTTCCTTATTAGATCTTATTTTAAACTATTATTAATTAAAAATATAAATAAACATAAATAACAATAAATTATTATTTTAATAAAAATATATATATTATTTAATTTTTAAAAATCAACATATCTCTTGAAGAGAGCCAAAACTATGGAAAATAAAGCATTTAAAGATAAGGTGAATATTTTACTGGATAAAGCTCCACAAGATGATTATAATAATATTTGGAATTAATGTGAATTACAAATAAAAATAAGAATAAATAACAAAAATATAATTATGTGAATCTTATATAAATGCATATTAATACTAAAATGAGATAATTTCAATCAACATAATAAAGCAAAATCATATCAATATAGAGAAGGGTTATGTTTCAAATATAATATAACAAATGCAAAATTAAACACTTGAAGAAATGAGATACATTATATAAGAAATTTACATTGAAAGATATTCAGGAGATCAAGTGTAACATTATAAATCCACAAATCACATATGAAAAGAAATATCTAAAAAAACATGCCAAATATTTGAAAAGAAGAAATTTAAAACATAAAAATTAACATTTAATTATATATACCTCATCAAGATAAGCCGATGATTTTTGTTTCATCTCAATCAAATATTTTATAAAATGACCACATAATATCAAAAACAAGCACAAATAAAAAAATAGTACCTTACTATTAAGGAATTTTATATTAAAGTTGAAATGAGATAAATTGAAAAAATATAATATAACCAATCAAATCAATATAAGGGTCATAAGAGAGGTGATTTAAAGTTACATAGGAATATTACCAAATCAAAGAAAAAAATACTAAAATATGAGAGATTGTACCAACAATTTACATTCCAAGATACTAAGAAGATCAAACATAACATACTCAATCATGAAATAATGCATGAATCAAAATAGATCATAAAGCATGTCAAAGCCCTAAAAAAGTATTTGTAACTATAAAAATAAATATTAATAATGATAGAAGTTATCAAGATGAGTCCAAGGATGATCTTTTCATCACAATAAGATGTCATTTGGAATTACTATAAATTAACAAAGTAAAAATAAATAAAAGAAAACTATTTTTATTGCATTATGTATTTATATGTTAAAGCTAAAGCTAGTTAAATTGAACTAATGTAATATATCCAAATAAAAATGACGTAAAGATCACAGCAGAGGAGAATTAAAATTTCATATTAATATAACTAAATTAAAGAGAAACTTTTGAAGAAATAAGATAAATTTTATAAGAAAGTTACACTATTAATTACTTAGCAGATCAAGCATAATATCTTCATCCATCAAATCAATCACAAATTGAAGTGTCTCAATAAGCATGCAAAAACTAAAAAAATATTTTAAAATATAAAATGAAAAATTAATTAGATAGAGATCATCAAGAGAAGTTAAACAATATATTTTCCTTATTGATTGGATCTCAATTAGAATTACTACCAATTAAAAAATTAAATAAGCATAAAATAAAATAAAGTATTATTTAAATTGGAAGTTGATTATATTAATGTTGAAATAAGATTAATTGAAGCAACATAATATCAAGAAATCAAGGGGATGTAAAACTCACAAAAGTGGAAACTTAGAGTTTTTTAATAATATTACTTGATTAAAGCAAAAAGCTTTTATAAATGAGATAAATTATACACAAAAGTTGCATTCCAAGATATTGAGAATAATGGGTGTAAAATCCTTGATCATCAAATTAGATAAGAATCAAAATATCTCATAAAGCATACCAAAATCCTAAAAAAATATTTAAAAATATAAAAAAGAGGCTCCAATTTTTAACTTGGATATGGTGATATTTTTATGTAACTATTAATCTTTTTTTGTTCAACTTTTACATCACTTTCATTTAGTAATATTATGTTATTATTTATGATTATTTTTTTGGCAGTCCGTATTAACTCCAATTGAGATAATACAAATATCATTAGACTCACCTTGTTGAACTCTACCCAACTATACATTCATTTTTATATTATTGAATATTATATATTTTCTACGGTTTATTTATTCTTCACAAGTCATTTTGATACATACATGATTTGATAATTGAGGATCTTTCACTTTGTCTTCTTAGTATCTTAAAATGCAACTTTCTTTTACAATTTATCTTTTTTTTCAAAATTTTCATTTCGATTTGCTTATATTAACATGAAACCCTAATTTTTCTATCATGTGACCTTTAATCACATTTATTTTGTTACATTAAATTACTTTTATTTTTCTTATAACACGTTTATTATAAATTTTCTTTTTATTAAAATAATAATTTATCTTTATTTATGTTTATTTATTCTTCAGATTCGTAATAGTTATAATAGTGGTTCGATCAAGACAAAATAATCATCATTATACTCATCTTGATGAGCTTTCTCTAATGAAATATTTATTTTTATAATTTTAAATATTAGATTTTTTATGGTTTCAACATATTCTATGAGCCTTTTCAATTCATTTCTAATTTGATGACTGAGGTTGTTGCACTAGATCTTCTTCAAATCTTGGAATGCAACTTTCGACTATAGTTTATCTAACTATTTAAAATTGTTCACATTGATTTGGCAATATTACTATTAAACTTTGATTCATCTTTCACGTGACCTCTATATCTCATTGATTTGGTTAACAACATTATTTCAATTTATCTCATTTCAACTTTAGCCAACATTAATTTAATATTAATATAATAATTTATTAATATTTTTAGTTTATTTAGTTATGTATTACATAACAATTCCAATTGTGGACTGATCAAGGTGAGACAAATTTCATTTGACTTAAATTGGTGAACTCAAAAAAAGATATTCATTTTTATGTACCTAAAATGACATCGATCATCAAATGAAGTTCAAATAAAAATATCCCATAAAACATGCCAAAATCCTCGAAAATTAATATTTTAAAAAATAAAAATGCATATTTTATTGGATAAAGTTTTTCAAGATGAGTATATTGATGGTTATTTCATGTCAATTAGAGCTTGCACTAGAATTACAACAAATTAACAATTTAGCTGAACATAAATATTAATAAGTTATTATTTTAATATTACATAAAAATATATTAAAGCTAAAATATTATAAATTAAATCAATGCAGTATAACCAAATCAATATGTTGTAAAACAAAAGCATAAAGAGAATTAGAGTTATATAGTAATATAAGCAAATCAAATAAAAAATTTTAAAGAAATAAGATAAATTTTATGGGAAAACAATATTCTATTATACTAAGAATATCAAGTGTAACAATTTCAATCATTTAAATAGGTACAAATGAAAAAGTTATGTAAAGAGTATCAAAAAAATATAAAAAATAAAATAATCAAAAATATAAAATACATATTTAATTAAAGCAGACCTGTCTAGATGAGTCCAATGATATTATTTATTATTGAATAAACCTTGTTTGGAATTACTACAAATTACAAATGTAACAAAAAATAAATAATAAAAAAATTAGTTTTTGTGTTATGTTAAAATATATTAACGCTAAAATGAAATAGATTAAAATAATATAATGTATCCAAATCAATGTAACATCAAGATCATGTAAAAAAAGATTTAGAGTTATTATTAAATATAAGAAAATAAAAATAAAAAGTTTAAGAATTGAGATACATTATTCGTGAAAGTTGTGTTCCATTATAATAAAGAGATTAAGTTTAACATCATTTATTCTCAAATCAAGCATAAATCAAAATGTGTTATAAAACATATGAAAAACTAGAAAATTAAATTTCTAAGAACATAAAATATTTTATTTTGTTAGACTGAGCTTATCGAGACTAGTTCATTGACATTTGTTTCATGTCCATCAAACCTTATTTAGAATTATTATAAATTATAAAATAAAATATAAATAAGTAAAACTAATTATTTCTTAATTATCCAATAAATATATATTAAAGTTGAAAAAACATAAATTGAAATAATATAATATAACCAAATGAAAATATTGTAAAGGTCAAACGAATGGAGGTCAATATATAATAACATAACAAAATTAACAAGAAACGTTTGGAGAAATGAGATAAAGTGTTTAAGAAATTATCATTCTCAGATACTAAGGAAATTGAGTGTGACATCCTCATTCATTATATTGAATTTGAATCCAAATGTCACACAAAGTGTCCCAAAAATTGTGAAAATAAAATATTTAAAAATAATAAAAATAAATATTTAATTTGATATTGCTCATTGAGATGGTTCTAACGAATTTTGTTCAAAGTTAAAATAATATAAATTTAGACAATGTAATATAATAAAAACATTCAATGTAAATGTCATATGAGAGGATATTTTGAGTAACATAGTCACATAACAAAACCAAAAGGAAAAGTTTGACAACATACGATAGCATGCGAACATTGCATTCAATGGTTGCAACATCTTTCATAAAAAATTCAAGTATGAATCAAAAGGATTTATAAAGTACATCATAATTATATAAAATAAAATATTTTAAAAATAAACCTATATATTGAATTGGATAGAGCTTGTTGGGACGAGTCCAACATTTATTTTGTGACCATCATAACATTTTTTGAATTCTTACAAATTACTAAAGAAAATAATAATAAATAATGACATATTATATCTTTAATCATAAATAAATATATATTAAAGAAGAAATGAGATACATTTATGAAATATAATATAACTAAATAAAAGCAATGTACATGTCACTTAAGATAAGATTTAAAGGCACACTGCAACAATACCAAATCAAAAAATACTTTTAAAAATGAGATAAATTATATGAGAAAATTGCATTCTAACATAGTATTTAGTTCTAGCGTATCATTGTTGATCATTCAAACATTTTTGGACTCCTCTTTATTATATCTATCCTATTAAATAACAAAATAAAAATGAGTGGAGAATTAGTGTTTAATAGTAATATCACAAAATAAAAGTGAAACAATTAAAGAAATGAGATAAATTATAATGGATAGTTGCATTCAAAGATTCTACAAAGATTTAGTGCTTCTTGTTTGATTATAAAAGTAGTATGAATTAAAATGATTATTATTGATTGCCCCTATTCTAGAAAATAAAGTGTTTACAAAAATAAAATAAGCATAAATTAATTAGCAATGTTTGCTTCATTTGGAATAGACATCATTTAAAATTAAAACTTCTTACCTAAGTATAAAGAATAAATAATAATTTAATTTGTCCAAATGTAAGTGATTTAAAGGTCACTATAAAAGAGATTTAAAATTACATTATAATATAAGAAAATAAAACTGAAGCATTTCAAGAAAAGAGATAAATCATTTTAAAAAGTTGCATTTGATGATATTAAGTACAAAAAGTGTACTATCCCTGATCATCAAATCAATTAGGAATCAAAATGATACGTTATCTACAAAACCTCGAAAATAAAATAGTTAAAGATGCAAAATGAATATTTATTTAGATAAAGCCCACCAAAACTATTCAAAGATATTAGTTTACTTTATGTTTGGCAATGTTTGAAATTAATGCAATTAAATAAAGTAATTTGGCATAAATAATAATAAATTATATTTTTAATATTTAGAAAATAGATATTAAAGGTAAAATTATAAAAATAGAAATTATGTAGTATAACAAAATTGAAGAGATGTAAAAGTGAAAAGAGAGGATATTTTGAGTTGCATTGGAATATAACCAAATGATAAGAAAATGTTTTGAAAAAAATAGATAAATTATATGAAAATGCTGCATTATAAGATGCTATGGCTAGCAAGTGTAACATCCTTAATTACAAAAAAAGGTATGAATAAACAACCTCATAAATCATGCATAAATGATAAAATAAATTTTTAAAAAAGTAAAATGATGTATAATAAGATATAGCCCATGGAGAGAAGTGTAATAATATTTGTTTTGTTTTAATGAGACCACCTTCAATTACTACATATTGGAAAAATAAAAAAGATAAGTAATAATAAATTTTTGTTTTAATTTTTTGTTGATATATAATTGACAAAAATGTGATAAATTTAAACAAAGTAATATAACCAAATCAATGTGGTGTATTGTTCACAATAAAACAGCTTAAGGTTTACATAGTAAAATAACAAAATCAATGTGAAAATTAAAAGAAATGAGATAAATTGCATTAAAACATTGTATTTCAAAATACTATAGACATCAAGTGTAACGTCTTCGATTTTCAAATTAGGCACTATTTTAAAAGCCTTATAAAACAAGCTAAAACCCTAAAAAATAAGTTAATTAGAGACAGAAAAATGAATATTTAAATGAATATAATTCATCGAGATTAGTCCAGCAATATTTGTTTCATCTCAATCGAACCACTCTTTGAATTTCCATTAATTACCAAAGTATATAAACATGAATAATAGCAAATTTTTATTTTAATTTTAAGATAATAAATATTAAAAGTAAAATTAAATAAATTCAAGAAATGTAATATGGTCAAATTAAGGCGATGTAAAGGTCACATGAGATGAGACTTTGAGTTCAATTGTAACTTAACAAAATGAAACCCAAACATTTGAAGGATTGAGAGAAATTATTTGAAAAAGTTGCATTCAAAGATACAAATGTGTTCAAATTACCTCATAAAATACCTCATAAAATACACTAAAACCATAAAAAATAAAATTTTTAGAAATTTAGAACTAAATATTTAGTTTGGAAGAGCTTATTAGGACATGTCAAATGACCTTGTTTCCATTTGAATGGACCTTGTTTTGAGTTATAACAAATTGCTTTTTAAATAAGCACAAATATAAAAAATTACTATTTTAATATGTAGTAAAGATATAATAAAATTGAAATAACATAAATAGAAGTAATGTAATAAAACAAAATGAAATTGATACAAAGGTCATATGAGAGGAGTACTAAACTTTCGAGGTTTATAACATGATCGATGTAAAAATTTCAAATAAATTTGATAAATATCATGGGAAAGTTTCCTTCAAAGATACAAAGGAGATCTACCATAACAACCCTATATACACATTAGCAATAAATGGAAATGCCTCATAAAATATTCCAAACCCTTAAAAATAAATTATCAACAAACATAATCATGAATTTTCAATTGGACTGAGCTTGTCGAGATGAGTCAAGCAAAGTTTATTTCTTCTAAATAACACCACATTTATAATTATTATGAATTACAAAATAAAATGGATAAAAAATAATAAATTATTGTTTTAAGCTTTTATATTATATTTTAAATCTAGAAAGAGATAAATTTTCATAATGTAACATAACTAAATCAAAGTGATATAAAGGTCATATGAAAGGAGAATTAGATTTTCAAAATAATATAACAAAATCAAAGAAAAAGTTAAAGAAATGAGATAAAATATATAGAAAAGTTGTATTCCAAAATATTTAAGAGATTGAGTATAACATCCTTCTTTTTAAAATTATCTATGAAGCAAAAGGCCAAGCAAAATGTGAAAAAATCCTAAAAAATAAAAATATTTTAATATATAAAAGTTTATTATTTAATTATATATTGTAGGTTAAGATGACTTCAATGACATTTTTGACTTCTTAATTTAACACCATTTGGAAATATTTTAGATAAATAAGGTAAATAAGAAAAAATAATAAATAAATGTTTTTTGATATTAAGCAAATAGATTTTAAATTGGAAATGGGATTAGTTGAACTAATATAATATAACCAATTCAAAGTTATGCAATTGCCACTTGTGAAGAAATTTTAGGTTACATTATTTTATAACAAAATACAAGCAAAACATTTGAAGAGATGAGAAAAACTGTAAAGGAAAGTTTCATTCTAGGTTACTTAGGTTATCAAGTGTAACATCTTCGATCAGAAAATTAGGTAAAAATAAAAATACCCCACAAAGTCTACCAAAAGCATAGAAAATAAAAAACAATTATTAAATAAAATGTATTCCTTTTATTGAAGAAAAGTATGGACATAAAGTGTAACACCTTCGACTACAAAATCAGTCCTAAATGCCTCGAAAAGAGTTCTAATACCTTAGAAAATAAAATTTTAAAAAATATAAATATTGAGATTTAATTGCATATAGCTTGTTGAAATGGGGCCAATGGCTTTTATTTCTCCTTGATCAAATCTCCTTTAGAATTACTATGAATTACAAAAATAAATATGCATTAATAACGATAAGATAATATTTCAAGGTTAGGTAATTATTTTTTAAAAATAAAAAGAGATAAACTTAAATCTCACATGAGTGGTGCTTTAAAGACACATAGAAATATAATAAAAAAGAAACAAAATTGAGGAATTAATATACATTTTATCTGAAGTTAAATTGCAAGACGTTAAAGATATTGAGTATAATATCCTTGATTATTAAATAAAATATGAGTATTATTGTCTCACAAAATAAACACAAAATCTTAAAAAATAATATATCTTAAAAGATAAAAAATAAACTTTTAAAAGGATAATACTTATTAAGACAAATGTTATGAAGTTTGTTTTATCTTAATCATACCTCATTTAGAATTACTATAAATGATACAATAAATAAGCACAAATAATAAGAAATTTTATTGAAATAGTGAGTAAATATATAATAAAGTTGAAATAATATATATGGAAGCAATGTAATATAGCAAAATAAAAAAATATAAAGGTCACACATGGGGAAAATTCCATTTAGTTGTAATATAATGAAATCAAAGTGAAATATTCAAATAAATAAGATAGATTATAAAGCAAAGTTGCTTTATAATATAATAAAGGAGCTTAAGTGTAACACCTATGATCATTAACACAAGCAAAAAATGAAAATGCCTAATAAACTAAGCCAACACTATAGATAACAAATATTTGGAAATGTTAAAATGAATATTAAATTTTATAGAGCTCATTGAGATGAGTTGAACAACATTTGTTTCTTCTTGATTAGACCACATTTAGAATTATTACAAATTAACAAAGTAAATAAACATAAAAAATAAATTAAAATTCTAAAGTTAGTTAAAGACATGATAAAGCTAAAAAAAGATAAATTAGAATTATGTAATGTAACCACTTTAAAAAAAATTTGAAAAAATGAGATAAATTGCATGAGAAAGTTATGTATAATAATACCAATGTGGCCAAGTTTGATACCTTGATTCGTAAAATCTAGCACCAAACAAATTTTCTTAGATAATGTGTTAAAACAATAAAAATAAAAAATGTTTAAAAATATAGAAATTAATATTTAGTTTGATAGTGATCATCATGTTGAATCTAATGACAAATGTTTTCTCTCAATTTGACCTAATTTAAAAGTTCAACAAATGACTTAATTAAATAAAGATTAATAATAATAAGATAATACTTTATAATTTTGTATTTATATATTAAAGAAGAAATGAGATAAATTGAAGTAATATAAAATAAGAAAACTAAAATGACATAAAGTTAATAGTAAAGGGGAATTATAATGACATAATAACACATCCCAATCAAATAAAAATATTTTTAAAAAATGAAATAGGTAATATACCATAATTACACTCAAAATTTCTAAGGAGATCAAAAGTAACAACATTAATCATTAAAGCAGATATAGATCAAAATGTCTCATAAGGTATGTAAAAACTTAAGAAAATAATATTTAAAAAATATAAAAGTGAATAATCTTTTAGATAGAGTGTAAAAAGACAAATTCAACAAGGATTTTTTTATTGCAATTAGACCTCATTCAAGAATACTACAAATTGATAAACTAATTAAGCATAAATAGGAATAATATATTATTATAGTATTAATTAAATCTATATTTAAGCTAAATTTAGTATTAGTATTAAACTAAATTTAGAGAAATTGACATAACCAAATAAAAGCAATCTAAATATCACACTAAAGGAGATTTCAAGTAACATGGAAATATAACCAAATAAAAGTAAACATTTTGAAGAAATGTGATAAATTATATGGTGAAGTTGCATTCAAAGATATAAAGGGCATGGAGTGCTACATCATCGATTGTCCCAAATTTTCTATGAATAACCATATCTCATAAAGAATACGAGACTTTGTAAAAAATATTAGAAAAATAGAAATAAATATTAAATTAGAGAAAAATAAAAATGCCCCATAAAGAATGCAAAATTCCTATAAAATACGTTATTTTAAGATATAAAAAGAAATATTTAACTGGATATTTCTCTTTTGTATGATTCAAATGATGATTGTTTTGTCTAAATCTAACATTATTTAGATTTACAACAAATTGCTATTATAAATATGCATAAAAACTAACAAATTAAGTTTTAAATATTAAGTAAATCTATATTAAAACATGAATAAGTTAAGTTTAATCAACATAATTAAACTAAATGAAAGTAGCATAAAGGGAATAAGAGGGCAAAGTTAGAGTTAAATGGTAATATAACTACTGCAATGTAAAAACTTTGAATGAATAGAGTAAATTTTTTTTTAAGTTGCATTCAAAAATTTTTTACTGGATACAGCTCGATGAGATTCCTCCAGTGAGCACTTTTCATCACAATTAGACAATGCATTGAAGTGCTATGTATTTCTAAATTACATATGCATAAATAATAATAAATTTTTATTTTAAAAATATTTAAATATATACTAAAACAAATTTGAGATAAATTGAAAAAATATAACATAACCAATGAAAGGTGACCTAAGGGTCACAAAAAATAAGATTTATAATAACAAAGTAATACAATAATCTAAAAACAAAATAATTTAAGCAATTAAATAAACTAAATGGAAAACCTATATTTAATGATACTAAGGAGATTGAGGCACCATTCTCCATCATTAAACTACAAAAAAAATTGATATTTCTTCAAAAGCAAACCAAATCCAAGAAAATAATATTTTAATATATATATAAATGAATACTTAATTTGATAGAGCTTAAAAAGACGAATCCAATAATGTTTGTCTTATACTCAATTGTACCTCATTTAGAGTTATTGGAAATTTCTAAAGTTAATTAGAAAAAATATAAGAAAATAATTTTAATAAAAAGTAAGTTTATATTAAAGCTAAAATTATATAAGTAGAAGCAATGTAGTCTAATAAAATAAAAGTAATGTAAAAGTCACATAAGAGAAAATTTAGATTTACATAATAATAATATTAAATAAGAAAGAAAAACTTAAAGAAATAGAAAACATTGCAAGGGAGTGTTGCTTTCCTTGTAACTAAGGAATTGTTTGTAACATACATGATCATCAAATGGGCTACGACTCAAAATATCTGGTAAATTGAACAAAATCGTAAAAGATAAAAATATTTAAAAATATAGAAATCATTATATAGTTAGATAATGCTCATGAAGTTGTGCCTGATGACATTTATATCATATCAATTAGACCATTTTTTAAAAATAAACAAAATTACCAAGGTATGCAAAAATAAATAATAATAAATTATTAATTTAATATCAATTTTCTATATATATTGAAGCTAAAATGAGATAAATTTATGAAATATGATAAAACTAAATAAAAGCAATGTAAAGCCTCTATGTATGTAGATTTAGAGTTATTAAGTAGCATTACTAAATAATGAAATGAGATTAATTGCATAGAAATTTGCATTCCAAGGTACTTTTGAATACAACATCCCTAATCACAAAATTTTGTCATGATCAAAATAACTCTTAAAGCCTACAAAAAAAGATAAAATAAGGTAGTTAAAAATACAAAAAAATAAATATTTTCTTTAATTGAGCTCATCAAGTTGAGATCAACTACAATTCTTTTGCCTTGATTACATCCTTATTGGAATTAATATAAATTAAGCAATTAAATATTCATTAAAAATAAATTATAATTTCAATAATTAGTAAATATATAGTAAACTAGAAATGTGATAAATCAAATCAATGCAAAACAACAAAATAAAAATGATCTAAAATTTACAATAGAAAAAAATTAGTGTTGGTTCAAAATATAAAGAATTGAAACAAAAATATTTCAAAAATAAAGCATGTTATGAGAAAATTGTATTCCAAATTGCTAAGTTAATCAGTGCGATATCATCTAGCACAAAATTATTTTTTAAACAAAATCACTCATAAATGAAAAATATTTGAAGAAATAAGCTAAATTATATGGAAAAGTTGAAATCTTAGAAAAAAAGGAGATTGATTACAATAGCATCATTCATATCAAGTTACAATAGCATCATTCATATCAAGTTTGGTACAAAAAATAATATCTCATAATACATGCCAATGCTTTTGAAAGTAAAATGTTTAAAAACGACACAAATGAATATTAAAGTCAAGGATGAGTTAAAAATTCTAATAAGTCATGCCAAATTATTTGAAAAAAAATATTTTAAAAAATTTAATTAAATATTTCTTTTTTGGATGAGTGTAATGGTATTTGCCTTGTTTTAATTCAACCTTGATTGGAATTACTATAAATTGCACATAAAAAAGGTGTAAAAAATAATAAATTATATTTTAATATTAAGTGAATATTTTGTAAAATTAAAATGACATAAATTGAATCAACATAATCTAACAAAATCAAAGTAATGGTAGGGTCACAAAAGTGCATAGTTAAAGTTACATAGCACTATAACTAAATTAAAGCAAAACAATTGAATAAATCGAATAACGTTTTTGTTAAAGATGAATTTGGAGATTTTTAAATTTGATATTGCTTTCAAAGTCATGATATACCAGCATTATTTCCCTTAATCAAAGCACAAATTGAAGTACTATGAATTACAAAGATAAATAAACATAAATAAGAACAAATTACCATTTTGTTATTAAATAAATATATATTTTTTTAAACCTAAATTATTGTAAAATAAGGCAATATGATACAACAAAATGAAGGCGATCTAATGGTCACACAAAATAAGATTTACGGTAACATACTGATATAACAGATTCAAAACAAAAGAATTGAAGAAATATGATGAATTGCATAAAACAATGCATCACAAAATACTAAGTTGATCATTAAAATAATCAATCATAAAATTAGTTGTGAAATAAAATGTCTTGCAAAGCATAAAAAATTCCTACAAAATATAATATTTTACGACATAAATGAATATTTAATTAGATAGAGCTGTTAGAGATAACTCTAATTACATTTGGTTTGGTCTTAATCATAGCTCCTTTTTGTTTATTGCAAATTTCCTATGTAAATAAGGAAAGATAATAAAAAAGTATTACTTTTATCAGAAGTATATATTAAAATTGAAATTGTACAAGTGAAAGCAATGTAATCTATCAAAATCAAAGTAACATAATGATCACATAAGGGGAAATTTAGTCTTAATAATAATATAAAGAAATGGAATTGGAGTATAACAAGACCAATCACTAAATGTAGTACAAATTAAAATATCTCATAAAACATGCAAAAATTTTAAAAAATTTTAATAATTTAAAATATAAAAAATGAATTTTAGAATTGAGAGAGAACATTAGGTTGAGTTAAACAACATTTGTTTACCTCTATTGCACTAAGTTTAGAATTAATTTAAATTAAATAATTAAATAAGCATAAATAATAAGAAATTATTATTTTAATATTATGGAAAACTATATATCAAATTTAGGAATGAGATGATGTATAACTATGTACTTAACTAAATCAAATCAATAAAAATTTCACACTAGAGTAGAATGGAAGTTTTCTAGTACTATAAATAAAACAAATTGATAATTTTTAAAAAATTAGATAAACTGTATAGGACGCAACATTTTAAGATACTAATGAAATAAAGAGTTAAATCATCTATCAGTAAATCATGTATGAATCAGAATGCCTTATAAAGCATATAAAACCATTAAAAATTAAATATCTGAAAATATAAAAATGAATATTTAAATGGTTGAAGAATGTTGAGATGACTCTAGTAATGCTTATTTTGTCACAAATGAACCTCATTTGGGATTAATACAATATACAAGTAAGCATTACTAATGATATATTATTATTTATAATTAAGTAAATATATACTAATGAAAAAAGAAGATAAGTATAAGTAGTGTAATATAACTAGATGAAAATGATTTAAAAGTTGCACAACAGAGAATAAAAACATTGAGTGTAACTTCTTTGATTCACAAATCTATTACAAACAAATCTTTTTCATAAAGTGCAATAAAATCTTAGGAAATAATTGTTTTTAAAAAGTATAGATAAATATTTAATTAGATAGTACTCATCGAAACTAGTCCAATGATTTTTGTTTTATCGCCATCTTATGTGAATAGAAATTACAGTAAATTAAAAAATTTACCTAAGGATAAATAACTTTAAATTATCATTTTAATATTAATTAATATATATTAATGCTAATATGATATAAATTAAAGTAATGTAATTTAACAAATCAAAGTGATGTAGGGGTCATATGAGAATAGTTTTTGTTGCATATTAAAATAACCAAATAATAATATAATATTTGAAGCGATGAGATAAATAATATAAAAAACTTTTATGGTAAGATACTAAGATGATCATTGATAACATCTTTAAGTAATAAATCTGGTATGAATCAAAATGTCACATAATCTATTCCAAGATCGTAATAAAAATAAAATTTAAAAATATAGAAAAGATTATTTAGTTAGATAGAGTTGATTGAGAGAAGCCCAATATTATATATTTTGTTTTGATAAGACCTTGTTTGGAATACTATGAGTTATGAATGTAAATAGATGTAAATAATTCAAATTCCTTTTTTTTAATATTAAGTAAACAAATATTGAAGATGAAATAAGTTATACTAAAACAATGTATTCAAACAAAATTAAAACAATGTAAAAGTCACATGATAAGAAATCTAGAGTTGCATAGTAAAATAATAAAATCAAAGTGAAAAGTTTAAGGAAATGACATAACTTGCAAGGTGACGTTGCATTCTGAGATACTAAGCAAATCAGGTGTAACATCATCGATCATCACATTACCTACAAATCTTAATGTCTGATAAAGATTATTAAAACTCTTAAAAGTAAAATATTTAAAAAATTTGAAATGAATATTTTGTTGGAAAGAGCTTGTTGACATGAGACCAATAATATTTGTTTCATTGCGATCAAAACCGATTAGGAATTGTTATGAATTTTAAAAAAGAATAAGAAAAAAATAAAAACTTATTTCTAAATATTAATTAGTTATATATTTATGTAGAATTGGGATAAATTAAAGAAACATAATACAATAAAATTAAAGTAATATAAAGTTCACAAGAGATTATCTTAATGTCTAATACAAACAAAAATATCTTATAAGCCATGCCAAAACACTTGAAAATAAAAAATTTAATAATTTTAAAAATGAATATTTTTAATAGATCTCTTGAGATGGAGTTCAATCATAATTATTTTATCTTCGTTAGGCATCATTTGGAATTAATTTTAGTAATCCATTTAAAAAAACATAAATAATAAAAAATTCATTTTGTTATAATTACTAAATATATAATAAAGTAGAAATGGGAATTATTAAATCAAATAAATACAACAAAATAAAAATGAAATAAAGGTTGCATGTGAGGAAAAATAGAGCTTCATTGATATATAATAAAATCTAACAAAACAATTTTGAAAATGATAACTTCTACTAGAAAACTACTCTAAGCAACATTGATTTTTATATCCTCTATCATCAAATAATTTATAAATCAAAACTTTTGATAGCACAGAAAAATGCTAGTTAATAAAATATCTAAAAGTATAAATATGAAATTTTTTTCATCTTGGTCGCACTTCAATTGAAATTATGGTACAATCTAAAACTAAATAAAAATAGTTAATAAACAAACTACTATTTTAATATTAATTAAAAATATTTCCTAATGTAAGAAATAAGGTAAATTAAGGCTATATAATATAAGAAAATCAAATTGATGTAAAGGTCATGTGAGAAGTGAATTAGAAGTTTCTTGTAATATAAACAAAAGAAACTATAAAATTTTAAAACATGAGACAAAATGTAAAGACTGCTACATTCCAAGATACTAAGGAGATGAAGAGTAATGTCCTCAATCATTAAATTGGTTACAAATCATAACACCTCACAAAGCATGTAAAAATCCTACAAATTATACATTTCAATATATAGAAATTAATATTTAAAAGTACTAACATTATTGAGAATTATGCAACAATGTTGTTTTATCTCGATTGAACCTCCTGTTGGATTACTATGATTTAACAATGTAAATAAACACAACTAATCATAACTTATTATCTTAATATTAAGTAAATTTATATTAAAGATGAAATGAGATTAATATAGGCAATTTAATTAAACAAAATAAGAATGATGCAATAGTCACGTGATAGAAGAATTTTGGTTACATAATAATATAAAACAACTGCTTCAAAAAATTCATGAAATGAGTTAAACTAAATGACAAAATTTCATTCCAAGGTTCTAATGAGATCATGTGTAGTTTCCTTTAACATCAAACTTATAATAAATGAAAATATGTAGACAACTACACCAAAATCATAGAAAATATATTTTTTTTAAGAAAAGTAGAAATGAATATTTAATTTGATTAATCTCATCAACACTTCTTCAACGATGTTTGTTTCACCTCGATGTGAACCAATTGGAATTAAAGTGAATTAATAGATTTTAAAAAAAATAATGATAAATTATTTTTTAAATATTTAGTTAATGTATATATTAGCTAATTTAAAAAAATTGACAAAACATAACATGGCCATATCATAGCGATATAAAGTTCGCACTTGAGGAGTTTTAGAGTCACTTAGCATTGTAACCAATCCAAAAGGAAAATATTTTAAGAAATATGCTAAATTATATGGAAAAGTTGAATTCCAAGATAAAAAGTAGATCGATTCCAATATCATTATTCACACAAAATCTGGTATGAATAATAATATATCATAATGCATGCTAAAACTTTTGAATGTAAAATATTTAAAAGATTGAAATGGATATTTAAACTAATAATGAATCTATATGTCTCATGAGGCATTTGAAATTATAAAAAAATAATTTAAAATAAATAAATAAATATTTTAATTGACTATTAATCTTTGGGATGAGTATAACTGTATTTTTTGTCTTAATTCAACCTTCTTTGGAATTAATATAAATTGCACATAAAAATAATAACAAATAATAATAAATTATTTTATTTTACATTAAGTAAATATGTCTTAGAATTAAAAATAGATAAATTAAATCAACATAACTCAACAAAATCCAAGTAATGTTAGGGTCACAAAAGAGGTTAGTTAGAGTTACGTAGCATTATAACCAAATGAAAGAAAAAAAATTGGAGAAATTGGATAAGTTTTTTGAAGATGAATTTAGAGATTTTTAGATGGCTATGGCTTTCAAGGTTGTGTTAAACAAGGATTTCTTTCCTTGATCAACACATATTGAGGTACTCTGATCTACCAAAGTAAATCAACATGAATAATCACAAATTACCATTTTGATATTATAGAAACATATATTATTGCTAAATAGAGATAAATTAACATAATATGATACAACAAAATGAAAGGTTCTAATGCTGACACAAAATGAGATTTATTGCAACATAGTCATATAAAAATATAAAAAGAAGAATTCAAGAAATAAGATGAATTGCATAAAAAAGGTGCATTGCAAAATACTGAGGAGATCATTACCATCCTCAATCTTCAAATTAATAAAGAAAGGGGATACTTGCATACAAATGAATGTTTAATTGGATGAAGCTTGTCGGGGTGAGTCCAATTACATTTGTTTTGGTCTTGATCATAGCTCCTTTTGTTTTATTGCAAATTTCCTAAGAATATAATTAAAGATAGTGATAAATTATTGTTTTTATAATAAGTACATATTAAAACAAAAATTATGCAAGTTCAAGTAAAGTAATCTAACAAAATCAAAGTAATGTAATGGTAACATATTAAAGAAATTTAAACTTAAATAGTAATATAAAGAAATCACGAGAAAACTTTAAAAAAATGTGTAAAATTTTATGAGAGTTATTTTCCAATATATTAGGGGATGTGCTGTAACATATTCAATCATCAAATCAACAACGAATCAAAATGCCTCGTAAGTTGTACAAAATCATAGAAAATAAAAAACATTTAAAAAATTAAAATAATTATTAGTTAATTTGATTATGGTTGTGTTGTTGTGTCCAACGATGTTTTGCACTTAGTTCAACTTATTTGGAATTATAGTGAATTACAAAAAAAAAATAAACAAGAATAAAGGAAAATTATTATTTTAATGATATGTTTATATATGTCAAAGTTGAAGTGATATAAATTAACATAATGTAATGTATCCAAACAACAAAGATGAAAAAGTCTTATGTGTGGAGATTTAAAGTTATGACTAAACATATATAAATTAAATCAAAAACATCTAAAATGTTAAATAAATTACATGGGATAGTTGCATTGTAGTATACTAACGAGTTCGTGTATAACATGTCCAATCATGAAGTCTGATACAAATCAAACTATCTTATAAAACATGCCAAAACAGTAAAAAAATAAAATATTTAAAAATATAAAAATTGAATATCTTATTTGAAGAGCATGTAAAGTTGAGTTAGACAGTATTTGCTTGCATCAATTATGCCACATTTAGAATTATTGTTTAATAAAGAATTAACAAAGATAAATAGTATTAAATTATTATTTTAATAATTATAAGATATGTAATAAAGCAAAAGTTAACAAGTTGAAAAAATGTAATATGAAAAAAGTGATGTAAAAGTTACATGTGAGAAAAATTAGAGTTTCAATGAAATACAACTAAATAAAAGCAAAACATTTTGAAAAAATATGAAACTTTATAAGAAAATTACAATTTAATTTACTAAGGTTATGAAGCACAACATCTTCTATCATCAAACCATTTACGAATAAAAATATCTTGTAAAGCATGTAAAATGCTAGAAAAAAAATATCTAACATTGTAAATATGAAAATATGTTTCATCTCAATCACACATCAGATAAAATTACTTCAAATTACAAGAAACAATAAGCATAAATAACAATGAATTATTATTTTAGTTTTATAGAAAAATAAATGTTAAAGTTAGAAATGAGATAAAGTATAAGTATGTAACATAACTAAATCAAATCAATAGAAATATCACACTAGAGGAGAATTTGGGTTGGCTAGTAATATAAATAAAACAAATTGTTAATTTTAAAAAAAACAAGATAAACTATATAAAAGGCAGCATTCTAAGATAATAAGGAGAAGAACTATAAAATTATAAATCGTTAAATCATGTCCGAATCAAATTTCCATCTAAAACATATAAAAACCCTAGAACTTAAATAAGTAAAATAACAGAAATGAATATCCAAATTGATAAAGGATGTCAAGATGTATCTAGTAATGTTTATTTTTCCACAAATCAACCTGAATTGGGATTAATAAGATCTACAAAAGTTGGCATTGCTAAACATGTATTATTATCTTATAATTAAGTAATTATATACTAAAGGTAAAATAAGATAAACCTAAGTAATGTAATCAAACTAGATCAAAATGATATGAAAGTTGCATAATAGAGAATTTTAGTTACATAGTAAAGTAAAATATTCAATATAAAAAATTTAAGAAATGAGGTAAGTATCATGGTAAAGCTTTGTTCCATGATTCTAATGAGATTGTGTGTAACTTCTTTAATTCATCAAATATATTACAAATCTAATTGTTTCATAAAATGCACAAAAATCTTAAAAAACAATAGTTTCAAAAAGTAGAGACAAATATTTTATTGGACAGTGCACATCAAAACTAGTCTAATGATTTTTATCCATCATCTAATCTCAATTAGAAATACAGTAAATTAAAAAATTGAACTAAGCATAAATAAGAGCAAGTAATTATTTCATTAAGTAAATTTACATTAATACTAAAATAACATAATTTGAAGTAATATAATATAACAAACCAATGTGATGTAGCGGTCATAAGAGAGAAGATGTTTAGTTGCTTATTCATACAACCAAACAAAAACATAAAATTTGTAGAGATGAGATAAATAGTATAAAAAACTTTTACTACAAGATACTAAAATGATCATGTGCAGCATCTTTGAGCATTAAATCTAGTATGAATCAAAATGTGCCATAAAGTATCCCAACAGCCCAATAATGAAAAATTTAAAAACACAAAAAAGAATTTTTAGTTAGATCGAGTTGCTTAAGACAAGTCTATCAACGTTTATTTTGTCTCGATCAAATGTTGTTTGGAATTTCTATGAGTTATGAATGTAAAAAATAATAAATAATTATAATTCTTTATTTTAATATTATGTAAAACATATATTAAAGTTAAAATGACATAAATTAAAAATAATGTATTCTAACCAAATTAAAGCAATGTAAAAGTCGCATGATAGGGGATGCAGAGTTCCAAATTAAAATAATAAAATCAAAGTGAAAAGTTCAAAGAAATAAGGTGATGTTGCATTTTGAGATACTAAAGATCACTAAAACTCTTGAAAGGAAAATATTTAAAAACTTAGATATGGATATTTTGTTAGAAAGAGCTTGTTGAGATGAGACCAATATTATTTGTTTCATGTTGATCAATTCTGAGTAGGAGTTCTCATGAATTTTAAAAGAGAATACACATAAAAAAATTATTTCTTAATATTAATTAATTAAATATTTAAGTATTGATATAAGTTAAAGCAATATAATACACTAAAATTAAACTGATATAATGACACGAGGGACAATATCCAGAGTTACAGAGTAATATTATTAAATCAATATAAAACATTTAAAGAAATAAGATAAATTAGAAAATTAGATAAGAAAATAATATATAAATTATTATTTTTATTTTAAATAAATATTTATTAAATTTGAAATAAGAGAAAATGAAGCAACTAATATAACAAAATTAAGGCGATGTAAAGGTCACATGAAATGAGATTTAGAATCATATAGATGTTTAACCAAATCAAAAAAAATTTGAAGAAATGAGATACATTACATAGGATAGTTTCATTAGATTATACTAAAGAATTTGAGTGCAACATCCTCAATAATCAAATCTAATACAAATTGAAATTTCTTATAAACCATGCTAGAACACTAGAAAATAAAAGTTTTAAAATTTTAAAAATAATGACTCATTTAATAGGTCTCTTCAAGTGTAGTTCAATGAAATTTATTTTGACTTGATTAGACCCCATTTTGTATTAATGTTAGTAAATTAACCAAAAAAGCATAAATAATAAAAAAAAATTAATGTTTTCATAATTAGTCAATATATAACAGTGTAAAACTAAGATATTTTGATGCAATTTTATACAACAAAAATGAAAATGATATAAAAGTCACATGGGTAGAAAAATAGTACTTAATAGATATATAACAAAAACAAACAAAAAAAATTTGAAAATGATAAAACTTACTAGAAAATTAAAATCTAAGTTATGATCTTAATCAAGTGTAACATACTCTTTCATCAAATCATTTTTGAATAAAAACTTTTGATAGATTATAGAGAAATGCTAATTAATAAAATATATAAAAATATAAATATAAAAATTTTGTGTCAACTCAATCTTATTTTGATAGAAATTATATCAAATTCTAAAAGTAAATAAGCATAAAAAATATAAAATTTCTCTTTTAACATTAATTAAAAATATTTATTAAAGTAAAAAATGAGATAACTTAAAGCATTGTGATATTACAAAATCAAACTAATGTTAAGGTCTTGTAAGATTATAACCAAAGTTTTTTAGAAATATTTACAAAAGAAACTAAAAAAGTATAAAAAATGAGGCAAAATATAAAGAAAGTTAAATTCCAAGATAATAAGGAGATGAAGTGCAATGTACTCAATATTTAAATTAGATACAAATCATTAAACCTCACAAACCAAGTAAATACCCTAGAAATTAAATATTTGAAAATATAGAAATTAATATTTATGGGTATTTAGATTATCGCATCATATCCAACAATGTCTATTTTGTCTAGACTAAAAGTCCACTTGCATTATTATGATTTACTAAATTAAATAAATACAACTAATCATAATTTATCAACTTAACATTAACTAAATTTATATTAAAGCTCAAATGAGGTTTGTATAAGAAATTTAATTGAACCAAGTCAAAATGATGTAATGGTCACATAATAGAAGAATTTTTGTTGCATGATAATATAAAACTTTTGCTACAAAATTTCATGAAATTAGTTAAACTAAACGACAAAATTTCTTTTCCAAGATTCTAGTGAGATCATGTTAAACTTTCTTGACCATGAAATCTATCATAAATCAAAATGTAAAGTAAATTGTACAAAAATCCTAGAAAATGTTTTTTAAAAGACTTGCAAATGAATATTTTATTTGGTTAAGCTCATCGAGACTTGTCCAGCCATGTTTCTTTTGCATCAATGTGAACTAGATTTTAATTAAAGTGAGTTGAAAAATTAAAAAAATAATGATAATTTATTTTTTTAACATTAAGTAAATTTATATTTAAGGTTAATTTAGATAAATTGACTAAATACAATATAGCCATATCAAAGCGATATAATGTTCACACTCCAGGAGTTTTAGAGTCACTAAGTAATATAACAAAATAAAAAAAAAATTGAAGAATTAAGAAAAATTATCTAGAAAAGTTGAATTCTGAAAGAGAAAGCAGATCAAGTGTATTATCATCAAAGATACCAAATCTGGTACAAATAACAATATCTCATAAAGCTTACCAAAATGTTTAAAAGTAAAATATTTAAAAAAATATAAATGAATATTAAAATAATAGATGAAAGAAAATTCTTGATAAGGAATGCAAAATTATAAAAAAATTTAAAAATAAAAAATTAATATTTATTTGAATATTAGACTTTGGGATGAGTGTAATGGTATTTATTTTGTCTTAATTCAACCTTGTTTGCAAATGCCATAAATTTCAAATAAAACTTAGAATAAATTTTAATAAATTATTTTTTATATTAAATTAATATTTAGAAAAATTAAAATAAGATAAATTTAATGAACATAATCAAACAAAATCAAAGTAATTTTAGGGTCACAAAAGACGATAGTTAGATTTACATAGTACTATAACCAAATCAAAGCAATGCAACTTGAAGAAATGAGATAATTTCTTTGTTAAAGTTGAATTTTGAGATCTTTAATTGGATATGTCTTACAAAGTTATTTTAGACAAGGATTACTTCCTTTGATGCAACCAAGCATTAAAGTACTATGAATTACTAAAGTAAATAAACATGAATAATAACAAATTGCCATTTTCTTATTAAATAAATACATATTAAAGCTAAATTGAGATAAATTAAAGTAATATGATACAATAAAATCAAGGCGATCTACTTGTCACCCAAAATGAGATTTATGGTAACCTAGTAATATAAGAATATCAAAACAAAGCAATTTAAGAAATAAGATGAATTCCACAAAAAAGGTGCATTGCAAAATACAAAGGAGATGATCATTCGGATCCACAATCATGAAATTAGGTAAGAAATAGGATGCTATAAAGCACATCAAATTCCTAAAAAATAAAATATTTCTTAAGGTATATAAATAAAAAATTAATTGGATGGAGCTCATCAAGTTGACTCCAATTATGTTTGTTTTGGTCTTAATTGTAGCTCCTTTTGGTTTATTGCAAATTTCCTAAGCAAATAAGGAAAGATAACAATAAATTATTATCTTTATATTTAGTCTATATTAAAAGTGAAATTATATAAGTTGGAGCAATGTAATCTAACATAATCAAAGTATTGTAATTGTCACACGATAGGAAATTTAGACTTAAACAAAAATATAAAGAAATTAATGAGTAGACTTTGAAGAATTGAGTAAAATTTTATGATAGTTGCTTTCCAAGATATTAAGGAATATAGTGCAACATCTTCGATCATCAAATCAGCTCTGAATAAAAATACTTGATAAATTGTGTAAAATCCTTGAAAATAAAAAATATTTAAAAATAAAGATATAATTAATTAATTAAATGTTGCATGTCACGTTGTGCCTAATAGTGTTAGTTTCAATTCAATTGAATGTTTAGAATTATAATGAATTACGAAAAAATAAAAAAATAAAGCAAAATTATTATTTTAATCTTAAGTTTTTATATATCAAAGTTAAAATGAGACAAACTAAGGTAATGTAATACAACCAAATAAAAACCATGTAAAGGTCCCATGTGTGCAAAATTATAGTTACGATTTAGCATATATAAATTAAAGCAAAAATATTTGAAAAGTTGAGATCAATTACATGGTATAGTTGCATTCAAAAATACTAATGAATTTGAGTATAACATGTCCAATCACCAAATCAAGTACAAATGAAAATATCTCATAAAACATGCCAAAATACTTAAAAAATAAAATATTTAAAAATATGAAAAAAAAATATATATTTTATTTGCGAGAGCACGCTAGGTTGAGTTGAACTGCATTTCTTTGCCTTAATTACACAATGTTTACAATTAATTTAAATTAAATAATAAGCATAAATAATAATAAATAGGTATTTTTAATAATTACTAGATATATAATAATATATAAATCTACTAAATCAAACAACTGTAATATAAAATAATAAAAATGATGAAAAGTTAAATGAGAGAAACATTAGAGTTCGTATGAAAAACAACCAAATCCATGCAAAACATTTTGACAAAATATGAAATTTTATGGCAAACTTTATTTCTAATGAGTAGGGTTACAGAGCATAACATCCTCTATAGTCAAATAATTTATGAATTAAAATATCTCGTAAAGCATGCAAAAATACTACAAAAAAAATTTTCTCAATAGGCATCGAATAAAATTACTTCAAATTATAAAAAAATAATAAGAAAAAATAATAATAAATTATTATTTAAACATTATGGAAACATATATAAATTAAAGTTAGAAATGAGATAAAGTATAACTATGTAATATATCTCAATTAAATCGAATATTAGGGTTTGCTAGTAATATGAATAACCACAATTTGAAAAAAATAAGATAAATTATACAGAAGGCAACACTCTAAGATACTAAGGAGATTAAGTATAAAGTCATAGATCATTAAATCATGCACAAGTTAAAATGCCTGGTAAAGAAAACTAAAGCCCTAGAAATTAAGTATTTAAAAATATAGACATGAATATTTAAATGGTTAAAAATGTCGAGATGAATCTAATAATGTTTATTTTTTCATAAATGAACCTCATTATGGATTAATACAATCTACCAACGTAAACATTACTAATCATATATTATTATTTTATAATTAAGTAAATATATTCTAAAGCTAAAATTAGATAAATATAGGTAATTTAATCTAACTAGATCAAAATGATATAGTAGTGGCACATTAGAGTCTATTCCAACTTTGTTTCATTCATCTCACCAGACCTCATTCAATATAACTATAATTTAAAAATATAATAAATATATAAATAATAAAAAATTATTATCTTAGTATTAAGAAAATATATGCTCAATTTGAAATAAAATAAATGGAAGTAATACAATTTAACCAAATAAAAGAATTATAGATGTCACTTGAGTGGAGAATTAGAGTTTCATAGTAATATACCAAAAAAATTATAAGTGAGATAAATTATAAAGCAAGTTGCATTCCTAACTGTGAAGCAAATATTCTATAACATCATTGATCATAAAATCAAGCATGAAATGAAATTTTTAGTAAAAGTTTCCAAAACATTAAAAATGTTTTTTAAAAAAATATAGAAATAAAAACTTAAATAGAAGGAGGAAATTAAAATGCATCTAATGACTTCTATTTCAACTCAATCAGATCTCATTTATAATTTTTGTAAATTACAAAATTAAATAAACTCAAAAAGTAATAAATTATATTTTAACATTAACTAAAAAATGATAAAGCTTAAATGAAGTAAGATGAAGCTGTGTTATATATTTAAACCAAAAGGATGTGAAGGCCACATGACTTGAGACTTATAGTTATATAACAAATATCCAAATCAAAGCAAAAATTTAAATAACTGAGAAAAACGTTTGGGAAGGTTACATTCCAAGATCATGAGGAGAACTAGAGTAAATTTCTAAACAATCAAAAATATTCAGTATGAGTTGAAAGTCTTTCAATATATGCAAAATTTATAGAAAATAAAACATTTATTATTATAAAAATAAGTATTTTATTTGATAAAACTTATTTAGATGAGCCCAACTATATTTGTTACTTCTTCATTAGATTTTGTTTTGAATTACTTGGAATTATGGAAGTGAATAAATTTAAACATTATTGTACAACCAAATAAAAGGCATCTAAAAGTCAAATAAGATAAGTTATGTTAAAATGCAATATAACCAAACAAAAAATTTTAATAAATAACATATGTTATTAAGGAATGTTGATTTCAATGATGATAAAGAGATTAAGCATAACGTCTTCAATTGCCAAGTCTGGTATGAATAGAAATATATAACAAATGGTGTCAAAATCCTAAAACTTGTAAAGATGCATAAAATTATATTTTTTTTTATCTTTAGCAAGCCTTATTTAGAATTACTATGATTTATAATATTAAATAAACATAAATAATAGTAATTATTTTAATTTTAAATTAACACAAATTAAAAAAAATAAATTAATAAAAACATTGCAATATAATAAAACTAAAATAATATTGTGGCTGTATAATAGGAAATTATACTTTCATAGTAATATAATTACATCTAAATAAAAAATTTAAAGAAATGAGACAAAGCCAATGCAAAAACAATTACACTACAAGATGCTAAGGAGTTCAAATATAACATTCTCAATCATCGAATTAGATACGAATCAAAATATTTTGTAGGGCATTAAAAGACTCTGGAATATAAAATATTTTAAAAATATATAAAGTGAATATTGTGTTAGATAAAGCTCATTAGATCATGCCAATGACATTTCTTGTCTTGATCAAACTACATTTGGAATAATTTTAATTAAAAAAGTTGATGTCAAAATTAATAATAAATAATTATTTTAATCTTAAATAATTATATATTAAAACTATAATGATGGAAATTGAAGTAGTATAATTTGATCAAATCAGAGTGATGTAAAGGTCACATGAGAGGAGATCTTCACTTACATAGTACTATGAACATATCAAATCAAAATATTTGAAATGAAGAGATAAATTCTTTTGGAAAGATGCATTCCATGATATTGAAGAAATAGTGTATGACATCAATGATTTTTAAATAAAGTACAAGTAAAAATATATGTGTAGTAAAGCATGCAAAAACTCTAAAAAATAAAATATGTTTTGAACGACGTTAGCTTTGTCTCAATCTAAACATGTTTTGAACAACTATGAACTACTAAAAACATTAATGATAAAAATGATTAAATATTTTTCTTAATATTATGCTAATAAATGTTAAATGAAATAAATTTTAGTAGTATGATTAATGAAATTAAAGTGGTACAATGACTAGATGAGAGAAGGGTTAAAGTTTCATAGCAGTATAACTAAATAAAAAAATATAGCAAATAATGTAGCAAATTAGTAATGATCTAAATGCCACATAAGAGTAGATTTATTGTCTCTTAGTAATATAACCAAATAAAAGAAAAATGTTTGATGAAATGAGAAAAATTATACAAGATGTTGCAAGATAAGATGCTAATGAGATCGACTGCAACGTCCTCAATCATCGAATGAAGTACAAATTGAAATAATTTGTAAAGAATGTTAAAACTTTAGTAAAAATAGTTTTTAAAAATATAAGAGAGAAAATTTAATTGGATAAGGCTTATCAGGATAAGTACAATGATGTTTGTCTCGTCTTTAGTTGATATCATTTGTAATTACTATGAATTACCAAAGTAAATTAGCACAAATAATTAAAAATTATGGTTTTAATATTAAGTAAACAAAACTCAAACTAGAAAAAAGATAAATTGAAGCAATATAACATAACTAAATCAATGCTTTGTAAGTATGTCAAGGAGGAGAATAAGGATTTTATTATAATATAATAAAATCAAAGAAAAATATTTGAAGAAATATAAGATAAATTATACAATAATGTTGCAGTCCAAGATACTGAGAACATCAAGAAAAAGATCTTTGATCATCAAATTTGGAATGAATCAAAATATCTTATACAGTGAGGCAAAATTATAGAAATTAAACTATTTAAAAATTAAAAAAATGATAGCTTAATTAGGTAGACTTCTTTGAGGTGAGTTGATTTTCATTTCATTCTTTTAATGAGACACCATAAAAAAAATCATGAGTTTCCAAAAACATTGCATAAGAAATAGTAAATTATTATTTTTAATATTAAGTAAATATATATTGAATTTAAGTTTTGAGAAATGAGGTAAAGTAATTTACGAAATCAAGATTTTGCAAAGATCACGTGCAAGGAGATTTAAAGTTTTGAAGTAATATAACCAAATCTAAGAAAAAAACTTCGATTATAAAATAAGGCATCAATTGAAATGTCTCTTAAAGTATGGCAAAATGCTAGAAAACAAAATCTTTAACAATTCAAAAAAATAAATTTCAAAATGCATTAAGGAACTTTGGATGAGTCCAACAACATTTCGTGATCTCCAATGGATCTCAATTGGAATTTCTACAAATTATTATAATAAATAGAGGTATATCATTCTAAATTATTTTTTAAAGATTAAGTTAGTATATATTAATGATAAAATAAAATAAATTTAAATAATACGATATATTTAAATCAAAGTATTGTAGAGATTACATTAGAGTTGAATTGGATTATCATAATAATAAAAACAAATCAAATAAAAAAATTTGGAAAAATGAAATAAATTATATATGAAAGCTATATTCCAACCTATTAAAGAGATTGAGAGTAATATCCTCAATTATGAAATCATGCTCAATAAAAATACATCATAAAACATGCCAAAACTAGAAATTAAAATACTTAAGTATAAAAAATGAATATTTACTTGGATATATCTCATTGAGATGAGTCTAATGATGTTTCTTGTATCTCAATATGATCTAAATAGAAATTACTTTGTATTTTTGAAGAAAATATGCATAAATAATAATAATTTTTAATTTAACATTTTTTAAATATATATTAAAGCTAAAATTTGATAAATTAATGCAATGTAATGGAAATAAATTAAAGCAATGTATTGGTCAAATGAGATGAGTTTTAATGCTACTCAGTAATATAACACAATCAAATAGAAATAATTACAAAGTTAGCTAAATTGATCAGTAAAGTTGTATTCCAAGGTATTACAACATTTGAGTGTAACATATTCTGTTATCAAATTAGGCATGAGAAGAAATATCTAGAAATACATGGCAAAAATATATTAAACAATTCTAAAACAATATAAAATAAAAGTATTTAATTACATAGAGTTTGAGCATAACATTCCCATTAGTCCAATTATGTCTTTTTCATTTCCATGGAAACTAGTTTTGAATTACTATGAATTATCATATTAATTAAAGTTAAATAGTCATGAAATATTATTTTAAAATTATGAAATTATATGTTAAAGATGAAATGGTATAAATCGAGCAATGTAAGAAAATCAAACCAAATTGTTTAAAGCTCAAATGATTACAGTATTGTACTTTCAAAGAAATATAAGAAAATTAAAGAAAAAATAAGAAGAAATGAGATAAATCATTTGAGAAATTTTAATTCCATGATACTAAGAAGTTTGAGAATCACAGCCTCAATAACTAAATGAGGAAAAATTCAAATTATCTCATAAAGTAGGCCATAAGCTAATAAAAGAAAATATTAAAAAGTATAAGAAATAATATTTAATTGGGTAGACTTCGTCAAGATGATTCCAAAAAAGTTTATTTTACTCAATCATCACGTTTGAAATTTCTATGAAAAATAAATGTAAATTTCATTAAATTGTAATAAATTAATATTTGAATATCAAGTAAATAAATATTGAAGCTAAAATGAGTTAAACAAAGGCAAACTAATATAATAATATAGTAGTGATGAATTTAGCGAGACAAAGTGATATACCCAAATCAACTTAAAGAATTTGAAGAAATGATGAAAAGTTTATTACAAACATGAATTCCAAGATGTTAAACAAATCGATTATAACATTCTCATTAGTAAAATCACGTGTGAATTGGAACTTCTCATAAAGCATGCAAAAATCATTGAAAATAAATTTTGTAAAATTATAAAATTATTATATTATATGATAGAGCTCTTTATGATGAGTCTAAGGATATTTGTTTTTTCTAATAGACCATATTTTGAATTATTACAATTTTTTTGGTAGTAATTAAAAGTAAAACACAATAATGTTTTTAATATTAAGTAAATATATGTTAAAGCTAACATGAGTTAAATTGAAGTAATGTAATATAACTAAACCAAAGCAATGTAAGGTAACACCAAAGAAGAACTAAACTTTCATATAAATATAAGAATATTAAATAAAAAACATAAAGAAATGAGATAATTAATGTGAGAAATTTTAATTCCAAGATACTAAGAAATCAAGTGTAATAATCTTGATAATCAAAATAGGTGCAATTAAAAATAACTTGTAAAATGTACATATTTTAAGAAAAATAAAAAAATGTAAAAATGAATATCTAATTTCATAGACCATGTCGAGATGATTTTATTGAAGTTCATTTCAACTCGTTCAAGCTTCATTTGAAATTACTATGAATAAACAAACTGAGTATAAATAAAATAAATTATTACTTAATAAAAAGTAAATAAATATTGAAGCTAAAATAAGGAAAGCTTAAGCAATTTAATATTTCCAAATCAAAGTAATATAATGGTCATGTAAAAGGAGATTTAGTGTTGCATAGTAATATAACCTAATCTTGTCAATGAATTAGAAGCAATTAGATAAATTTTATGAAAAAAATGTATTCCAAGATTCTAAAGAGATTGAGTGTAGCATTCTCATTAGTCAAATCAAGTGTAAATTGGAATTCTCACAAGGAATGATAAAATCTTAAAAAACAAATTTAAAAATATAAAAATGATTATTTATATGATAGAGCTCATCATGATGTGTCCAGTAATGTCTGTCATTTCCATCATACCATATTTTTAATTATTGTGAATTACCATAGTAATTAAATTAAATAACGATTTTTTTTTAAATATTAGCTAAAGATATGCTAAAGTCAAAATTAGATAAATTAAAGCAATATAATTTAAGTAAACCAAAGAAATGTAAAGGTCTAATAAAGGGGGAATTAGACTTCCATGGAAATAGAACAATTTTAAAAAGAAAGAGGAAATGAGATATATTACATCGGAAATATTAACTACAAGATACTAAGAAAATAAAATGCAACAATCTCGATCATAGAATTAGGTATAAAATATAAAGTATCTAACAATGTGAATCATAAGCCTCAAAAATTCAAACATTTGTTGGAATTAGGTATAAATTATTTTGACAGATATCGAGATGATTCCAAAGAGATATTTTACTTGTTCAAATTATGATTTCAATTATTGCAAATAACATGGATAAATTATTATAGATAATCCTAAAAAATCATTTTAATATTAAATAAATAAATATTAAAGCTAAAATAAGCAAACTTTAAGTAATTAAAAAAACTAAATCAAAATGATGTAATGGTCAATAAGTAGGACACTTAGTGTGAGATGGTAATATAAGGAAATCAAGTCAAAAAAAAGTTGAAGAAATGCAATAAATTTTATAGGAAACACGTATTCAAAGATAATAAAAAGATTGAGTGTTGCATCCTCATTAATCGAATAAGGTTCAAATTGAAATTCTAATGAAGCATGCTAAACTCTTAAAGAAATATTTAAAAATATAAAAATAATAATATTATACAATGGAGCTCCTCAAGATGTCTCAAATAATATTTATTTCATTTCCATTACACCACATTTTGAATTACTGTCAGTTGTCATAGTAAATAAAAGTAAATAATTATAAATAGTTTTTTAATATTAATAAAATATATGCTTAAAAATATTTGATAAATTGAAGCAATCTAATATAACCAAACAAAAGCAATGTGTATGTCATTCTAGGAGATAATTAGACTTTCATAAAAATAAAAAAACATTAATGAAAAATAAGTAGAAACAGATGAATTATATAGTAAATATTAATTCCAAGATACAAAGAAAATCAAATATAAAAATCTTGATTATTGATTTAGGCACAATTTAAGAAATCTCATGAAGTGTCCCATAAGCCCAAAAAGTAAACTTTTTGAGAAATAAAAAATAAATATTTAATTGGACAGAGAATATTGAGTTGAATCGATTAACGTTTTTCTTAATATGATTAAACTTTATTTGGAATTACTATGAAATACAAAATTAGAAAACTATCAATAATAACAAATTATTATTTTAACATTAAGTAAATAAATATTGTGAATAAAATGAGGTACATTGAAGTAATGAAATATTAAAAAATAAAAAATATATAAAGATCACAAGATCTTCTGGGTATATCATCATTGATCACCAAATTAAGTACAAATAAAAATATCCAATGATGCTTTCCAAAAAAATAATTTAAAGCATTAAAAAAAATATATAAAAATTATTATTTAATTGGAAAGAACCCTTCAAATTGGTCAAATGATGTTCGATTAATCTCAATTAGGCTGCATTTATAATTACTATGTTTTACAAAGGCAATAAAGAAAAAATATTTCTAAATTATTATTTTAATATTAACTAAATATGTATCAAAGCTAAATTGAGATAAACTTAAGAATGTAGTATAAACAAATCAAAGCAATGTAAAGGTCACAAAAGAGGGGAACAATAGAGCTATTTTAAAATAAGAAAATTAAATAAAATTATTTGAAAAAATAAGAAAAATTAAATGAAAACGTGGCACTCTAAGACACTAAAGAGATCAAGTGCAACATCCTCGATCATCAAAATTAATAGAAATAAAAAAAAATTTTATAGCATGCAAATTCTTAGGAAGTAAAATATTTTAAAAAATTTCAAAATGAGTATAGACCTCGATATACTATGTTGACACCTATCTAACTATTTTTTTTCCTTGATCAGACTTCATTAGGAACTACAATGAAATATAAAATTATATAAGAGTAAATAATAATAATTAAATATTATTTTAATATAATTCAATTGATATTAAGATTGAAATGAGATAAATTGATGCAAAGTAATATAACCAATTGAAAGTGATATAATGTAACATTAGAGGAGAATTAGTTTCATTGCAATAAAACCAAACTGAAATAAAAAATTACAATAGATTAGGTAAATTGTTAGGAATATTACATCATAAGATATTGTGCAATTTGTGTGTAACATCTTTGATCGTGAAATTAGGTGCAATCAAAATATGGGATAAACCATGCAAAATCATTGAGAATGGAACTTTGAAAAATTTTAAAATGAATATTTAATAAATAAAACTCATCAACACAATTCAAATGATGTTTATTTCTTCTCCATCGAACATCCTTTGGAGTTACTACAAATTACCAAATTATATAAGCATAAACTATAATAAATTATTATTTTAATATTAACTAAATATATATTAAAGAAAAAAAGAAATAAATTAAAGTGATGTAATATATGAAAATCAATTCGTTGTAAAGGCTACGTGGAAGAGATTAACTGTTGCATAACAAAATATGCAAATCAATGCTTTGTAAAGGTTGCATGTAAAGAGCTTTAGTGTTATGTAGCAATATGCACAAAAAAAAAATTTAAGATATAAAGTAAATTACATGGGAAAGTCGCATAACAAGATACTAAGAAGACTGAGCAAATGAACCTCGATCAACAGATTAGGAGCACATAAAAAAGCTTCATAATGTGTGTGGAAATCCTATAAAATAAATTTTTAAGAAAAATTGAAATAAATATTTAAATGGATAGAGCTTCTAAAGACGAGTATAAAAATATTTCTTTTACTCTCCTTGGGACCCAATTTGGAATAATGTTAATAACAAAAAAAATACTCACAAAAGTTTTATTTTAATAATAAGTAAACATATATTAAATTTGAAATGACATAAATTAAAATAATGTAATACAAAAAAATAAAAATGATGTTAAACTAACATGATTAGATAATGAGAGTTCATAGAAATAAAACTAAATTTTTGTAAAAAATTGTTGTTATGAATTTCTAAAGTAAACAAGCACAAATAATAATAAATTATTATTATAATATTAGGTAAATATATATTAATGTTGAAATTAATTAAATTAAAGGTAATTTAATGATCAGACAAGAGATTTTTTAGAGTTACATTATAAGATACACATATCTAAGCAAAAAAGTTTAGGAAATAAAAAAAATTGGATTGGATGGTTGCACCTATAACAAAGTAAAGAGATTGAGTGTAGAATCCTCCACTACTAAATTAGATAGTGAAGCACACTAAAATCCTTAAATATAAAACATTTATGAGTATACAAATGGATATTTAACTGAATATAACTTATCAAGATGACTCCAAACACTTTTTTCTACTTAGGACTACATTTGAAATAAAAACTAATTATCATAGTTAATATATATAAATAATAATTAATTAATTTTTTAATATTAACTCAATATATAATATATATATATATATATATATATATATATATATATATATATATATATATATATATATATATATATATATATTATTGCTAAATTTAGATAAATTGAATCATTTTATCATACAGAAATTAAAGTGAAGTGAACTCACATTAAAGTAGAATTCTAGTTATATAATGAAATAAAGTGAAAAATTATATGAAATAAGATAAAACTTTTTGGAAGTTCTATTCTAATATGCCAAGGAGTTCGAGTGCAACATCCATGATGTATAATTTGTTGCAATCAAAATTTCTGATTAAATGTAAAAAAAGAAAGGAAATAAAATATTTAAAATATTTAAAAATTTAAAAATGAATATCCAATAGTATAACTCATTAGACCATTTCAATAATATATGTTTCTTGTCTATCCAACCTCCTCTAGAATTACTACTAATTAATATATTATATAAACATAAATAACATTAAATTGTTGCTTAAATATTCAGTAAATTTATATATTTTAAAGATAAAATTATATAAATTCAAATAATACAATATAGCCAAATCAATGTTTTGTAAGGGCCATAGGAGAGGAGATTTAGTGTTACAATGATATAGCCAAATGAAAAAAAAATATTTGAAGAAATAAGACAAAGTATGTGGGAAAGTTACATTCCATATACTATGGAGATTGAGAGTATCAAAAATTGTCATGATATTTGGTTTGTGTCAAAATGTCTCAGATAGTGTAGAAAAATCTTAGAAAATAAAATAATAAAGAAAATAAAATTTAAATGGGTAAATGTCATCTAATTGAATACAAAAAAAAATTTTCTTCTCCATTGATCCTCATTCAGAGCTCCTCAAAATTACTAAACTAATTCCACATTAATAATAATAAATTATTATTTTATTATTAAGTAAAATATATATGAAAGATTAAACTAGATAAATTAAAATAATACATTATAACAAAAACAAGGTAATATAATTATCACGAGAGATGAGAATAAGAATTTCGTTATATATAACAAAATCAAAGTGAATAATTTGAAAAAATGAGATAAATTATACACAAAGTTGCATTCTAATAAAGAAAGGCATTAGAGTGTTGCAGCTCATATCTTTAAATTAGTTATGAGTCAATTTTTCTCATAAAGCTTATAAAAATTTTAAAAATAAGAAAAATTAAAAAATAAAAATAAAAATTTCAATTGGATAGAGCTCAATAACATGATTCTAATAATATTAATTTCCACACAATCATAAAAAAATATGTCATAAAAATATACTAAAATCATAAAAAATAATGAAATATTCAAAAACTTAAAAATTGTATCCTTAATTGAATATACGATGTTGAGGAAAGTCTAGTGACATTTGTTTCATCACAATCACACAACATTTGGAATTATGATTGATTAACATAATAGTTAAACATCAATAATAAGTAATTATTATTATAATATTAAATCAGTATATGTTAAATTTGAATTTAAATAAATTGATTCAATGTAACATACCCAAACAAAAGTGATATAAATGTATATTAGAAGAGGAATAGAGTTTAATTGTAATATAACTAAATAAAAGAAAAAACTATCAAAAAATTTGATAGTTTATTCAAGAAAGAAGCATTCTAAGATGCAAAAGGGTGAGCATAACATCCATGAACATCAAATTGTGTACAATCGATATTTCTTGATAAAAATAAAATAAATATTTTAAATTTTAAAGATGAATATTTAATTAATAGAGCTTATAAAGATGATTCAAAAATTATTTCTTTCTTCTTTATGAGACCTCCTTTGGAATTACTATGAATAACTAATTTATATAAACATAAAAAGTAATATAATATTATTTTAGTATTAAGTAATTGCATATATTAAAGCATAAATGTGATAAATTAGAATAATACAATATAAAGTAATCAATGAATTGTGAAGGTAACATAAAAGGGGAATTAGTACAACATGGTAATATAACAAAATTGAAGGAAAAAATGAGAAGAAATGAAATAAATTGAGTTAGAATGCTATATTTCAATAAAGTAGGTCTATGTCAAAACATCTTATAAGTTATACCAAAACTTTGAAAAAAATTATTTAAAAATATAAAATAAAATTATTTAAAAGTATAAAACTCATCAAGATGAGTCCAACAACAATTGTTCTGTCTCAACCAGACATTGTTTGGAATTACTATTAATTTCTAAAATAATTACACATAAATAATCATAAATTATTTTTTTACTTTGTAATTAAATCAATTTGAAGTAAAAATTTGAAATAAGCATGATAATGTGAATGAAAAACTTTTATTCAAAAAAACTTAGATACCAACTATAACAACCATAATTGTTAAATGACATACAAATGAAATGCCTCATAAAAATGTCAAAACTCTAAAAATAAAGTATTTCTAAATATAAATATGAATACTTAATTAGATATAGCTAAAAATGATTAGTCCAAAGATGTTTGGATTTTCTTGATCATACTTTATTTTGAATTACTACAAATTAGAAAATTAAATTAGCATAAATATTAATAAATTACAATTTTTAGATTAAGTAAATAAATATTAAAACTAAAATGAGATTAATAAAAGTAATTTAATATAAAAATCAATGCAATACATAGGTGGCATGCGAGAAAAATTAGAGTTTCATAATAATATAGCCAAATCAAAGCAAAAAAATTTGAAAATTTAAGAAAATATTTTCATGAAACTTCATTCAAGGATACTAAAGCGATCATCTGTAACATCATTAACCGTAAAATCAAATATGAGCTAAAATGCTTCATGAGCAATTGAAAAACCATAAAAAATAAAAAATTTAAGGTATGAATTCTCAGAGATCGAAGAGAGGAGCCTGACGACATTTGTTTCATCTCGATCATAAATCATTTTGAGTACTTGAAAAACTCCAAAGTAAATAAGCCAAAATAAGATTCTAATATAACCAAATCAAAGTGATATGAAGGTCACATGAGAGGTGATTTAAAGTTACATTGTGATATAACTAAAGAAAAGTGAAAATTTTGAAGAAACATAAATTGTATGTAAAACTTTCTTTCCAAGATAATAAGTAGATTGAGTGCAACATCCTTGATCAAATAATTAGATATGAATCAAAATAAATCACAAACTATATGTAAATCCTAGAAAATAAAATATTTAAAAACACTGAATGAATATTTTGTTGCATAGATCTCAAAGAAATGAGTCTTACAGTGATAGATTTATCTCGATAATACCTTGGTTGGAATTATATCTCATTATTAAATTAAATAGACATAAAAAATGCTAATTTTTTTTAAAAATTTAAATAAAAAATTAAAAATGAATGAGATAAATTGAAGTGTTATTATTTAACGAAATTAAGACAATACAAAGGTGACATAGGAAGAGATTAGAAGTCATCTGATAAACTTTTTAAAAAGTTGCATTCCAAAATACTAATAAGATAAAGTGTAAAAACCTCATTGAATGTGTAGAAACACAAATAAATAATACACTTAGAATTATTTAATTGAATATTTAGTTCAATACAACTCATTAAGATGAGTCCAACATGTTAACTTGGTCTTGATGAGACCTCATTTGGTATTATACCCAATATCAAACCAAATAAGTATAAATAATGAAAAAATTATCATTTTAATGTTAAGTAAATAGATATTAAAATTAAATGAGATAATTAAAGAAATATAATACAATCAAATCAAAGCACTATAAATATCACATAAGAGATGAATTAAAGTTACATTATAATATAACCAAATAAAACCAAAACAATTGAAGGAATAAGATAGATCGTATTAGTAAGTTGCATGCCAAGATAGCAAGGAGATTGAGTGTAATATCATCGATCACTAAATTTGGCACAATTAGAAATATCTCATAAAACTAAGAAAAAACCTATAAAAAATATTTAAATTTATAAAAATAAATATTTTATTAAATAGAGTTCTTTGAGATAATTCTAATGACATTGGTTTGATCTAGATCTAATCTTGTTTAGAATTATTATGAATTACTAAGATAAATAAACATAAATAGTAATGCAATATATTTAAATCAATGCAATACAAAGGTTACAAAAGATGAGATTTAGAGTAACATTATGATATAGACAAATCAAAGCAAAATTTTCAATAAATGGCATAAATTTTCCATAGAAGTAGTATTGTAAGATACTAAAGGGATGGAGTGTAACAAGATCAATCATCAAATTAGCTGCAAATTAAAATACCTCATAAAACATTTCAAATCTCTAGAAAACAAAATATTTAGATATATAAAAATGAAGATTTGAATTTGTAGAGCTTGTCAATACAAATTGAATGACATTTGTTTAAAATCAATCGTAACTTATTTGAAATTATTTCAACTTTTCATAGTAAATAAGTTAAAATTTTTTTAGATGTTGCTTTCCAAGATACTAAGGATATCATGTGCAACATTCTCTATTATTAAATTAGGTAAAAATTAGAAAGACTTTCAAAACATATCAAAACCTTACAAAACAAAATATCTATTAATATAAAAATTCAATATTTAAATGGATAGAGATTATTAAGAAGATAGTAATGGTGTCAATTTCATTTTGATTGTACCTTCTTTGGAGTAATAATGAATATCAAAGTAAATAAACATAAATAATAATATAACATATCTAAATCAAAGAGATGTAAAAGTCACAAAAAGGAGATTTTGAGTTACATTATATTAGAACCAATTCAAAGAAAAATATTTGAATAAGATAAATTATGTAGAAAAGTTATATTATAAGATTCTTAGTAGATAAAGTGTTACAACCTAGATCATCAAATGAGGTATGAATTGAAACAAATCACAAATCATATAAAAATTTTAGAAAATGAAATATTTAAAAATAAAAAAAAACAAATATCTAGTTCGATAGAGCTCATTCAGACCAGTCTAAAGACATATATTCCTTCTTAATCAGATCTCATTTGGAATTACCACAAATGGCCAAAGTAAATAAGAATAAATAACAATAAATTATTATTTTAATATTATATATATATATTAATCTAAAATGAGGTATATTGATGTAATGTAATTTAACCAAATCAGCACAAAAAGGTTATGCAAATAAGAAAAAATGTGAGAACAGTTACATTACAAAATACTATAGAGATCAAGCACAACTTTCTTTTTTATCAAATGGGATACACATCAAAATGCTGCATGAAACATAAAAAACCTTAGAAAATAGTATTTTTATTAATTTACAAATAAATATTTAATTAGACAAAGCTTGTAGAGATTAGTCTAACGATGGTTTTTTTGTCTTAATCCTACCTCATTTGGAATTACTAGAAAATATACAATTAAATATATATAATAAAAATAAATTAATATTTTAATATTAACTAAATGTATAACAAATTTATAATGAGATTAATTAAATCAATGTAGTTAACCAAATGAAAATTATGTAAATGCGATAAGATAAATGAATTCATTTTTAGAGTATTATACTAAATGAAAGTAAAAAAAATGAAAAAATGATATAAATGTTATGGGAATATTGTAATCCAAGATACTAACAAACTCATGTGTAACATCATTGATCATAAAATTATGTATAAATCAAAATGTCCAAAAAAGCATATAAAAGTTTTAGAAAAATAAAATATTCAAAGAAATTAAAACAAATATTTAATTAGACAAAGCTCATCTAAACAAGTCAAACGATGTTTCTTTCATCTTGATTTGGCATTATTTAGTGATATTATAAATTACCAAAGAAAATAAGCATAAATAATAACATGTTATTAAATTAATATTAAGTAAATATTTAATAAAGATGAAATGAGATAAATTGATACAATATAATATAACTAAATCAAAGTGATGTAAATGTCACATAAGAGAGGATTTTGGGTTACATAGTACTATAACTAAATAAAAGTGAAAATTTTGAAAAAATGAGAAAATTGTATAGGAAAGCAAAATTCCAAGATACAAAGGATATTAAATGTAGTAACCTTGACCTTGTTTTTAGGTATGAATCATAATGTCTCAAATAGCATGCTAAAACTCTAAAAAATAAAATACTTTAACATATAGAAATAAATATTTTATTAGATAGAACTTACCAAGGCCATTATAGTGATCATTGTTTCTGTCTTAATAAAAATTGTTTGAATTACAACCAAGTGCCAAAGTAAATAAGCATAAATATTAATCAATTATTATTTTAATTTAAAGAAAATATATATTAAAGCTAAAATGAGATAAATAAAGGCAACGTAATCCATCAAAATCAAAGCAATATAAAGGTTGCATAAGAGCAACTTTAAAGTTACATAGTTATTAAACTTAATCAATATGAAAACTTTTGAAGGATTGAGTTAAATTATACTAAAACTCAAATATCATACAAATCAAAATATCTTATAAAGAATGCTAAAACCCTTGATAATAAAATACTTCCAAATATAAAAATAAATGTTTAATTAGATAATGCTTATTTGGAATTACTAAAAGAGATAAACTTGAGCAATGTAATAATATTAAATTAAAGTGATGTAATGGTCATACTGAAAGAGATTTAGGTTTATATAGTAATATAACCAATTTAAAATAAAAAAGGTTGAAGTAATGAGATAAATTATTTAGGAAACTTCCATTCAACAATATTAAAGAGATCTAGCGTAATATACTTGATTATCAAACGAGATAAAAATTTTAATGTCTTGCAAAGCATGCAAAACTCCTAAATAATAACTTATGTAAAAACAACAAAATAAATATTTAATTTGGTAAAGCTCATTGAGACTAGTCGAACAATATTTGTTTGGTCTCCATAAAATCTTATTTGGAATTATAATAAAATAATAATTTCAATAAGAATATATAAAAAAATTTATTTTTAATATTAAATAAATATTTAATAAAGGTAAAATGAGATAAAGTATAGTAATATAATATAACTAAATCAAAATAATGTAAAATTCACATGAGAGTTAGACTAGAGTTCCATAATAACATATAAAAATCAAAGAAAAATATTTGAAAAACTGACAAATTGTACTTGAAGGTCACGTTCCAAGATACTAAGAAGATTGAAGGTAAAATTCTTAATAGTTAAATCATTTATGAACTAATATATCTTATAAGGATGTCAAAAGCCTCAAAACAAAATATCTCAAAATATAAATTTGAAAATTTCATTAGATAGCTTGTCGAGACGAGTCCAACGAGGCTTGTTTCTCCCCAATTTGATATCGATTAGAATTTTTCTAATTAAAAAAGCAAGTAAGCATGAATACTAAAAAAAATATTACTTTAATATTAAGTTCATATATAGTAAAGCTAAAACAAGATAAAATAAAGTTATTTAATTTAACCAAATCATAGTGATGTAAGCATCACATAAGATGTAATTTATAGGTTTATTATGACATAACAAATTTAGAGCAAAACATTTGAAGAAATAAGACAAATTATAAAGGAAGGTTACATTCCAAAATAGTTAGGATATTTAGTGTAACATCTTAGATCAAAAAATCAAGAATTAAAATATCTCATAAAGCTTACAAGACCCTAAGAAATAAATATTTGATAAAATAAAAAAATATTTAATTAGATAAAACTCATTAAGATGAGTTTAATGATGTTTGCTTCATTTAATCAAACTAATTTTTGAATTATTATAAATTGCAAAGGAAAATATACACAAATTATTATAAATTAATATATTATGTTAAGAAAATATATTTTAGAACTAAAATAAAATAAGTTAATACAATATATCTAAAACATTAAAGAATTATAGAGTTAAAATGAGAAAGGAATTATAGTATAATACAAAAGACCTAAGTCAAGCAAAATATATGAAAAAAATGAGGTAAATTATATGAGAAAGTTGTCTTTCTTGATATAAGGAGACTGGATAGCAACCTTGATTATTAAATAAAACATGAATTGACATGTCTTGTACAGCATGTAAAGCCCTACCTAAATAATTAAGCCAAAATAAGAATACTTTATTATTTTAATATTAAGTTAATATATGTTAAATTTTAATTGACATAAATTAAAGAAATATAATATAACTAAATCAATGAGATGTAAAAGTCATATTAGAAGAGATTTAAAGTAACATTATAATACCGCCAAATTAAAGTGAAATAATTTGAGAAAATGAGATAAATTATATAAGAAACTTGTATTTTTAAATTGTAAGTAGTACAACTATAACATTTTTTATTGTTAAATTAAGAACAATTTTAAATGTCTCATAAAATATGCCAAATCCTAAAATTTTAAATATTTAAAAATAAACCAACGAATATGTAAAAGGATAAAACTCATAATGATGACTCCAATGATATTTGTTTCATCTCAATTAGACTTCTCTTGGAATTACTACAAATTACACAAATAAATGAGCATAAAAAGTAAAGAAAATATATATTAAAGTTGAAATTAGACAAATTAAAAAAAATATAACCAAACTACATCAACGCAATGTAAAGGTTACATGAGAAAAGGTAACAATTTCATAGTAATATAACAAAATCTTTGAAAATAATTTAACAAATTAGAGAAATTATATAGAAAAGTTGCATTCCATCACACTTATGAGATTAAATGTGATATCCTCGATAATGAAATCAGGCAAGAATTAAAATACCTCTTAAAACAAGCCAAAACCTTAAAAATTAAAATATTTAGAAATATTAAAAAAAATATTTAATTGGATAGAGCTCATCATAATGACTTCTATTACATTTGCTTCATTTTTATTAAACCATGTTTAGAATTACTATGAATTATCAATTTAAATAAGCATAAATAATAACAAATCTTTTATTTAAATTGCAACAAATATATAATAAAGTTAAAATATGGAAAATTAATGTGATGAATACAATAAAATTTAAACAATTTAAGTCTTACAAGAGGGGAGATTTAGAGTTATCTATTAACATAACAAAATCAAAATGACAATAATTTAAAAATAAGATGAGTTATATGAGAAAGTTATCAAGTGTAACATCCTTAATCATCAAAGCATTTCAAATGTGAATACCTTATAGAGTATGCCAAAATCTTAAAAAAATAAAAATATTTTAAAAATAAAAAATTATATAATTTGATAGTGCACATCGAGACTAGTACAATGACATTTTTTATCTTAATTAGACTTTATTTTAAATTATTACAAATTAACAAAGTAAATAGGTATAAATAGTGATAAAATTTTATTTTAATAATTTATATATATATATATATATATATATATATATATATATATATATATATATATATATATATATATATATATATATAAAATTAAAATGAAACATTTGAAAAAAAAAGATAAGTTTTATGAGAAAGTTGCATTCTAATATTTTAAGGAGACTAATTATAACATCTTTATTCGTGAAATCATGTACGAATAATAATATCTTATAAATTTCACCAAAACCGAATAAAATAAAAAATTTAAAATAATAATAAAAGTAAGAAAATTAATATTTAATTTTGTAAAGATTACTTACATGAGTCTAACATTTTTCATTTCATCTGGAACAAACCAAATTTAAATTTATTATGAATTATAATAAATAAATAAACATAAATAATATTAAATTATCTTTTAAATATTAGTTTAATATATATTAAAGCTAAAGTGAGATAAATTAAAATATTTTAATAAACCAAATGAAAGAGATATAAATTTTAGATGAGAGAAGATTTAAAAATATATCTTAATATAACTAAATTGAAGCAAAATAATTTGAATAAATGAGATAAATTACACAAGGATATTGCATTCCAAGAGGCTAATGTGATCGTATGTAACATGATTTATCATCACATCATGCATAAATTAAAAAATCCATGTAAAGCACGTGAAAATCTTATAAAGAAAAATATTTAAAATTTAAAAAATGAATATTTGATTGGTAAACTTGTATAGAGAAGTCCAACAACATTTATTTTGCTCAATTAACCCTCGTTAGGAATTGTCATGACTTACCAAACTAAATAAGCATAAATATAAATAAATTATTATTTTTATATTTTGTAATATATATATATATATATATATATATATATATATATATATATATATTAAGGCATAAATGACATATATTGAACAAACATAATATCAGTAAATCTAAGTGAATTAAAGGTCACAATAGAAGTGATTTAGCATTACATAATAATATAACCAAATAAAAGAGAAAAAGTCTAAGAAATGAGATAAACTATATAGCAATGTTACATTCGAAGATAATATAAAGATTAAATGTAATATTCATGATCATCATATCATGGGTGCATCAAAATGTCTCAAAAATTGTGCCAAAATTAATAAAAAACTAAATATTTAAAAAAGTAAAATGAATATTTAATTATTTAGAGACTATTAAGAAATGTCAAACAATGTTTGTTTCATCTCAATCAGAACTTATTTGGAATTATTGCAATTAGCAAGGAAAACAACCATAAATTATAATTACTAATTATTTTAATATTAAGTAATTATATATAAAATCTAAAATGTTATAAATTGGAGCTATGTAATATAATTAAATCAAATTAGTGTAAAGGTAACATGAGAAGAGATTTGAAGTTACATTATAATATAACTAAATCAATGGAAAATATTTAAGGAAATTAGATGAAATATATGAGAAAGTTGCATTCTAAGTTTCTAAGAAGATCAAGTGTAACATGTTCGAACATCATATCATGTGTGATTAAAACTATTTCATAAAGTGTGCTAAAAAATTAGAAATATATATATATATATATATATATATATATATATATATATATATATATATATATATAATTTAAAATTAAAATTTAATTGGATAGAACTTGTCGAGAGAGGTCCAATGATTTTTGTTCTATCTAAATTATACTTGATTTGAATTACTATGAATTAGAAAATAGACAAGCATAAATTTTAATAAATCAAATAATTGTAAATTTTACAAAAGTGGAGAATAAAATTTTTATAGTAATGTATACAAATCAAAGTAAAGCAATTGCTAAAATGAGATAAATTGTATCAAAAAGTTGCTCTCCAAGGTACTAATGAGATTGAGTACAACATCCATAATCACTAAGTATGGTATAAATTGAAATGTCTCATAAAACAAGTTGAAATTTATGCAAATAATTTTTTTTAAAATATAAAAATAAATGACTAGCTTATATAAAGCACCAAAATTAGTCAAATAATGTTTTTTTGTCTCAATCAAACTTGTTTAGAAATACTACGAATTACTAAATTTTAAAAGAATAAGTAATAATAAATTATTATTTTAATAATAAGTAAATATATATTAAAGTTGAAATAAGATAACTTAAAGTAATGTAATATAAATAAATCAAACTGATGTAAAGGTCACAAGAGAGGAGATTTAGAATAACATAACAATATACCCAAATCAAAACAAAAAATTTGAAGAAATTACATATATTATATGAGAAATTTGTTTTCCAAAATACTAAGTAGATCGTGTCTAACATCATCTATATGGGAAACGTATATTGGAAATTTGCATCCAAAGATGACAACGAGAGATCAAAAATTTAAAAATGAATATTTACTTAGAGCTTATTGAGATTAGTAGAATAATATTTGCTTCATCTCGATAAGATCTAGTTTGGAATTATCATTAATTGACAATAAAATATATATAATAATAATAAATTATTATAATATTAACAAAATATATATAGCAAATAAAAAGTGAGATAAATTCTTTGAATATAACATAAAAAAAATTATAGTAGAAAATTTGACGAAATGAGATAAATTGTGCAGAAAAGTTGTATTCCAAGATATTTAGGAGATCGAATGTACCATCCTCAATTGTCCAATCAGGTATGAATCAAAATCTCCTTAAAGGATGTAAAAACTTGAGAAAGTAAAATATTTTAGAAACAATATGAACATTTATTTTAATAGAGATCACCAAGACAAGTCTAATAATATTTGTTTTATCCTGATCAAATCTTGTATTGAGTTACTATAAATTATAAAATTAAATAAGCAAAATAATAATAATTTATTATTTTAATATTAACTAAAAATATATTTAATATGAAATTAGATTAAAAAGAAAGAAATGTAATATAACTTAATCAAAGTGATGTAAAGGTCACAAGATAATAGATTTAAGACAACATAGTAATCTAACCAAATTAAAGTAAAACTTTTGATGAAATGAGAAACGTTGCATAGCAAAGTTGCATCACAAGATGTCAAGGGTATTGAATGCAACATTCTCGATCATCAAAATATTAAAAATAAAATGTTAAAATATATAAAATTGACTATTTAATTTGATATAGCTCATGAAGATAACTCTAATAATAATTGTTTCATCCCAATCAAATCTCATTTAGAATTACTATGAATTACCAATCTAAATAAATATAAATAATAATAAATTGATATTTTTATACTAAGTAAATATACATTAAAGTTGATAAATTAAAGTACTATAAAGTAACCAAATCAAGGCATTATGATGGTCACATTAGAGAAGGTTTGGTGGTGCATAGTAATATAGCTAAATTAAAGCAAAAATTTTGAAGAAATAATATAAATTATTATAAGTTGTATTGAAAGATAATATAAGGATCACATTTATCATCCCTAATCATAACATTTTGTACAAATTAAAATGTCTCATAATGTTTGTAAAATCTAAGAAAATAAACTCATTAAAAAACAAATACAAATATTTGATTTGGTAGACCATGTCAAAATGAGTCCAATGATGTTTGTTTTGTCTTGATTAGACCTAGTTTAGAATTACAACAAATTGCTATATTACATAATCATAAATAAAGATAAATTATTATTCTTGTATAAAATTAATATATATTAAAAAATAAAATCAAATAAATTGATGCAATATAATATAATCAAATAAAAGTGATTTAAAGGTTTCATGATAAGAGATTTAGAATTAATAAATAATAACATGATTAAAGCAAAAAATTTAAAGAAATGAGATAAATTGTATAGTAAAGTGGCATTGCAAGATCCTAAGGAAATCGAGAGCAATATCATTGATAATCAAATTTGTTACAAATCCAAACGTCTCATACAAATTACCAAACCCCAACAAAAAAAATATTTGAATATATTAAAATTATTAGTTTTTTAATAGATCTTGTGAGATAAGTTCAACAACATTTATTTCATCTTAGTGGGTCTTATTTGGATTACTTTTAATAAATGATGTAATTAAACAAAATAATAAACAATTATTTTTTAATAATAAGTAAATTTATTTTAAACCTAAAATGAGATAACTGAAAGTGGTGTAACACAACCAAATTATACCCAAAAATGTGAAGTGAGACAAATTGTATGAGAAACTTACATTCTAATATAGTATTCTTGATCATCAAATCAGGCATCAATTAAAATATCTCATAAAGCATATAGTAATCCCTAGAACAAAATATTTAAAAAAATATTCCATTAGATAAAGCTTGTTAAGTTGGTCCAATGACATTTGTTTCATCTTGATAGAACCTGGTTTGGAATTATTGTGAATTTTAGAATTAAATGATAATAAATAATAATAAATTATTATTTTTAATATTAAGTATTTGTAGATTATAGTTGGAATGAGATAAATGAAAATGATGTAATATTGCAAAATCATAGTAATTTTAGGGTCATATGATAGGACATTAAGAGTTACATAATAACATTACCAAACCAATGGAAAATATTTGAAGAAATGAGGCAAACTGTATGAAAATATTTCATACCAAGATACTATGGAGGTAAAGTATAACATCTATATTCATTAAATGTGGTACAAATTAAAATGTCTTGTAAAATATGTAAAAACCCAAGAATATAAATATTTAAAAATATAAAAAGTAATAGTTAACTAAGTAAAGCTCATTGAGATGATCTAATGATATTAGTTTATCTCAATGAGATATCCTTTCAAATTAGTAAAAATTAACAAGTAATAAAACAAAAATTAATAATAAATTATTATTTTAATATTAAGTAGATATATATATATATATATATATATTAAAGCTTAAATGAGATAAATTAATGCAATGTAATATAGCCAAATAAAAGAAAAAATTTGAAAAGATAAGATAAATTGTATAAGAAAGAAGCACACCAATGCACTAACGATATCAAGTATAACATCCCCAATTATCAAATCAGTTATGAATCAACATGTCTCAAAATATTTGCCAAAACTCTAGAAAATAAAATATTTAAAAATATAAAAAATAATAACTTACTGGATAGAGCTTATTTAATTGAGTATAACATAATTTTTTTTTTTTTGCAAGGAGATCACATTAAGAATTTCTATAAAATACAAAATTAACTAAGCATTTAGAAGCAAACAATTAGAAGAAAATTGTATAAAAGAAGAAGAATAAAAAACCAAGAATAAAAATAGAATGAGGACTGAAAGAAATGAAGCAAAGAGAAGATGTACAAGATGAAAAAAAGGAAATGTAGGTTTAATAGGTTAAGGAAAAAAAATAAGAAGAACAAAAAGATACAAGAAATGAAGAATGACAAATTAAAAAAGATTAACATGTATAATAACAAAGAAAAATAGAATATAATATTATGTATAGGGAAACAGAAAGAGTGAAAATTTTAATAATTACAAAGAAAAAATTTATTATTCTAATAATAAAACTTATTATTTAATATTATGTTCCATTAATGACCTTGTAATTCTCCTATGAATTATACTATTATGCATAGGGAAACAAAGAGAGTGAAAAATTTAAAGAGACAATGTATAGCATACAAGAATCGTATGAATGGGGACAAATGAAAGGCAAAACGAGCATAAAGGTGACAAGAGAGGCAAGTGTTAAAGAAGAAAAATTGAGAGGAGAGTAGACTAAAGAAAGGGATAAAAAAGTGAGTGAAAGGGTGGCAAAGATTGAAGAAAGCTTGTGGGAGAAGGTAAAGGCCATAGAGAGGAAAATACAATGAGAATGAGTTTGGCATATAAGGAGAGATGCAAAAAGACAAAATAAATGAATAGAGAAGAGACAAACAGATACATAGAAAATAGAGAGACTGAATATGAAGCATTTAATAATGAATGGGAGATTTTAATGAAGAATGTCATTAAGAAAGATAGAATAATCATGTAAACAAATTGAGGTAATCAGAAAAATAAGAGATAAAATGCAATAGAAAGAGTAAGAAATTAATTCAGTGGTAAAAGGAAAGACACATTGACATACATCTAGACAAAGAGCCATAAAATAGTGTAAATAAGTATAAATAATAACAAAATATATATTTAACATTAAGAAAACATATATTAAAACAAAAATGAGATTAATTGAAGTGATGTTGTATATTCAAATAAAAATGGTTTAAAAGTCACACAAGAGAATATTTAGAGTTACATAGTAATATAACCAAATTAAATGAACAATTTTAAAGAAATGAGATAAATTATACATGAAAGTTGCATTCCATGATATAAGAGTATCCAATGTAATATCCTCAATTATCAAGTCAAGTGCAAATTGAAATTTGTGTAAACCATATAAAGATCCTAAAAAATAAATGATTTGAAAGTACTAAAATTTATACTTAATTTAATAAAGCTCATTGAGACGAATGCTACAATATTTGTTTCTTCTTAATTAGACCTCATTCGGAATTACTATGAACTATGAAAATAAATAATAATAAATTATTTTTAATATTATGTAAATAAATGTGAAGTTTAATTTAGGTAAATTGAAGAAATATAATATAATCAAATCAAAACAATGTAATGGTGATACAAGAGTAGAGTTAAAATTTCATAATAATATAACCAAAATAAAGCAAAACTCTTGGAGAAATGACATAAAGTTTACATGTTACATTGAAGGATACTAAGGACATTGAGTGTAACATTCTTGATAATCAAATTTAGTATGATTCAAAATATCTAGGATAGTATGCCTAATAATAGAAAATAAAATAATTAAAAATATAGAAATTAATATTTAATTAGATAGAGCTCTTTGGGATGAGTCCAAAGACTTTTTTATCATTATTACATCTCATTTGTAATTACAGTGAATTACAAAATTAAATAAGAAAAAACATTAAATTATTTTTTAATTAAATATATAATAAATCACAAATAAGATAAATTGAAACAATGTATAATAAAAAAATCAAAGAAATATAGACTTCAGATGAGTGGAGATTTAAAGCTATGTTGTTATAACCAAATCAAAGTGAACAATTTGAAGAAATCAAATAAATAATGTGATAAAGTTACATTTTAAGAAACAATGGTGGCCAAAGGTAAGATCCTCGATCGTCAAATATAATGCAAATCAAAATGTCAAGTAAAGCTATCCAAAATAAAGAAAACAAAATATTTAAAATATTTAATTAGATAAAGCTTATCGTGAGTTGTGACTAATGACATTTGTTTCATCTTGATTGGACCTCACTTAGAATAATTATAAATTATCAAAGTAAATAAGCATAAATAAAAATAGATTGTAACATCCTCATTCGTTAGATAAGGTATGATTTGAATTGTCTCATGAACCTGCCTAAACGTTAGAAACTAAAATATTTAAAAATATAAAGTTGACTTTTAAATTGGACAGAGCATATCAAGATGAGTCAAACAATATTTGTTTTATCTCAATCAGACCTCATCATGAATTATTATAAATTATAAAAAACATAAGCATAAACAATAATTAATTATTATTTTAACATTAAGTAAATATATATTATTACTAAAATGATATAAATCAAAGCAATCTAAGCAATTTAAAGTAATACAAATGTCACACTAGATGAGAATAATAATAACATAGTGATACAACCAAATCGAAGCAAAACTTTGAAAAAATGAGGTAAATTATACAAAAAAGTTTATTCTAGATGTTAACGAGATTGAGGGTAACATCATGATCATTAACTCAAGTATGAAATGAAAAAATTAAAACGGCATACAAAAATCATATAAGATAGAATATTTAAAAATAAAGACATGAATATTTGATTAGATAGTGCTCGTAGAGATGAGTCTAATAAAGTTTGTTTCATCTCGATCAAAACTTGTGTGGAATTGCTATGAAGTACCAAAGTAAATAATCATGAATAATAAGAAATTATTATTTTAATATTAAGTAAATATATTTTAAATTTCAAATGAGAAACATTAAACTAATGTAATTTATAAAAATCAATATTTTATTTGATAGAGCTCATCAAAATAAGTTCAGCAATAATTTATTGTTTTAATGTTATGTCTAAATATCTCAAAAAAAATAAGATAAATTAAAACAATGCAATATGTCTAAATCAATTTGATGTTATAATCACACAAGCATAGATTTACAATTACATATTAATATAACCAAATCAAAAAAAAATTTTGAATAAATAAGATAACATTTACAAGAGAGTTCCTTTCCAAGATATTAAAGTAATAACATGTAACATCCTCGATAGTCAAAAAAATTTGAATCAAAATTTCTCATAAAATATACAAAATCACCAAACAAGTAAAATATTTAAAAATATATATATATAAATTAATATCTATTAGATAGAGGTAGTGGAGTTGCATCCAATGACTTTTGAATGGCTTCAATCGGACCTTCTTTGACATTACAATGAATTACCAAACTAAATAAGCATAAATAGTAATAAATTATTATCTTAATATTAAGTAAATATTTATTAAAGTTGAGACAAGATAAATTCAAGTAATTGAATATAAACAAAGCAAAGTCATTTAAAGTATACACAAGTGTAAATTATAAGTTACATAACAATATAATAAAATCAAACCAAAAACATTTGATGAAATCAGATAAATCATATAAGAAAAATGCATTCCAATATACTAAGGAGATTAAGTATAATATTTCTAATCAAAAAATCATGTTCTAATCAAAATATGTTCCAAAGAATTCTAATGGCCTAAAAATTTAATATTTAAAAATATTTAAAAAAATCTTTCTATATAACTCATTGAGACGAGTCCATGGATGTTTGTTTCGTCTCGGTTAAATGTTGTTTTGACCTACTCTTAATTGCAAAATTAAATGGTTATGAATTATAATAAATTATTCTTTTAATATTAATCAATCATATATTGAAGTTGAAAGGGAAAAAAATTGAAGCAAAGTAATATAACTAATATAAAGCATTATAAAAGCCACATATTAAGAGATCAGAGTTACAAATCAATTTAAGCAAATCAATACAATTTGAAAAAATAAGATAAATTATGTGGGAAAATTGTATTACAAGATATTAATAGGAGTTAGAGTTAAATCTTTGTTTAATAAATTAGCTACAGTTAGAAATGCCTCATAAAATAAGTAAAATCCAAATAGAATAAAATATCAAAAAATTTAAAAAAGAATAATTAATAGGATTTAACTTGTCTCGATGTGTCCAATGATATGTTTTGTCTCAATTAAATACCATTTGAAATTTGTATAAATTACCAAAGTAAATAAGCATAAATAATAACAAAATATTATTTCAATATTAAGAAAATATATAATAAAGTTAAAATAAGATGCATTGAAGCAAAGTAATATAACCAATTTAAGTGTATGTAAACATGATTTGCATTTTAAGATACAAAAAGGAACAAATATAACACCCTAGATTGTCAAATATGTCTCAAAATTAATTACCTCATTAACAATGCCAAAATTATATAAAATAAAAAAATTAAAAAAATATAAATAAACTTCAAATTAAATAGAGCTTATAAAACTGAACAATATTTATTTCATCTCAATCGAGCCTTATTTGCAATTATTATGAATTTCAAATTAATTAACATAAATAATAATAAATTATGATTTTAATATTTAGTAAATATAAATGAGATAAATTATAGTAACATAATAAAACTAAAATAAAGTGATACAAATATCATAATACTTGAGATTTAGAGTTACATAGTAACATAACTAAGTTAATGTGAAAATTTTGAAAGATGAAATAAATTATGTGATAAAATTATAAAAAAAAAATAGCTTGTAAAGCATACCAAAAATCTATAATATTAAATATTTCAAAAATATTAAAAAAATAATATTTAATAGGATATAGCTTATCGAGATGTTAATGACTTTTTTTGTCTCGATTAAACTCTATTTGAAATACTACTAATTACTAAAGTAAATAGGCCTAACTAAAAATAAATTATTATTTTAATATTAAGTAAATATAAAATAAACATCAAATGAGAGAATTAAAGCATTATCATATAACCAAATCAAAGTAATATAAAGGTCACACTAGAGGTGAAGTAAAGCTTCATATTAATATAATCAAATCAAATTAAAATATTTTAGGAAATAATATAAATTTTACATGTTATATTGTATGATACTAAAGAGATCGAGGGTAATGTTTTTGTTCATAAAATCTAATATGAATCAAAATATTTTACAAAGGCCACATGAGAGGAGGATTATAGTTTCATAATAATATAACAAAATTAATGTGAAATATTTGAAAAAATGACATAAATTATAAGGAAAAGTTATATTCCAAGATACCTGTAGCACGTATGGAAGTATCTCAAAAAATTTACCAAACTCAAGAAAATATAAAATATTTTAAAATATAAAAATAAATATTTAATTTGGTGGATCTCTTTGGGTCATGTCTAAGAACATTTGTTCCATCTCGATTGTACTTGTTTCGAATTATTACAAATTATCAAAATAAATAATAATACATTGTTATTTTAGTAATAAGTAAATATATATATGTATATATATATATATATATATATATATATATATATATATATATATATATATATATATATATATATATATATATATATATATATATATATATATATATATATATATATTAAAGCTAATCAGATAAATTAAAATAATGTAATAGAACAAAATAGAAGTCATGTAATAGTTAAATTAGATGAGAATTAGACTTTTCATAGTAATACAACCAAATAAAATTAAACATTTTGAGAAGTGAGATAAATTACATGTGAATGTTTTATTCAAAGATATTAAGATAATCAAGTGTAACCAATGATCATCTAATCTACTTTGAATAGAAATGACTCGCAAAGCATAAAAAATCTTAGGAATTAAAATATCCAAAAATATAAAAATAATTATTCACTTGGACAAAGCTCACCACGATGAATCTAATGATAATTTTTTATCTTGATTGGACCTCATTTTAAGCTACAATGAATTACAAGGTAATATAAGAATAAATATTAATAAATTATTACCTTAATATTAAGTAAATATATGTTAAATCTTAAGTGAGATAAATTGAAGTGTTGTAATGAAACCAAATTGAAGCAATGTAAATGTTACATGAGAAGACAATTAGAGTTATATAGTAATATAGTTAAATAAAAGCAGACATTTTTAATAAATTAGATAAGTTGTATGGCATTATTAATTCTAAGATAACAAGAAAGTTGAGTGTAACTCTTTTTATCATCTAATAAGGTATAAATAAAAATTACTCAAACATTATCCCAAAAGCTTAAAAAATAAAACATTTCAACATATAAACGTAAATATCTAATAAGATAGAGATCATTGAGATGAGTGGAATTATGCTTTCTTCATCTCGATTAGGACAACTTTGGAATTATTATGAATTACAAAACTAAATATCTTTAAAAATGAACATTTAATTTCTTAGAATTTGTTGAGATGTGTACAACAATATTTATTTTGTCTTAATTAGACCATGTTTGGAATTACTACGAATTACCAATCTAAATACTAAAAAAATAATAAATTATTATTTTAATATTAAGTATATATATAACTAAAATTAGATAAATAAAAGCAATGTGATATAACAAAATCAATATGACATAAAAGTCACACAAAAGGGAATTAGAGTTTCATAGTGATATAACAAAATAAACTTTTTAAGAAATGAGATAAACAGACTTACATAACAATATAACAAAGTGAAATAAAAAAATTTAAAGAAAATAAGAAAAATAGAGTAGGAAAGTTGCATTCCAAGTTATAATGCAAATTGAGCATAACATCCTTAATCATTAATCTAATACAAATTAAAATATCTCATAAAATATATTAAAATCCTAAAAATGAAATATTTAAAAATATAAAAACAAATATTCAATTAAATAGAACATATTGAAAAAGGTCTAATAATGTTTCTTTCATCTCAATTGATTGTAGTCTAAACTACTATGATTTACCAAAATTAAATAAATATAAATAATAGTAAATTATTATTTTATTATTAGTAAATGAATATCATGGATAAATTTAGATAAATTTAAACAATATAATATAACCAAATAAAAGTGACATAAGTGTAACAAGAGATTTGAATTAGAGTTTCTAGTAATTTAATAAACTCAATAAGAAATATTTGAAGAAATAAGACAAATTATGTTGGAATGGATGAGTCCAAATGAATGTTTAAAAATTAGTCAATATAATAAATAAATATTTAAGAATATTCCAATTGAATATTTGTTTAGATGGAGTAAGAATAGATGAGTCCAATAATATTTGTTTTATCTCAATTCAAACTCAGTTGTAATTAATACAAATTTCTTAAATAAATAAAAAAATAATAATAATAAAATATTATTTTTAAAATTAAGTAAATATATATTAATACTAAAGTTAGATAAATTAAAATAACATAATAAAATTTAAAAAAATGTTGTAAAAGTCAGATAAGAGAAAATATATGCATACATAACAATATGACCAAATCAAACAAAAATTTTGAAGAAGAGATAAATTATATCAGAATGTTGCATTCTGAAATACAAACGCAATCAAGAGTAATATCCTCAACTATCAAACTAGACATAAATCAAATTACATTATAAAATATGTCAAAATCATTAAAAATAAAAAAGATTTAAAAATATTAAAAATATATATTTAATTGAATAATGCCCATTGAGATGAGTGTGATGATATTTATTTTATCATTATTGTTCCTTATTTGAAAGATCTACAATTATCAAATTAAATATGAAAAAATAATAATGAACTTTTTCTTTTAATATTTAATAAATATATGTTATAATTATGATAAGTTAAATTAAAATAATATAATATATCCAAATCAAAGTTTTGTAAATATGACATGGGAAAATATTTTGAGTTGCATAAAAATAAAAATAAATAAAATAAAAACTTTTAAGACAAAATAATGTGAACATAGAATAAAGTGACTTTCTAATATTCTTGATCATCAAATCTAGTAGTAGTTAAAATGTCTCATAAAATATATCAAATTCTTAAAAAATAAATTATTTAAAAATATTAAATATGAATATTTAATTGAATAGAGTTTATTAAGATGAGTTCAATGAAAATTTTGTTTGTAGATTGGATCTCATTTTGGAATTTCTATTAAATAACAAAGTAAATAAAAATAAATAATAATAAACTACTACTTTAATATAATGTAAATATATATTAAATTAAATTGAACCAATGTAATATATTAAATCAAAGTGATGCAAAAGTGACAAAAATAGAATTAGAGTTACGCCATAATATAACATGAAATAAAAACTTAAAAGAAGTGAGACAAATTGTATTAGAAACTTATATTCAATGATACTAAGAAGATCAAGTGGAATACCCATGATCATCAAATTAAGCATAAATTAAAATTTCTCATAAAGCATGCCAAAATGAGATAACTAATGTAATGTAATTTAGCCTACATAAATCATTGTAAAAGTCACATAAGAGAAAATTTCAAATAATATAATAATATAAAAAATTAATGTAAAATATTTGTAGATATAAGATAAATTATATAGAAAATTATGCTCAAAGACACTAAGGAGATCAAGCATATTACTCTCATTTGTTAAAGTTGGGACAAAAAAATGTCTCATAAAATATACTAGACTTAAAGAAAATAAAATATTTAAAAATATAAAAACTATTTTTTTGGATAAAGGTCATCAAGACGATTCCAATGACATTTATTTTGTCTTGATCAAATCTCATTCATAATTATTACAAAAACTAAAGTTAAATTATTATAAAAAATAATAAATTATTATTTTAAATTTTAGTAGAAATATATTAAAACTAAAAATGAGATAAATTAAAGAATTCAGTAAAACAAAACCAAAGCTATATAAAGGTCACATTAGTGGTGATTTAAAATTACATGGTAGTATAACCAAATCAAAGTGAAATATTTGATGAAAAGTGATAAATTATACTAGAAATGTGCTTCCTTAATCCTAAGGAGATTGAGAATAACACTCTTGATTGCCACATAAGCTATGAATTGAAATATCTCATAAAACATACCTAATCTCAAAAAAAAAATTCAAAAATTTGAGATTGAATACTTAATTAGCAAAAGCTCATCAATTAGACCTTGTTTCGTAACACTATAAATCATAAAAATAAAATAATAATAAATAAATAAATTATTATTATTCTAATATTAAGTAAGTATATATTAAAATTAAGATAAGATAAATTGAAAAAATATAATATATCTAAATCAAGGTAGTGCAAAGGTCACATGAGAGGAGATTTAAAGTTTCATAACAATATAACTAAATCAAAGCAACAGATTTAAAGAAATTAGATAAATTATTATAAAACATTCTATTAAGAAATAGTAAGTATATTGAGTGTAGCATCCTTGATTATTAAATAAGATATGAACTAAAATATCTTTTAAAGTTGTGAAAACTTTTTATGAATTACCAAAACTTTAAATTACATTGATTTATATTTTATTATTTATTTTTAAGATTTCTAATAATATCAAATAAAGTCTCATTGATGAACACTATCTAGTTAAGTATTCATTTCCATATTTTTGGATATCTTTTTTTTATTTAGGCATGTTTTATAAGATATTTTGATTCATGACTTATTTGACAATCAAGGATGTCACCAAAAATCTTCTTAGTATAATTAAAATACACCTTTCGCATTTAATTTATTACTTTTTTCAAATATTTTACTTTGATTTGGTTGTATTATCACGTAACTTTAAATCACCACTCACGTGACATTTACAACACTTTGGTTTAGTTTTATTGCATTTATTTAATTTATCTCATTTCAATTTAATATATTTTTAATAAAAATTAAAAATAATAATTTTTCATTATTTATGCTAATTTAACTTTGATTTTCATTGTAATTTAGATCGAGATCCGATCAAGAAAAAATAAATTTTATTGGACTTATCTTGATAAGCTTTGTCTGATTAATTATTCATTTTTGTATTTTAAAATATTTTATTTTCTTGAGTTCTAGTAGGCTTTGTGTGACATTTTGTTTTGTGCATACTCTAACTAATGAGAATATTATGCTCAATCTCTTTAGTTTCTTCAAATATAATTTATTTTATTTTTTTCATATATTTTGCATTGACATATTTATATTATTATGTAATTTGAAATCTTATATTACGTGACATTTACATTGCTAAATTATTCTCATATTTCGATGCATGTGTGTGTTTATATGTGCATGTTCATGTGTTTGTGTTTGCACGTGTCTACTTAGTCATGTGCATGTGTTCTTGTTCCTATGTGCATGAGTGTACGTGTGTGTGGTTCATTGTGTGTGTATATGTTTGTGTGCATGTGTGTGACTGTACGCATATGCATGAGTGTTCATGAGTGTTTTTGCATGTGCGTATGTACTTATGCATGTGAGTTCATGTATGTGTATGTGTGTGTGTGTGTGCATGTAGATGTGTGTGTGCATGCATGTGTACATATGAGCATGTGTGTGTGCTTATGTGGTGTGCATGTTCTTACACGTGTTTGTGTGAGCATAATTTTGTGTGTGCATGTTCATGTCTGCATATAAGTGTGCATTTGCAAATTTGAGCAAGTGTGTGTGTGTGTGTGTGTTTGTGTGTGTAGATGTACTTTTGTATGTGTATTTGTACACATTAGTTTGCTTGCATCGTGTGTGTGTTTTGCATCCATTTCTAATTTGTGAGCATATGTGTGTGGGTGCCTATATGTGTGCATAGGCATATATGCTCACAATTATGAGCATGATTATGTGTATGTCTGTACATTTGTGTGCAAGTGTGTGTGCGTATATGTGTATGTGTGAGCATATACTTATGTGTGCATATGTGCATACATGCATATGTGTGTGCTTTTATGTGTCTATTTATGTGTGCATTTAAATGCATATGTGTGTTTGTGCGTGCATGTGTGTATATGTAGGGGTAGGTGTGCGAGGGGGTGTATATGTGTTTGTATTCATTTATGTGTCTATGTGTGTGCATCTATGTTTATGCATACATGCTTTGTGTATGTGTGCATGTGTGTGTCCTATCCAAGAAAGGGATTTGTGTGTGTGTGTGTGTATGTGTTCATGTGTGCATCGATTTAGGTGTGAGTGTAGGTGAGTGTGTATGCATGCATTTGCATGTGTAAATCTGTGTATGCATGCATGGTTGCATTTGAGTGCACATGTGTGTGTATCTCTTCATGTGTGTGTTCACATTTTCTTGCATGTGTATACGTTATAGTTTGGGTGTGTGTGTGTATGTTCATGTGTCATTATGTGGCTGTGAGCTTGCTCATGCAAGTGTGTGTATGTGTGTGTCTGTAAACATGTGCAAGTGTGCAAGCATGTATATCTATATGCAAGTGTTGGTTTGTGTGTCTGCATGTTCTTGTGTCTTGTGTGTGCAAGCATGTGCATATTGGAGGGCAAGTAGGTGTGTGTGTGTGTGTGCATGTGTGGGTGTGTTTGTGTTTGTAAGTGTGTGTTGGTATTTGTGATTGCATGTGTGAGCAAGTGTGTGTGCGTGTGAATGCATGCATGTGCAAGCATGCATGTATGCTTGTAGGAATATCTGTGTGCATTTGTGTTTGCTTGTGTGTGTGTAGGTTTGTGAATGTGTGTGAGTGTATGTATGTATGTGTGCATGTGTGTGTGTGTATATGTTCATATTTGTGTGTGAATGTGTGTGTTTATGTGTGGAAGTTCATGTGCATGTGTCTCTATGCATTCCTATGTGCGTTTGAGCATACATGTGTACATATGTATATGTGGGTGTGATTGCATGTGTGTGTGTGTGCACATGTGTATACGTTTGTGTATGTGTATATCAGTGTGAGTTGTTGTGCATGTGAATGCATATGTGTGCATGTATGCTTGTGTGCATGTGTGGGTGCATGTGTGCATTTGTATGTGTATCTATGTGCATGTATTTGTGTACATGTGCAACTATGTATGTGTATGTGCATGTATGTGTGAATGTGTATATGCATGTCTACATGTGTGCATGGGCATATGCATATAAGTGCATCTGTATAGACATGTTTGCATGCACGTACATGTGCGTGCATGAATATAGGCATGTTTGTGTGTGCGTGTATTGCATATATGTGTATGTGCATGTGCATGTGTTTGTGTAAGTATGTGTATTTGTGTGTGCATTTGTGCATGTATGTTCAAACATGTATGGTTTTAGGTGTGTGTGTTCTTGTGTGTCTTTATATTTGTGTTTGTGTGTGTGCATGGGTGTGTGCATGTGTGTGCACATGTGTTTGTGTGTGTGGGCTTGTGTGTGGGTGTGTATGCAAGCACTTGTGAATGAGTGTGTGCATGTGTGTGTGGGAGAGCAATGTGTGCATGGGTGCATGTATGTGTGTGTGTTTGTATGTGCTTGTGCATTTGTGAATGTGTGCGTTCGTGTGTGTTGTTGTAGGTGTGTGTGCATAGGCATTTATGTGCAAGCCTATGTATGTGCATGTGTCTCACTGCATGTGTTTTTGAATGGTTGTATTTACTTATATGCATGCATTTATTATTCATGTGCACATTCGTGTGTGTATAGTTGTGCATGTGTGTGTGCGTATGTGTTTATGTGCATGTCTATGTGAGTGCCTATGCATCTCTATGTGTTTTCTTATGTGTGTGTGTGTGTATACATGTGCATTTATGTATTTGTGATTGTGAGCATGTGTATGTGTTTGTTTCCATGTGTGTGTGAATGTATGTGTGTGATTGTGTGTGCTTTTATATGTGGTTGTCTGCACGTGTGTGATGTTTTTGTCCATATATGCATGTGCTTGCATGTGTATGTGCTTGTAGGTCTGTGTATGTGTGCATGTGTGCTTGTGTGCATATGTGTGCAAGTCTATGCATGTGTGTAGAAGGGCATGTGTGTGCATTCATGCACATGTGTGCTTACTGATGTGCTTGTATAGGCATGTGCAAGCATGTGCGTGTGCTTGTGCGTGTACATGTGTGTGCATGTGTGTGTGTTTGCATTCGTGTGGATGTCTATGAGTCCATATGTGTGCATGTGTGTATGTGTGTGTGTGTGTGTGCATATCTATTGGCTTTGGTGTGTGTATGCCTATACGTGTGTTTGCATGTGTGTACGTGTGTTTGTGCATGCATGTACATATTCAAATGTGTTCATCTTTGTGTGTGCGTGTGCATCTGTGTGTGTGTATGTGTGTATTTGTACATATGTGCATGTATGTGCTTGTGTAGTTAGGTGGGTATGTGTGTCTATGTGTGTGAGTGTATGCATGCATGTTTGTCTATGGGAGTGTGTGTGTGCCGATGCACGAGCATGTGTGTGCATTTGTGTGATTGTGTGCATGTTTGTATGCATGTATTTATGATTATATATGTTTGTGTATGTGCTTATGTGTGTGTGGTGTGTGCCAGTGTGATTGCATGGGTGTCCACATTTGCACATGTATGTATTGTGTGTTTATGCATGCATGCACATATGTGTCATTGTATATGTAAGCATCTATCTGTATGTCTAGGTGTATTTGTTTTTGTGTGTGTGTGGCTTGGGGTATGCATGCATGTGTGAGTGCATATGAATGTGTCCTTACATGTTTGTGTGTATTTGTTCCTACATGTCTTGGTTTTTGTGTGTGGTTCTATGTGTGTAAGTTTGTGTATGTGTCTACACATGTGTTCTTGTGTTGTGTGCTATGCATGTGTGCAAGCATGCATCTGCATAAGTGCATTCTTGTGTTTGTGTGTGTGCTTGTATATGTGTATATGTTTGTGTGTGTTCGCTCATGTGTTCATGTGCTTATGTGTGTTTATGTGCATGTTTGTGTGCGTGTGTATGTTGTCTATGCATGTGTGCATGTGTACATGTGTGTGGTTGTGGGTGTACGTGTGCATTTGTATGTGCACATGTGTATGTATGCATGTATATGTTTGTCTACATGTGTTTGTGTGTGTATGTGCATATGTGTGTGTAAATGTATACTCATGTGTGCTTGTGTGCTTGTGTATGTGAGCACATGAATGTGTATATGTGCATGTATTTGAGTGAGATCACGTGTGTGTGTGTATGCAAGAGCGTGTGCTTGTGTTTATGTGTGTGCATATGTGTGTATGCTTGTGTTCATGTGTGTGGTTATATATGTGTGGGCATTTCTACATGTTTGTTTGTGTTCATGCACATGTGTATGAGTGCTTGCATGTGTGCATGTATGTATGCTTTTATATTTGTGTGTTTGTAGATGAGGGTGTGTATGTGTGTGTGTGTGTTTCATCATGTATGTGTTTGTGTGTATTAATGTGTGTATATTTATGTGTGTGAGTATTTATTAGCATGTGCATACGTATGCATTTGTGTGTTTTTGTAGCATGCATGTGTGTCTGTGTGTGAACATGTGTGCATGCATGCATGTTTGTGTATATTTGTGTGTGCTTTGTGTGCATGTGTATGTGTGTGTGTGTGGGTATGTGTGTGTGCATGTGCATGCTTGCATACGTGTATTCATGTATGTATATTTGTTCTTGTATGCATGTTCACACCTAGTGCATGTGTGTACCTATATGTTCTTGCATGTTGCATATATTTATGTGCATGAGTGTGTAGCAGTGTACATGTAATGTACGTGTGTGTGTGTGTGTGTCTATGCAAGCATGTGCATGTGTGTTGCATGTGTGTTGTCTAGTGCATGCATGTGTGTGAGTTTGTGTACGTGTATATGCTTATTTGTGTGTGTCTATGTGCTTGTAGGTGTGTTTGTTTATGCATGTTTATGTGTATACATGCTGTATGTGTGTGTGTCAAGGTGTGTGAGTGTTTGTGCATGCATATGTATATGTGTGACTATGAATTTACACTTGCACAAATCTATATGTGTGTGGATGCATATGTGTGTGTATATGTTTATCTATATGAGTATGTGTGAGAGTTTATCGATGTGTATGTGCATGTCTCTATGGGCTATGTGTATGTTCAAGTGTGTGCATGTGTATGCAAGTGCATATCTCTAATTGTTCATATGTGTTTGTGACTGTGTCCATGTGAGTATGACTCTACATGTGTTACATGTGTGTGTGTGTTCTAAGGCATGCATGTCTATGTCTATGTGTGCATGCATGTGTCTACGTACATGCGTGCATATGTGTGTGTGTGCGCAAGTGTGAGTGTCCCTATGTATACGTGTGTGTGAGCATGTGCATGTGAGCGCATGTGTGTGTGTGCATGTGTAGGTGCATATTTGTATTCTTGTGCATGTGTGTTATGTGTGTGCATGTTTTTATGTTCAAGCACATATGTTTTTTGGATTTTACATGCATGGATATTTAACTCTTCATGTAAGTGCATGTGTATGTGAGCATGTGTGTGCATATGTTTATGCATATGAGTATGTATGTTCTTTTTCATATGTGTTTGCATGTCTAGTTGAGTGTGTTTGTATGCACATTTGCACACATGTCTAAGCATGGTGCATGCACGTGTGTGTATGCTTTTGTGGGAAAGTATATGTGTGTGTATGTAAGAATTTGTGTGGATGTATGTAGATGGGTGTGTGTGTGTGTGTGTATGTGTGGATGGATTTATGAGAGAGAGAGTGTGTGTGTGTGCATCAATGTGTCTATTCTTAGGTGTGTGTGCATGCATGTGTGTATTTGTGTGTGTATGTGCATGTATGTTCGTTCATACTTGTGTGCATGTGTGTGTGTAAGGATGTGCATCCATGTATGCTTATGTGTTTGCATGGTTGTGTGTGTAGGTGTGTGTGCATGTCCATGTGTGTGTGTGTGTTTGTGCCTATTTATGTGTCGGTGCATGTTATTATATGTGTGGGCTTGTCTATGTACATACGTACATTCATGCACATGTGTGTGTTTGTGTGTGTATAACTGCATCTTTGTGTTTGTGCATATATGTGTGTGTATTCATATGCATGCATGTGTATATCTATGTGTGTGTGTATTTATTTGTTTGCTGGTTCATGCATGTGTGCGTGTGTGTTCATTCACATATGTGTGCATCTATGTGGGTGTGTGTGTGCGTGAGCAACTACTTGTGTGTGAGTATGTGTTGGCATTTGTGTGCTAGTTCATTTGTATGTGTGTGTGTGTGCACGTGTGTGTGTGTGTGCGTATGTGCATATGTGTGTGTGTGTGTGCATTTGCAGATGTTGGTGTGCAAATGTCTATGAGTGTGTGTGTGAGTTTGTGCATGCATGCATGCATGTGTGTATGTGTATTTATGCATGTGCATGTGTATTTGCTTATATGTGTACATACATGTGTGCATTTGCATTTGCATGTGAGGGTGTATGTGTGTCTGCATATTCATAGGCTTGTTTCTACATTTGTGTATGGGGCGTGTGTGTGTGTGTGTGTATGCATGTGCATGTGTATGCATGACTACACATGTGTGTGTGCACGTATATGTTTGCAAGCATGTTTTTATGTGCATGTGTGAGAGTGTGCAATTGCATGAGGGAGTGTTTACATGTGTGTGCTTATGCATGTTTGCATTTGTGTGTGTGTATGTTTGATGTGTGTGCTTGTGTGTGTGAGTGCATACATACATTTTTGTGTGTTTGTTTGCATGTGTCTATGTGTGCATGTAGAGAGATGCACATATAGGTTTACCTCTGTCTGTGTGTATGTTTGGTCATGTATACATTCATGTAGGTGTGTCTATGCATACACATCTATGTTCGTATGTAAGTATGTCTATGTGTGTGCATGTACATATGCATGCATACATGTACCTATAAGCATGTATGTGTGTGTGTGGGTGTTTTTGTGAATGCAAGTGCATGTGTGTGCATGTATGTGGTTATGTGTGTGTGCTGAGGTGTGTGTGTGGCCATACAAGTGCATGTGTTTATATGGGTGTGTTTCTACTTGTGTGTGCATGTACGTGTGTGTGTGTGTGTATATGTGTTGGTGTGTGTATGTATTAGTTTGTCAGTGCATATGCATTCAAGTGTTAGTGTGTCTATGCATATGTATGTGTGAAGGTGTGGGTATGCATGCATGTGTTTGTGTACATGTGTACATGTTTGTGTGCAACATGCACATGCATTTGTGTGGTACATGCATGTGTGTGTGTGTGTTCATGCGTATGGGTTTGTGCAAATGTATGCAAGTGTATATACATAATGTATATGCATGTGTGTGCGTATACAAGCGGGCATATATGTCTGTGTATTTAAGTGCACACTTGTGTGTCTCTTCATGTGTGTGTGTATGCAAAGGTACATTTGTGCAAGTCTACATGTGTGTATGCATTTGTGTGTACATTTGTGTGTGCATGAATGTCTATTTTGCTATGCATATGTGTGTCGGTATTTGTGTGTTTTTGTGACTGTGCAGATATGTTGTGTATAATTGTACATGTGTGAATGTGTGTGAGTGTATGTGTGTGTGTGTGTTCATGTGTGTGGGTTTGTTTGTACATGCTTGTGCATGCATGTGTGTGTGTTAGAGAGTGTGTAGATCTATATGTGTATATGTGCTTGTGTTATTTTGTATGTGTGCATAGGCACACATGTGTATGCATGTAACTACATGTGTGTGCATCTTTGTGTGTGTAAGTGTGTGAGTTTAAGTGTGTGCGTGCATAAGAAGAAGAAGAAGAAGAAGAAGATTTTCGAAGAAGAAGAAGAACAAAGATGTAGAAGAAAAATAAAGAAAAAAGAAGAAAGATTTAGAATAAGAAGAAGAAGAAAGAAGATGAAAGAAGAAGAAGAAAAAACAAGAAGAAGAAAGAAGTAGAATGAAAAAGAAGAGGAAGAAGATGAAAGAAGAAGAAGAAAAAACAAGAAGAAAGAAGTAGAAAGAAAAAGAAGAAAGAGGAAGAATAGGAAAGAAGAAGAAAGATGACGAAAAAAAAAAAGAAAGAAGAAGAAAGAAGAAGAAAGAAGAAGAAAGAAGAAGAAAGAAGAAGAAGAAGAAGAAAGAAGAAGAAGAAGAAGAAAGAAGAAGAAGAAAGATAAAGGAGAAGAAAGATTAAGTCGAAGAAGAAGAAGAAGAAGAAGAAGAAAAAGAAGAAGAAGAAGAGGAAGAAAAAGGCAAATGAAGAAGAAGAAGAAAGAAGAAGAAAAAGAAAAAAGTAGAAAGAAGAAGAAAAAGAAAGAAGTAGAAAGAAGAAGAAGAAGAAAGAAGAAGAAGAGGAAGAAACAAGAAGAAGAAGAAGAAGAAGAAAGAAAAAGAAGATGACAGAAGGAGGAAGAAGTTGAAGCAAGTAGAAGAACAACAAAGAAGAAGAAAAGAAGAAGAAGGAAGAGGAGGAAGAAATAGAACAAGCTGTAAGAAGAAGAAGAAGAAAGAAGATGAAGAAGAAAGAAGAAGGAGAAGAAAAAGAAGTTGACGAAAAAGAAGATGAAGAAGAACATGAAAAAAAAGAAGTAAGAGAAGAAGAAACAGACGAAGAAGAAGAAGAAGGACAAGAAAAAGAAGAAGAAAAAGAAGAAGGTGAAGAAGTAGAAGAATAGAAAGGACAAGTGGAAGAGGAAGAAGAAGTAGAAGTGGAAGAAGAAGAAGAAGAAGAAGAAGATGAAGAAGTGGTAGAAGAGAGAAAGAACAAGTGGAAGAGGAAGAAGTAGTAGAAGAAGAAGGAAAAAGAGAAGAAGCAGAAGAATAAGAAGAAGAAGAATAATAATAATAGAAGAAGGAAAAGAACAAGAAGAAGAAGAAGAAAAAAGAAGAAGACGAAGAAGAAGAAGAAGAAGTAGAAGTAAAAGAAGAAGAAGAAGAAAAAGAAGAAGTAGTTCATGAAGAACAAGAAGAATGAAGAAGAAGAAAGAAGAAGAAGAATGAAGATGAACATAAAAGAAGAAGATGAAAGAAAATGATAAAAGAATTAGAAGAAGAAGAAGAAGGAGAAGAAGATGATGAAGAAGAAGAAGAAGAAGAAGAATACGAATAAGAAGAAGAAGAAGAAGAAGTCGAAAAAGAAGAAAAAGAAGAAGAACAAGGAAATGAAAATGAAGACAAAGAAGAAGAAGAAGAAGAAGAAGAAGAAGAGGAAAAAGAAGAAGAAGAAGCAAAAAAGAAGAAAAAAAATAAGTAGAAGAAGAAAGAAGAGGAAAAAAGAAAAAGAATAAGATGAAAAAGATAAGAAAGAAGAAGAAGAAGAAAGAAAAGCACGAGGAAGAAGAAGAAAGAAGAAAAAGAAGAAAGTGAATAAAGAAGAAGAAAAGAAGAAGAAGAAAGAAGAAGAAGAAGAAGAAGAAGAAGAACTTGATGAAGAAGAAATAAGAAGAAGAAGAAGAAGAAGATTGAAGATGAAGAAGAAGAAAAAGAAAGTTGAAGAAGAAAGAAAATTCAAGAAGAAACATGAAATAGAAAGAAGAAAAAAGAAAAAAAGAAGAAAGAAGAAGAAGAAGAAGAATGGAAGAAGAAATTAGGAGAAGAAGAAGAAAAAAGTTGAAGAAAGAAGAAGAAGAGTAGAAGAAACAAGAAAATGTAGAAGACGAAGAAAGAAGAAGTGGAAGCAAGATGAAGTAGAAAGAAGAAGAAGAATAAGAAGAAAGAAATAGTAGAAGAAGAATAAAGATGGAGAAGAGAAAGAAGAAAAAGAAAAAGAAGAAGAAGAAGAAGAAGAAGAAGTAGAATGAAGAGAAAGAAGAAGAAGAAGAACAAAGAAGATGAAGAAAGAAGAAGTAGAACAAGAAAAAGAAGAAGGTGAAGAAGAAGAAGAAGCAAGAAGAAGAAGAATAAGAAGAAGAAGAAGAAAAATAACAATAATAATAATAAAAATAATAATAATAAGAAAGAAGAAGTAGAAGAAGAAGAAGTAATAGAATGAAGAGGAAGAAGAAGAAGAACAAAGAAGATGAAGGAAGAAGAATTGGAACAAGAAAAGTAGTAGAAGAAGAAGAAGAAGAATGAGAAGAAGAAGAAGAAGAAGATGATGAAGAAGAAGATGAAGAAGAAGAGGAAGAAGATTAAGTAGTAAAAGAAGAAGATGAAGAAGAAGAGAGAAGAAGAAGAAGAAGTAGATGAAGAAAGAAGAAGAAAGAAGAAGAAGAAGAAGAAGAAGAAGAAAAGAGAAGGAAGAAGAAGAAGAAGAAGAACGCAAAAGAAGTAGAAAGAAGAAGAAGAAGAATATTGAGAAGAAGAAGAAGAAGAATAAGAAGAAGAAGAAGAAGAGAAAGAAGAAGAAAGAAAAAGAAGAAAAAGAAGAAGAAGAAAGAAAGAAAAAGAAGAAGAAAGAAGGAGAAAGAAGAAGAAAGAAGAAGAATAAAGCGAAAAGAGGTAGGAGAAGAAGAAGAAAAAGAAGAAGAAGAAGAAGAAGATGAAGAAAAAGAAATGGAAAAAATTGAAGAAGAGGAAAAAGTAGAATGGTTGAAAAAGAAATGGAAGAAGAAGTAGAAGAAGAAGTTAGAAAAAGATGAAGAAAGAGTGGAGGTGGAAGTAGAAGAAGTTGAGAAGGAGGAAGAAGAAGAAGACAAAGAAGAAGGGGAAGAAGAAAAAGAAGTAGAAGGGGATAAAGAAGTGGAAGAAGGAGAAGAAGAAGAAGAAGAAGATGATGAAAAAGAAGGAGAAGAAGATGAAGAAGAAGAAGAAGAAAAAGAAGAAGAAGAAGAAGAAGAAGTAGAAGTAGAAGAAGAATAATAAGAGAAATATGACGAAGAAGAAGTAGAAGATGAGGAAGAAGAAGAAGAAGAAGACGAAGAAGAACAAAAAGTAGAAGAAGAAGAAGAAGATGATGTTGATGATGATGATGAAAGAAGAAGAAGAAGAAGAAGTAGAAGAAGAAAAATAATAAGAAGAAAAAGATGAAGAAGAAGAAGCAACTAGAAGAAGAAGAAGAAGAAGAAGAAGAAGAAGAAAAAGAAGAAGGAGAAGAAATAGAAGAAGATCGAGAAGAAGAAAAAGTAGAAAAAGAAGAAGAATTAGAAGAAGAAGAAGAAGAAGAAGAAGTAGTAAATAAGAAGAAGAAGAAAAAGCAAAAGAATAAGAAGAAGAAGAAAAAGCAGAAGAATAAGAAGAAGAAGTAGAAGAAGAAGAAGAAGAAGAAGAACAAGTAGAAGAAGAAGAAGCAAGAAGAAGAAGAAGAAGAAGAAGAAGAAAAAGATGAAGAAAGAAGAAGAAGAAGCAGATAGAAGAAAAAGAAATAGAAGAAGAGAGAAGAAGAAAGAAGAAGAAGAAGTAGAAAGAAGGTGAAGAAAGAAGAAGAATAATAAAGAAGAACAAGAGGAAGAGGAAGAAAGAAGAAAAAGAAGAAGAAGAAAGGAAAAGAAGAAAGAAGAAAGGAGAAGAAAGATGAAAACAAAGAAAGAAAAAGAAGAAAGGGAAAAGAAGATCGAGAAAAAGAAGAAGAAGAAGATAAAGATTAAGAAGAAGAAGATGATGAAGAAGAAGAAGTAGAAGGAAGAAGAAGAAATAGAAGAAGGGAGAAGAAGAAAGAAAAAGTAGAAGAAAAAATGAGAAGAAAGAAGAAGAAGAAAAAAGAAGAAGAAGAGGAAGAAGAAGAATGAAGAAAAAAAGAAGAAAAATTAGAAAGAAAAATAAAGAAGTAGAAGGAAAGGAAAAGAAGAATAGAAGAAGAAGAAGAAGATGATGAAGATGAAGAAAAAGAAAGAAAAAGAAGAAGTAGAAGAAGAAGAGAAAAATAAAGAAGAAAAAGTGGAAGAAGAGTAGGAAAAAAAAGTATAGGATGGAAGAAGAAGAACGACGAAGAAGAATAAAGAAGATGAAGGAAGAAGAAGAAGAAAGAAAAATAAGAGGAAGAGGAAGAAAGGAGAAAAAGAAGAAGAAGAAGAAAGAAAAAGAAGAAAGATGAAAATAAAGAAAGAAGAAGAAGAAAGGGGAAAGAAGAAAGAGTAAAAGATAAAGAAGAAGATAAAGTGAAGAAGAAGAAGAAGATGAAGAAGAAGAAGTAGAAGTAGAAGAAGAATAATAAGAGTAAGATGAAGAAGAAGAAGAAGTAGAAGAAAAAGAAGTAGAAGATGAGGAAGAAGAACAAGAAGAAGAAGAACAAGAAATAAAAGAAGAAGAATAAGAGGAAGAAGAAGATGAAGATGAAAGAAGAAGAAGAAGAAGAAGAAGAAGAAGTAGAAGAAGAAGAGGAACAAGAAGAAAAAGATGAAGAAGAAGAAGCAAGTAGAAGAAGAAGAAGAAGAAGAAGAAGAAGAAGAAAAAGAAGAAGAAGAAGAAGTAGAAGAAGATCGAGAAGAAGAAAAAGTAGAAGAAGAAGAAGAAGAAGAATTAGAAGAAGAAGAAGAAGAAGAAGAACAAGCTAAAGAATAAGAAGAAGAAGAAGAAGAAGAAGAAGAAGAAAGAAGTAGAAGAAGAAGAAGGAAGAAGAAGAAGAAGAAGAAGAAGAGGAAGAAATAGATAGAAGAAAAAGAAATGAAAGAACAGAGAAGAAGAAAAAAGAAGAAGAAAAAGAAAGAAGGTAAAGAAAGAAGAAGAAGAATAAAGAAGAAGAAGAAGAGGAAGAAAGAAGAAAAAGAAAAAGAAGAAGAAAGAAAAAGAAGAAAGAAGAAAGGAGAAGAAAGAAGAAAACAAAGAAAGGTAAAGAAGAAAGGGAAAAGAAGAACGAGAAAAGAAGCAGAAGAAGATAAAGATTAAGAAGAAGAAGAGGATGAAGAAGAAGAAGTAGAAGGAAGACGAAGAAGAAATAGAAGAAGGGAGAAGAAGAAAGAAAAAGAAGAAGAAAAAATGACATGAAAGAAGAAGAAAATAGAAGAAGAGGAAGAAGAAGAAAGAAGAAAAAGAAGAAAGAAAAATAAAGAAGTAGAAGGAAAGGAAAAGAAGAATGAGAAAAAGAAGAAGAAGATGAAGATGAAGTTGAAGAAAAAGAAAGAAAAAGAAGATGAAGAAGTAGAAGAAGAAGAAGAAGAAAAATAAGAAGAAGAAGATGAAAAATAAGAACATATTGAAAAAGAAGAAGAAGAAGAAGAGAAAAATAATGAAGAAAAAGTGGAAGAGGAGTAGGAAAAAAAAGTAGAGGATGGAAGAAGAAGAATGAAGAAGAAGAATAAAGAAGATGAGGGAAGAAGAAGAAGAAAGAAAAAGAAGAGGAAGAGGAAGAAAGAAGAAAAAGAAGAAGAAGAAGAAGAAACAAAAAGAAGAAAAAAGAAAGAAGAAGAAGAAAGGGGAAAGAAGAAAGAGTAAAAGATAAAGAAGAAGACAAAGATGAAGAAGAAGAAGAAGAAGAAGAAGAAGAAGAAGCAAAGAAGAGAAAGAAGAAGAAGAAAAAGTAAAAGATGAAGAAGAACAAATAGATGAAGAAAAAGAAGAAGAAGAAGAAGAAGAAGTAGAAGAAAAAGGCGAAGAAGCAAGTAGGAAAAGAAGAGCAAGAACAGGATGGGAGAAGAAGAAAAAAAAAGATGAAGAAGAAAAAAAGAGAAGAAAGAAGAAGCAAAAGATGAAAGAAGAAGAAGAAAAAGAAAAAGAAAGAACAAGAATAAGAAAACGAAGAAAGAAGAAGTAGAAACATGAAGAAGAAGAATGAAGAAGAAAAAGAACGAAAAAAAGAAAAAGAAAGAAAGCAGAACAAGAAGAAGATGAAGAAAGGAGAAGAAAAAGATAGAGAAAGAAGAAGAAAGTAGATGAAGAAAGAAGAAGTAGAAGAAGAAGAGGAAGAAGAAGAAGAAGGAGAAGAAGGAAATATAGAAAAAAATTAAGAGGAAGAAGTAGAAAATGGGGTAGAAAAAGTGGAAGAGTATGAAGAAGAAGAAGAAGAAGAAAAAGAAGAACAAGTAGTAGAAGAAGAAGAAGCAGAAGAAATAGAAGTAGTAGAGGAAGATGAAGAAGATGAAGAAGAAGGAGCAGAAGAAGAAGAAGATGATAATGAAGAAGAAGATGTTGAAGAAGAATAAGAAAAAAAAGTAGATGATGAGGAAAAGGAAGAAGAAGATGAAGAAAGAAGAAGAAGAAGAAGAAAGAAGAAGAAGAAGTAGTAGTAGTAGTAGAAGAAGAAGAAGTGTTAGGGAAAGAAGAAGAAGATGAAGAAGAAGAAGTAAAAGAAGAAGAAGAAGCAAGAAGCAAGAAAAAGAAAAAGAAGTAGTAGAAGAAGAAGTGGAATTAGAAGAAGCAAAAGAAGAACTAGAATTGGAAGAAGAAGAAGTGGAAAGAAGAAGAAGAATCAAAAAAAGAAAGAAGAAGAAAGAAGTTGGAGATGAAGAGAAAGTAGACGAAGGAAGAAGTAGAAGAAGAAGGAAAAAAAAGAAGAAAAAGAATGAAGAAAAAGAAACAAGTAGAAGAAGGAGATGAAAAAACAACTAGAAGCATGAAGAAGAAGAATGAAGAAGAAGAACGAAAATGAAGAAGAAGAAGAAAGAAGAAGAAGAAGATTAAAGAAGAAGTAGAAAAAAAGAGGAAGAAGAAAGTAGATGAAGAAAGAAGTAAAAGAAGAAGACGAAGTAGAAGTAGAAGAAGAAAATACAGAAGAAACTTAAGACGAAGAACAAGAAGAAAGAAGTAGAAAGAAGAAGAAATAGAAAGTAGGGAAGAAAAAGAAGTAGAACAGTAAGAAGAAGTTGAAGAAGAAGAAGAAGAAGAAGTAGAAGATGATAAAGAAGAAGAAGAAGAAGTAGAAGAAGAAGAAGAAGAAGAAGTGGAACAAGAAGAAGAACCAGAAGAAGAAGAAGAAGAATTTGTAGAAGAAGAAGAGGAAGAAGAATTTGTAGAAGAAGAAGTGGAAGAAGAAAAAGAAGAAGAAGAAGAACCAGAAGAGGAAGACGAAGAAGTAGGAGGAAGAGAAGAAGAAGACGAAGAAGCAGAAGAAGAAAATAAAGAAGAAAATGAAGAAGAAGATGAAGAAGAAAGAAGAGAAGAAAAAAGAAGAACAAAAAGAAAAACGAAGAAGAAGAAGAAGAAAGAAGAAGAAGAATGAAGAAGGAGAAAGAAGTAGAAGAACAAAGAAGATAGAGAAAGAAGAAGGAAGTAGAAGTAGAAGAAAGAAGAAGAAGAAGAAGATGAAGAAGAAGAAGAAGAAGAAGAAATATTAGAAGAAGAAGAAGAAGAAGAGGAAGAAGAATAAGAAGAAGAAGAAGAAGAAGAAGAGAAACAAGGAGAAGAAGATGAAGAAGAAGAAGTGGAAAAGAAGAAGAAGCAGAGGAAGAAGATGAAGAAGACGAAGAAGAAGAAGAAAGTAGAAGATGAAGAAGAGGAAGAAGAAGGAAGATGAAGAAGAAAAAGAAGAAGAAAAAGAAGAAGTTGAAGAAGTAGAAGAAGAAAAAGAAGCAGAAGAAGCAGAAGAAGAAGAAGAAAAGAAGAAGAAGAAGAAGAAGAATAATAAGGAAAAGAAGAAGAATAAGAAGTAGAAGTAGAAGAATAAGTAGAAGAAGAAAAAAAGAGAAGAAGAGGAAGCACAAGAAACAAGAAGATGAAGAAGATGAAGGAAGAACAAGTAGAAGCAAGAAGAAGAAGAAGAAAGAAAAAGGAGAAGAGGAAGAAGAAAAAAGGAGAAGAGGAAAGAGAAGAAGAAGAAGAATAAAGAAAGAAGAAGAAGAAGAAGATGAAGGAGAAGAAAAAGAAGAAGAAAGAAGAAGAAGAAAAAGAAAAAGAAGAAGATGAAGAAGAAGAAAGAAGAAAAAGATTGAGAAGAAGAATGTGGAAGAAGAACAAATAAGAAGAAAAAAGAGGAAGAAGATGAAGAAAGAAGAAGAAGAAGAAGAAGAAGAAGAAAAAGAAGAAAAAGAGGAAGACGATGAAGAAGAAGAACACGTAAAAGAAAAAGAATAAGAAGAAGAAGAAGAAGAAAAAGATGAAGAAGAAGAAGAAGAAGAAGAGAAGTAGAAGTATAAGAAGAAGAAGAAGATATAAAGAAGAAGGCGAAATGGAATAACTAGAAGAAGAAGAAGAATAATAAGAAAAAGAAGGAGAAGAAGAAGAAAAAGAAGAATTAGAAGAAGAAGAAGAAGTTGAAGAAGAAGACGAAGATGAAGAAGAAGAAAGAAGAAGAAGAAGAAGAAGAAGAAAGTAGAAGAAAGAAGAAAGAAGAAGAAACAAGAAGAAGATAGAAGAAGAAGAAGAAGAAGAAGAGAAAAAGAACAAAAAGAGGAATAAAAAAGAAGAAAGAAGAAGAAGAAGAAGAAGAAAGATGAGAAGAAAGAAGAAGAAGAAAAATGTAGAAGAAGAAGGAAGAAGAAGAAGAAGATGTGGAAAGTAAAAGAAAAAGAAATAAGAACAAGAACAACAAGAAGAAGGAAAACAAGAAGAAGAAGAAAAAGAAGAAGAAGAAGAAAAGAACAACAAGATGTAGAAGGAAAAGAGTAAGGCGAGAGGAAGAGGAAAGATGATGTAGAAGAAGAAAGTAAAAAGATGAAGAAAGATGAAGAACAAAAAAGAAAAATTAAGATGCAGAAGAAGAAGAAGAAAAGAAGAAGAAGAAGAAGAAGAAGAAGGAACAAAAAAAGAAGAAAAGGAAGAAGAAGAAGAAGAAGAAGAAGAAAAAGAAGATGAAAAATAAGAAAGCAAAGAAGAGAAAGGTGAAGAAAATGGAGAAGAAGAGGAAAAGAAGAAGAAGAAGAAGAAGAAGAAGAAGAAGAATGATGAAGAACAAGAAAGAAGAAGAAAAATGAAGAAGAAGAAGAAATAAGACAAAGAACAAAAGTAGGACAGGAAAAAGAAGGAAAAGAAGAAGAACAAGAATCAGAAGATGAAGAAGAAAAACAAGAAGTAGAAGAAGAAGAACAAAAAGAAGAAACAGAAGAAGAAGAAGAAAAGAAGAAGAAGAATAAGAAAAAGAAGAAGAAAAAGAAGAAGATGAAGATGAAGGAAGAAGAAGAAGAAGAATCAAGAAGAAGAAGAAGTAGAATACGGAAGAGGAAGAAAGAATAAGAAGAATATGAAAAAAAGAGTAGAAAGAAGAAGAGTAATGAAAAGGATGAGGAAGAAGAAGAATAAGAAGAAGAAGAAAAAAGAAGAACAATAAGAAAAAGAAGAAGAAAGAAGAAGAAGGTGATGAAAAAGAAGAAGAAATAAGAAGTAGAACAAGAAGAAAAATTGGAAGAAGTAGACGAAGAAGAAGAGGAAGAAGAAGAAGAACAAGTAAAAGAAAAAGAAGAAGAAGAAGAAGAGGAGGAAGAATAAAAAGATGAACAAGAAGAAGAAGAGGAGATGTAGAAGTAGAACAAGAAGAAGAAGAAGAAGAAGGGAAGTTTAAGTAGAAGAAAGAAGAAGAAGAAGAAGATATAGAAGAAGAAGAAGGCGAAGAAGAACAAGTAGAAGAAGAAGAATAAGAATAAGAATAAGAAGAAGAAGGAGAAGAAGAAGAAGAAGAAGAAGAAGAATTAGAAGAAGAAGAAGAAGGAGAAGTTGAAGAAGAAGACGAAGATGAAGAAGAAGAAAAAAAAGAACAAGAAGAAGAAGAAAAAGAAAGTAGAAGTAGAAAGAATAAAGAGAAAGAAACAAGAAGAAGATAAAAAAAGAAGAAGTAAAAGAAGAAAGAGGAATAAAGAGAAAGAGAGAAGAAGAAGAAAAATGAGAAGAAAGAAGAAGTAGAAAAAGGTAGAAGAAGAAAGAAGAAGAAGAACTTGAAAGAAGATAGAAGAAAAAGAACGAAGAAGAAGTAGAGAAGAACAAGAAGATGAAGAAGGAAAAGAATAAGACGAGAGGAAGAGGAAAGATGATGTAGAAGAAGAACAAAATAAAAAGATGAAGAAAGATGAAGAACAAAAAAGAAAAATTAAGATGCAGAAGCAGAAGAAGAAGAAGAAGAAGAAGAAGAAGAAGAAGTAGAAGAATGAGAAAGAAAAAGAAGAGGAGGGAGAAGTAGAAGAAGAAGAAGAAGAAGAAAAAGAAGAAGAGGGAGAAGTAGAAGAAGAAGAAGAAGAAGAAGAAAAAGAAGAAGAAGAAAAAGAAGATGAAAAATAAGAAAGCAAAGAAGAAGAAAAAGATGAAAAAGAAGAAGAAGAGGAAAAGAAGAAGTAGTAGTAGAAGATGATGAAGAAGAAGAAGAAGATGAAGAATGAAAAACAAGAAAGAAGAAGAAGAAAGACGAAGATGAAATAAGACAAAGAAGAAAGAAGAACAGGAAGAAGAAGAAAAAGAAGAAGTAGAATCAGAAGAAGAAGAAGAGGAAGAAGAAGAAGAAGAAGAAGAAGAAGAAGAAGAAGTAGAAGAAGAAGAAGAAGAAGAAGAAGAAAAAGAAGAAAAATGAAGAAGAAAAAAGAAGAAGAATAAGAAAAAGAAGAAGAAGAAGAAGAAGATGAAGAAAGAAGAAGAAGAAGAAGAAGAATAAGAAGAGATAAAGATGAAGAAGATGAAAAAGAAGAAGAAGATGGAGAAGAAGAAAAAGAAGGAGAGGAAGAAGAAGAAGTAGAAGAAGAAAAGAAGAAGTAGAAGAATAAAAAGAAGAAGAAGATGAAGAAGAAGAAGAATGAACAAGAAGAAAGAAGAAGATGAATGAAGTCAAAGAAGAAAGAAGAAGAAAAAAGAAGAAAAAAGAAGAAGAAGATGAAAGAAGAAGAAGTAGAGAAGAAAAAGAAGATGAAGAAGGAAAAGAATAAGACGAGAGGAAGAGGAAAGATAATGTAGAAGAAGAACAATATAAAAAGATGAAGAAAGATGAAGAACAAAAAAGAAAAATTAAGATGCAGAAGCAGAAGAAGAAGAAGAAGAAGAAAAAGAAGAAGAAGAAGTAGAAGAAGGAAAAAGAAAAAGAAGAAAAGGGAGAAGTAGAAGAAGAAGAAGAAGAAGAAAAAGAAGATGAAAAATAAGAAAGCAAAGAAGAAGAAAAAGATGAAGAAAAAGATGAAGAAAAAGAAGAAGAAGAGGAAAAGAAGAAGAAGAAGAAGTAGAAGATGATGAAGAAGAACAAGAAGATGAAGAATGAAAAACAAGAAAGAAGAAGAAGAAAGACGAAGATGAAATAAGACAAAGAAGAAAGAAGAACAGGAAGAAGAAGAAAAAGAAGTAGAATAAGAAGAAGAAGAAGAAGAAGAAGAGGAAGAAGAAGAAGAAGAAGAAGAAGAAGAAGTAGAAGAAGTGATAAAGATGAAGAAGATGAAAAAGAAGAAGAAGATGGAGAAGAAGAAAAAGAAGAAAAAGAAGGAGAGGAAGAAGAAGAAGTAGAAGAAGAAAAGAAGAAGTAGAAGAAGAAAAAGAAGAAGAAGATGAAGTAGAAGAAGAATGAACAAGAAGAAAGAAGAAGATGAATTAAGTCAAAGAAGAAAGAAGAAGAAAAAAGAAGAAGAAGATGAAAGAAGAAGAAGTAGAGAAGAAAAAGAAGATGAAGAAGGAAAAGAATAAGACGAGAGGAAGAGGAAAGATAATGTAGAAGAAGAACAATATAAAAAGATGAAGAAAGATGAAGAACAAAAAAGAAAAATTAAGATGCAGAAGCAGAAGAAGAAGAAGAAGAAGAAAAAGAAGAAGAAGAAGTAGAAGAAGGAAAAAGAAAAAGAAGAAAAGGGAGAAGTAGAAGAAGAAGAAGAAGAAGAAAAAGAAGATGAAAAATAAGAAAGCAAAGAAGAAGAAAAAGATGAAGAAAAAGATGAAGAAAAAGAAGAAGAAGAGGAAAAGAAGAAGAAGAAGAAGTAGAAGATGATGAAGAAGAACAAGAAGATGAAGAATGAAAAACAAGAAAGAAGAAGAAGAAAGACGAAGATGAAATAAGACAAAGAAGAAAGAAGAACAGGAAGAAGAAGAAAAAGAAGTAGAATAAGAAGAAGAAGAAGAAGAAGAGGAAGAAGAAGAAGAAGAAGAAGTAGAAGAAGAAGAAGAAGAAAAAGAAGAAAAAAGAAGGAAAAAGAAGAAGAATAAGAAAAAGAAGAAGAAGAAAAAGAAGAAGATGAAGATGTAAAAAAAAGAAGAAGAATCTAGAGGAAGAAGAAGTAGAAGACGAAAGAAGAAGAAAGAAGAAGAATATGAAAAAAAGAGTTGAAAGAAGAAGAAGAATAATGAAAATGATAAGTAAGAAGAAAGAAGAAGAATAAGAAGAAGAAAAAAGAAGAATAAGAAAAAGAAGAAGAAAGAAGAAGAAGATAGAGAAGAAGAAGAAGAAATATGAATTAGAAAAAGAAGAAGAAGAGGAAGAAATAGAGGAAGAGGAAGAAGAAGAAGAAGAAGAAATAATTAAGACGAAGAAACAAAAAGAAAAAAGAAGAAAAGGCAGTAAAAGAAGGAAGAAGAAGAAAGAAGAAAAGAAAGAAGAAAAAGGAGAAGAAAGTACAAGTAGAACAAAGATGTAGAGGAGGAAGAAGAAAGAAGAAGAAGAAGAAGAAGAAGAAGAAAGAAGGAGAAGAAGAAAGAAGAAAGAAGACGAGACAAGAAGAAGAAAGAAGTAGAAAAAAGAAAAAAGAAGAAAGAAGAAGAAAGAAGAAGAAGAAGAGAAAGGAAAAATAAGAAGGAGAAAAAATAGAGGAAAAATAAGAAAGAAATAGAAGGAAAAGAAGATTAAGAAAGGAGAAGAAGAAGAAATAATAATATTAACTAGAACAAGGAGAAAAGTAAGAAGAAGAAAAAGAGTAAGAGGAAGAAGAAGAAGAAGATGATGATGACGATGATGAAAAAGAAGAGGAAGAAGAAAAAAAAAAGGAGAAGAAGTAGAGGAAGAAGATGATGAAGAAACGAATAGAAGTGGAAGAAGAAGAGAAGAAGAAGAAGAAGAATAAGAAGATGAAGAAGATGAAAAAGACAAAGAAAATGAAGAAGAAGAAGAAGAAGAAGAAGAAGAAGAAGAAGAAGCAGAAGAAGGGGAAGAGGACAAAGAAGAAAAAGAAGAAGAAGATGATGATGAAGAAGAAGAAGAAGAAGAGGAAGACAAAGAAGAATGAAAAGAAGAAGGAAAATAATGAGCAGAAGAAAAGAAGAAGAAGTAGAATGAAGAAGCAAAAATAAGAAGAAGAATGAAGAAGAAGACGAAAGAATAAAAAGAAAAAAGACGAAGAAGAAGGAAGTAGAAGAAGAAGAAGACGAAGAAGAAGAGTAAGAAGAAGTAGAAGATGAAGAAGATGAAGAAGTAGGAGAAGAAGAAGAAGAAGAAGAAGAAAGAAGAAGAAAAAAAAGAAGAAGGAAGAAGAAGAAGAAGAAGAAGAAAGAAGAAGAAAGAAGAAAGAAGAAAGAAGAAGAAGCAAGAAGAAGAAAGAAGAAGAAAAAAGAAAAAAGAAAAAAGAAGAAGAATGAAGAAGAAAGAAGAAGAAAACGAAGAAGAAGAAGAAGAAGAAGAAGAGAAAGGAGAAGAAAAAAGGAGGAAAAAGTAGAGGAAGAAGAAGAAAGGAAAAGAAGAAAAAGAAGATGAACAAAGAAGAAGAAGAAATAATCAAAGTAGGAGAAGAAGAAAATTAAGAAGAAGAAGAACTAGAAGAGGAAGAAGAAGAAGAAGAAAAAGATGATAAAAAAGAAGAGAAAGAAGAAGAAGAAGAAGAAGAAGAAGAAGAAGAATAAGTAGAGGAAGAAGAAGAGAAGATAAGAAAAAAGTGGAATAAGAAGAAGAAGAAGAAGAAAAAGAATAAGAAGAAGATGAAAAAGAAGAAGAAAAAGAAAAAGAATAAGAAGAAGATGAAAAAGAAGAAGAAGCGGAAGAGAGAGAGAGAGAGAGAAGAAGAAGAAGAAGAAGAAGAAGAAGCAGAAGAAGGAGAAGAAGATGTTGAAAAAGAAGAAGAAGAAGAAGAAGAAGAAGAAGAAGAAGAAAAAGAAGAAGAAGAAGTTGAAGAAGAAGAAGAGAAAAAAGTAGAAAAAGAAGAAGAAAAATAATAAGTAGAAGTAAAGAAAAAGAAGATGAAGAAGGAGAATAAGAAGAAGAGGAAAGAGGAAGCAGAAAAAGAAGAAAAATGAAGAAGAAGATGAACGAAGAAGAAGAAAGAAAACGAAGAAGGAAGAAAAAGAAGAAGAAGAAGAATAAGAAGAAGAAGAAGAAGAAGCAGAAAAAGAAGAAGAACAAGAAGAAGAAGAACAGAAAGAGGAAGAAGAAAAAGAAGAAAAAGAAGAAGAAAAAGAATAAGAAGAAGCAAGAAGAAGAAGAACTAGATGTAAAAGAAGGACGAAGAAGAAAGAAGAACAAGAACACTATAAAAAGAGAAGAAAGAAGAGGAAGAAGAAAGAAAAGGATGAGAAAGAAGAAGAATGAAGAATAATAACAAGAAGAAGAAGGAAGAAGAAAAAGAAGAAATAAGAAGCAAAAGAAGAAGAAGAAGAGGAAGAGGAGGAAGAAGAAGAAGAAGAAGAAGAAGATGAAGAAGAAGATAGGGGAAGAAGCAGAAGAAGAAGAAGAAGAAAGAAGAGGAAGAATAATGGAACAAGAAGAAACAAGAAGAACAAAGTAGAAAAAGAAGATTTAAAATTAGAAAGAAGAAGAAAGAAGAAAAGGAATAAGTAAAAGGAGAAGAAAAAAGAAGAAGAAAGAAGAAGAAAGAAGAAAGAAGAAGAACAAGAAGAAAGTAGAAGAAAGAAGAAAAAAAGAAGAAGATAGAAGAAAAAGAAGAAGAAAAAGGGCAGAAAGAAGAAGGAGAAGAAAGTGGAGGAAGAAGAAGAAAGAAAAAGAAGAAGAAGAAAAAATGATAATAATCAGAAGAAGAAAATGAAGATGAAGAATTAGAAGAAAAAGAAGAAAAATAAGAAGAAGAGATAAAGATGACGAAAAAGAAGAAGAAGAAAGAAGAAAAAGAAGAAGAAAAAGAAGAAGAAAAAGAAGATGAAGAAGATGGAGAAGAAGAAAAAGAAAGAAAAGAAGAAGAAGAAGAAGAAAAGAAGAAGCAGAAGAAGAAGAAAAAGAAGAAGAAGAAGAAGAAGAATGAATGAAGAAGAAGAAAGAAGAAGATAAATGAAGTCGAAGAAGAAAGAAGAAGAAAAAAGAAGAAGAAGAAGCAGAAGATGAAGAAGAATGACAATAAGAAGAAGAAGAAGAACAACAACAAGAATAAAAGAACGAAAAGAAATAAGATGAAAAAGAAAGAAAAGGATGGGGAAGAAGAAGAAAGAAGAAAAAGTGGAAAGTGAAGAACAAAGAAGAAAAAGAACAAGAAGAAGAAAGAAGAAGAAGAAGAAGAAATAAGAAGAAGGAGAAGAAGAAGAAGAAGAAGATGAAAAAGAAGAAGAGGAAGAAGAAGAAGAAGAAGAAGAAGAAGAAGAGGAAGAAGAAGATAGAAGATGGAGAGAAGAAGAAGAAGAAGAAGAAAGTAGAAGATGAGGAAGAAGAAGAAGAAGAAGAAATAAGAAGAAGAAACAAGAAAGAAGAAGAAACAGAAAGAAGAAGAAAGATGAAGAAGAAGTAAAAGAAGAAAGAAGAAGGAATAAAAAAGAAGAGGAAGAAGCAAAAAATGGAGAAGAAGAAGAAGTGAAGAAGAGAAGAACAAGAAGAAAGAAGAAGAAAAAGAAGGAGAAAGAAGAAGAAGAAAGGAAAACAAAGAAGAAAGATGAAGAAGAAATTAGAAAAATGAAATTGCAGAAGAAGAAGAAGTAGAAGAAGAAAAAGTGGAAGAAGAAGAAGAAGAAGAAGAAGAAGTAGAAGTAAAATAATGAAGATTGATGAAGAAGAAGAAGAAGAGGAAGAAGTTAGAAGAAGAAGGAAAAAAAGAAGATGAAAAAAGAAAAAGAAAGAAGAAGAAGAGGAAAAAAATAAGAAAATAAAGAAAAGGAAGAAGAATAAGAAGAAAAAGAAGAAGTAGAAGAAGAGAAGAAGAAGAAGAAAAAGGAAGAAGAAGAAAAAAAGAAGATAGAAGAAGAAGAAAGAAAAAGAAAGAAAAAAGGCGAAGGAAAAAGAAAAATGAAGAAGCAAAAGAATAAGAAGAAGAAGAAGAATAAGAATAAGATGAAGAAGTAGAAGAAAAAAGAAGAAGAAGAAGGTAGAAGAAGAAGAAAAAGATGAAGATGAAAAAAGAAAAAGAAAGATGAAGAAGAGGAAGAAGAAGAAGAGGAAGAAGAAGAAGAAAGAAGAAGAAGAAGAAGAAGAAAGAAGTAGAAGAGGAAGAAGAAGAAGAAGAAGAAAAAGAAGAAGAAGATGAAAGAAGAAGAAGTAGGAGAAGAAGAAGAAAAGAAGACGAAGAAGAAAGAAAAAGAAAGGAGAAGAAGACAAAAGAACAAGAAGAAAGAAGAAGAAGAATAAATATGAGGAAGAAGAAATAAGAAAAAGAAAGAAGAATAAAAAAGAAGAAGAAGATGAAACAAGAAGAAGAAGAAGAAGAAGAAGAAGAATATGAAGAAGAATGTGAAGAAGAATAAGACATTGAAGAAGAAGAAGGAAAAAAACAAGAAGAAGTAGAAGAAAGAAGAATAAAAAGAAGAAGAAGAAGAAAGAAGAAGAAGAAGTAGTAGTAGAAGAAAGAAGAAGAAGAAGAAGAAGAAAGAAAAATAAAAAGAAAGGAGAAGAAGAAAAAAGAACAAGAAGAAAGAAGAAGAGGAATAAATATGAGGAAGAAGAAATAAGAAAAAGAAAGAAGAATAAAAATGAAGAAGAAGATGAAACAAGAAGAAGAAGAAGTAGAAGAAGAAGAACATAAAGAATAAAAGAAGAAGAAGAAGTAGAAGAAGGAGAACAAGAAGGTGAAGAAGAAAGAAGAAGAAGAAAGACGGAACAAGATGAAATAAGAAGAAAATTAAACAGAAAGAAAAAGAAGAAGAAGAAGAAGAAGAAGAAGAAGAAGAAGAATATGAAGAAGAAAAAGAAGAAGAAGAAGTGGAAGAAGGAGAAGAAGAAGAAAGACAGAACAAGATGAAACAAGAAGAAGATGTCAAATTAGAATGAAGAAGAAAGAAGAAAAGTAAAAAGAAAAGGGAGCAGAAAAAAGAACGAGAAGAAAGAAGAAGACGAAGAAAGAAGAAAGAAGAAGAAATAAGAAGAAAATAGAAGAAAGAAGAAAAAAAGATGATGAAAGAAGAAGATGGAAGAAGAAGAAGAAGAGGAAAAATAACAAGTAAAAGAAAGAAGAAGAAGAGTAAGAAGAAGAAGAAGAAATAAGAAGATGATGAAGAGGAAGAAGAAGAAGTGGAGGAAGAAGAAGAAGATAGAAGATGGAGAGAAGAAGAAGAAGAAGAATAAGAAAGAAAGAAGAAGAAACAAGAAGAAGAAATAAGAAGAAAGAAGAAAAGGAAGATGAAAAGGGTGAAGAAAGAAGGAGAAGAAAGAAATAAAGGAAGAAGAAAGAATAAAGAAGAAGAAGAAGAAGGAAGTAGAGGAAGAAGATGAAGAAGAAGAGAGAAGAAGAAGAAAGAAAAATAAAGGAAAAAGTTGAAAAAGGAAAAAGAAAAATATAAAAGCTGAAGAAGAAGAAGAAGAAGAACAAGAAGAAGAGGAAAAGATGAAGAAGAAGAAGTAGAAGAAGGAAGAAGAAGAAGAAAGAAGAAGAAGAAGAAGATAGAAGTACAAGAAGAAGAAGAAGAAGAAGAAGAAAGAAGAAGAAGAAGAAGAAATAAGAAGAAGAAGAAGAAGAAGAAGTAGAAGTAGAAGAAGAAGGAGAAGAAGAAGAAGAAAAAAAGAAGAAGGAGAAGAAGAATATGAAGAATAAGAAAGCAGAAGAAAGAAGAAGAAGAAGAAAGAAGAAGAGAAAGATAGGAGAATAAGAAAAAAGAACAAGAAGAAAGAAGAAGAAGAATAAATAAGAATAAGAAATAAGAAAAAGAAAGAAGAAAAATGAAGAAGAAGATGAAAAAGAAGGAGAAGAAGAAGAAGAAGAAGAAGAAGAAGAATAAGAAGAAGAAAAGAAGAAGAAGAAGAGGAAGATGAAGAAGAAGAAGAAGTAGTAGAAGAAGAAGAGGAAGAAGAAGAAAAAGGAAAAAAGATGAAGAAAGAAAAAGAAGGAATAAGAAAGGGACGAAGCAACAAGAAGAAGAAGAAGAAAAAGAAGAATAAGAGGAAGAAGAAGAAGAGTAGAAGAAGGAAAAAGATACAAGGAGAAGAAAAAGAAGGAGAAAGAGAAAGAAGGAAGAAGAAGAAGAAAGAGGAAGAAGAAAGAAGAAGAAGATGAAAGAAGAAGAGGAAAGTAGAACAAGAAGAAAGAAGACGAAGAAAGAAGAAGAAAGAAAAAGAAGAATAAAGAAGAAAAAGAAGAAAGGAGAAGAAGAAGAAGAAGATGAAGAACAAACCAAAAGAAGTACTAGAAGGAAGAAGAAGAAGAAGAAGAAGAAGAAAGAAGAAGAAAAAAAGAAGAACGAAGAAGATGAAGAAACTAGAAGAAAGGAGAAGAAGAAGATAAGAAGAAAACGAATAACCTGAAGAAGAAGAAGAAGAAAAAGAAGAAGAAAAAGTAAAAGAAGAAGAATACGAAGAAAAAGTAGTAGTAGTAGAAGAAGAAGAAGAAGAAAGAAGAAGTAGATGAAGAACAAAAAGAAGAAGGAGAAGAAGAAGGAAGAAGAAGAAGAAGAGGAGGAGGTGGAAGAAGAAGAAGAAGAAGAAGAATGAGAAGAAGAGGAAGAAGAAGAAGAAAAAGATGATGATGATGAAGAAGAAGAAGAACATGAAGAAGAAGAAGAAGAGCAAAATGAACAAGAAAATAATGATGATGACGAAGAAGAAGAAGAAGAAGTAGAAGAAGGAGATGTATAAGAAGAAGATGGTGATGAAAAAGAAAAAAATAAGATGAAGAAGAAGAAGAAGAAGATGAATAAGAAGAAGAACAAGTAGAAGAAAAAGAAGAAGACGAATAAAAAAGAGATAAGAAGAAGAAAGAAGAAAAAAGAAGAAAGAAGAAGAGGAAAGAAGAAAGAAGAAGAAAGAAGAAAATGAAGAAAGAAAAATGGAAAAGGAGAAGAAGAAGTTTAGGAAGAAGTTGAAGAAGAAGATGAGAAGAAGAGGAAGAAGAAGAAGAAGATGATGATGAAGATTATGAGGAAGAAGTGGAAGAGGAAGAAGAAGAAGAAAAGGAAGTAGAAGATATAAGAAGAAGAAAGGGAAAAAAATAAGAAGAAGAAGAAAGAAAATGGAGAAAAAGAAGGAGAAGAATAGAAGGAGAAGAGGAAGGAGAAGAAGAAGGAGAAGAAGAAGAAGAAGAAAGAGAAGAAGAAGAAAAAGAAAAAGAAGAAGAATAACAAGAAGAAGAAGAAAAAGAAGAAGAAAAAGAAGAAGAAGTTGAAGAAGAAGAAGAAGAAGAAGAAGATGAAGAAAAAGAAGAGGAGAAGAAGAAGAAGAAGAAGAAGAAGAAGAAAGATGAAGGAGACAAAGAGAAAGAAGAAGAGGAAGAAGAAGAAGAAGATGGAGTACAAGAAGAAGAAGAAGAAGAAGAAGAGAAAAAAGAATAAGAAGAAAAAAAGGAAGATGAAGAGGATGAAGAAGAAGACGAAAAGGAATAAGGACAAGTCGTCGATGAAGAAAGAAGAAGAAAGTAGAAGAAGAAGAATAAGAAGCAAGAAGTAGAAGAAGAAGTAGAAGAAGGAACAAGAAGAAGTTGTAAAAGAAGAAAAAGATGAAGAATGAAAACGAAGAAAGAAGAAAGAAAAAGAAAAAGAAGAAATAAGAAAAAAGAAGGAAGAAGAAGAATAAAGAAAAAAGCGGAAGGAGGAGAAGAAGAAGAAGAAGAAGAAGAAGAAGAAGAAGAAAAGGAAGAAGAAGACGAAGAAGAAGAGGAAGAAAAAGTGGAAGAGGAAGTAGAAGTAGAAGTAGAAGAAGAAGATGAAGAAGAAAACGAAGAAAGAAGAAGAAAAAGAAGAAAGAAGAAGAAAGAAGGAAGAAGAAGAAGAAAGTAGAAGAAATGAGATTTAGAAACAACGAGAACAGGAAGAATAAGATAGAAGAAGAGGAAGAAAATGAAGAATAAAGAAGAAAAAGAAGAAGAAGAAGAAGAAGTAAAAAAAGAATGAAAATGAAAAATAAAAGAAAAATAAAGAAGAAGAAAAAAGAAAAAAGAAGAAACAAAAAGAAGAAAGCAAAAAGAAGAAAAAAGAAGAAGAAGATGAAAGAAGAAAGAAGGAGAAGAAGAATAAGAAGATGACGAAGAAGAAGAAGAAAAAGAAAACAAAGAAAAAGAAGAGGAAGAAGAAGAAGAGGAAGAAGAAAAAAAGAACAAAAAAAATACGAAAAATAAGAACTAGTAAAAGAAGAAGTTGAAGAAAAAGAAGAAGCAAGAAGAAGAAGAAGAAGAAGAAAAAAATTATAGAAGGTAGAAGAAGAAAAAGAAGAAATAGATGAAAA